>LPNX010555823.1:365907-471085 GCA_001517045.1 Pseudotsuga menziesii | reverse complement strand
ATATATATATATATTAGGATTTCCTACTCTAGTTTTTCCAAATTAGTAGCTACTAGATCTATCTATATATATATATATATATATATATTAGGATTTCCTACTCTAGTTTTTCCAAATTAGTAGCTACTAGATCCTTGCACACTTTCTAGTTTTAATTTTTCATCCATATGGGATTTCTGTAGTGTGTCCCTCTAATCCTATTATTTTAAATATTAGTGTGCCCTCCTCATGAAAATAAAATGACTTTAATAACCCAAGGAAACTTTTAGGCACTAATATTTCCTTATTCTCTAACAAAAACCTTAGTTTTTTGCATTTTTAACCCCTCTTTGTATTATGAAAATCTCATTTTAATTTCTATTTTAAAGTCTTTGCATTTTGAATGTCATATTCAAATCAAAAATTTGAATTTCATCAATACATGATAGTCTAGGAACATCAACACATAGACTCAGCACAATCATCAAGCACTGCTAAATTTAAGGAAGAAACGGAGCACTTGTTCCATTGTCAAATGTGGGTTCATAAAAAACCATTGTACGTTTTTGTCAACAATTCAATCATAAAGCATTCATAATATTGTCATGGACATAAACAACAGGGATGAACTTCTTTCTTTGTGGATTCTTCTCAAAATAGTTGCAAACAAAGAGGGGTTAGGAAAATTCAAGTGTTGGTAGACTCCAAGATGATTATAGAGTGGGAAAACACCAAAAGTCGGATCTTCCAACATTGCTTTGGCTCCTATAATTCATAGAATCCTAGAGATAACGAATCAGTTTGATTTAATATCCTTCACTCAAATATACAGTATTTTCAACTCCAAATTTGACTCTCTTTCAAAAGTTACTCTCTCTTTGCAGGAGGGATCCATGATGATTCAAGAATACACGGGTGTGAACCTCTTGTTTGAAAAGATAGCTATAATTCTTTGGGTCTCTTTGACCCCTGTTTTGGTGGAAATTCCTGATAGCCTATATGTCCTAGTATTTCTTCAGTTTAAACTGGAATTTTTGGATGAATGTAATATGTCCAAGTCTAGTCTGTTTGAGACTGTGGCGAACCTTTATGTAGTCCCTAATAAGGTATAGAGGTTTATTAGTAAATACTAAATTTTATTGAATAGAACAGTGGAAGGTTTTCAAGTAAAGAAACATATACATAAATAAACTAGAGTCTCTTTGACCCTTGTTTTGGTGGCAGTTCCTGATAATACCCATGTCCTGGTCTTTCTTCAGTTTACACTGAAATTTCTGGATGAACATATTATCTCCAAGTTTAGTCTATTTGAAACTATGGGGAACCTTTATGTAATCCATGATAGGGTATAAGCTTGTATATGGAGGTTTATTGGTATATTTTATTGAATATAACAGTTGTAAGTTTTTAAGTAAAAAAACATTGAAAGTTGATAATGCATAGTATATATATACTTTCTTCTCACTGAAATGTCAACTATAAATATTTTTTCCTTGGGATAAAAACATTGTCAACCCCATCCAAGTAGGGAAATATGGTTAGCAGAAGGGGACGAGGACACAAAATTCCCCTAGAACTATGCAAAGCACCTAAAAAATATCAATAATATATGGGAAATGAGAAAAGAGGATGGAATTAAGATCAAAATATTTCTAGAGATTGTGGAACTTGGGGTAACCCACTTTCAAAATATACTTTCCAAGGTTCATTAATCAATATCAAAATGAAGAAATCATTGGGGAAGTATCCAAAGAGGAACTAAAACCAGTGTTGGAATCTTCTAGAAGTAAAAAATTCTAGGTCCAAATGGATGAACAATGGAAGTCTATTGGGTTTTTATGAGACAATGGAAGTATATTGACTAAGGGTAGTGGAGGAATCAAGAACTTCTAGGAAAGTCCCTAGATCCATTAACTCCTCTTTTATAACACTTATTCCAAAGAAGAAAACCCCTAAGGTATTTGAAAATTATAGGTCAATTTCCTTATGCAATACAATCTACAAATTAAGTCTCTGGAGTAGAATACAGGAAAGCTGTTGGAGTGAGAAAAAGAAAAATGGACTTTGAAAAGTAGGGAAATTTGGTTAGAATAAGGGTATGAAAAGTTGAGAACAAAAAAATCCTTCAAAACTACACACAAGTACACCTGAAAAACATCAATACTATATAGGATATGAGAGAAGAGGATAAAACTAATGTCAATTTTTTTTTTAAGATTGTGGGACTTAGGGTGGCCTGTTTTCAAAAGAGATCCATCAGGGGAAAATATTAAAGAAATAATTAAAATCAAAACCTAATTCCTAGGTTCATTAATCAATATCGAAATCCAAAGAGGAATTGAAAGAAAAATTGGAATCTTTCATAAGTTAAAAACTATAGGCCTAGATGGATGGACCATGGAATTCTATTTGGTTTTTTATGAGATGATGGAAGAATATTTACCAAGGCTAGTGGTGGATTCAAGAACTTATGGGAAAGTCCTTGGATCCATTAAAACCAATTTTTTAGCACTTATTCCAAAGAATAACAACCATAAGGTATCTAAGGATTATAGGCCAATTTCCTTATACGATGCAATCCACAAATTAATTACAAAAATAATATCCAATTGATTGGGCTAAACAAAATTTTCAAAAATATCGAAAGAGCTACGTGAGCTTGATGCTCAAATTACAAATTTATCTAATGAAACTGTAGAAAGGAATTTGTAGAATAAGATAAGTTGCAATTAAAGTATTTGGAGGACAAGACAAGAAATTTGTTGGAGTAGAAAGAAACAAAATGATGAATGAAAAACAGGGAAATCTGGTTGGTAGAAGCGGATGAGAACACAAAATTCCTTCAGAACCGTGCACAACACATGGAAATTATCAATACTATATGGGAGATAAGAAAAGAGGATGGAAATAAGATCAAAAGGTTTTTGGAGACTACAAATCTTGGGGTAACCCACTTTAAGAAGATCTACTAACAACCATTAAGGGAAAACGTTGAAGGGATAATTAAAATGCCAACCTAATTTCCTAGGTTCATTAATCAATATCGGAAAGAAAACATTATTGCAAAAGCATCCAAAGAGGAACAAAAGGCGGAGTTGGAATCTTTTCAAAAGTCAAAATGTCTAGGTACAGATGGATGGGCAATGGAATTCTATTTGGGTTTTTATGAGATGATGGACAAAAAAATTATCAAGAGTAGTAGAGGAATCAATATCTTATAGGAAAGTACTTGGATCCATTAACTTCACTGTTATAGAAAATATTCATAAAACAAAGGTATTTGAGGATTATAGGCCATTAAAGGTTGGATTTTTACACAATAGGAAGATTAATGATACAGTGGGAATTGCTCAAGAAGGATTCCATTCCATAAATAGTAAAAAAAATACGTGTCGTGGTGCTTATATTATCCCTATTGAAGGGATATGATAGAGTAAGTTGGCTATATCTACAACTAATGTTAATTCATATTGGAATAAATCTTCAATTGCTAAACTGGATAATGGGTTTCCCTTCTTCATTTTTTTCACTTCTAATAAATGGGTCAATTTATAGTTTATTTACTCCCAACAAGGGGCTTAAGACATGTTTTTCCTATGTATCCCTCTCATTTCCTTCTAATAGCAAGCGACCTAAGCAGGGAAGTCAAAGAGGCTAAAAAGAAAGGAGCTCTAAAATGATTAAAGTAGGTATATATTTAATTCTCATATCTATTAATTGTATTTGTTATCTTATTTGGGTTACATATTGTGATGGAAGAAGAAAAGGACAAGGAGATTCTAGAATTATAGAGCAGTACAATAGGGATGGAAGTAAGTTCACACAAATCAACTATCCTATTTAATGGTTCAAGAAAGAAGGATACTTCAAATACTACCATGCAGTGTATATTCCTTTGATTATGGAGTGAAACTATGAAATAGTTGGATCTCATGCTAAAACCCAATGATTATAGACTTGAGGACTGGATCTAGTTATATGAAAGAATAGACAATGGAGTCTCAAATTAGTGCTACAGGTGGGTTTCAAAAGTAGGAAGGATAACTCTGGTAAAATCAGTTTTGGAAACAATTCATGTTTACTACCATTCACTAGATTACATACCAAAAGGTATATTGGAAAAAATAAGGGAAAAATGCTTTGGTTTCTTATTTCCCAGAAAAGAGAAAGGGAAGGAATACCACTGGTAAAATGGAACAAGATATTAAAAATATACATTACTTCATTCCAACATTGGCAGAAAAAATACTTTGGAGATTTATAAATATGATGGGTTGTGAAAGAAAATGTTGAGGAAGAAGTGTAATTTGGAAAGCTCTAGTGAAAGATTCCCCACAAGTTGGCTTGGACGGTTGGAAATGACATATTGAGATTAGGTGGTGATTTATAGGTGGGTTGTGATGGAAAATATAAATTACTTGAACCTTGAATCAATTCTTTAAACTTGAAAGGCCATCGGTGTTTGGAAGAGGTAGCAAACCCATATATTGATAAATCAAATGCATGGAATTCTTTTATGGTGTGAGTCAAGGGGTCCTTGGGATAGGTGGGGAAGGAGGAGTGATTTTTTCTAGAGGAATATCAATCAATTAGTTTAAAATAAGCAATGGGTGAAGGAAGAAATAACCGGGAAGAATTAAATTCCCTCTAGATGCTTATGAGACTTTCCACAGTAGAAGGAGTGGCTAAGGTTCAAATTCAGGGTGAAAAAATAAGTTGAAACTTAATTGTATACTGGATCAATGGTGAAAACAACATACAAGTTTTTATGGAGAGAAACTTCCTATGGCTTGGGGGTACCACAATAGACAACATGACACCAGAAATCAATATTTCCCAATATGCAAGAACATTAAGCAAATCTAACACTAAGGGATATCAAATCGTACCTTATTCTGGACGGTTGAAGTAGATCCCTGTTGAGCTTTTCTAATGCAATTACCATTATAATTTTCCCTCAACAACAACAAACAAAGAAATCATGATATATATAAATATGTTAGAGATATACTAGCATATATAATAAACCATGTATAAGAAATTAAATACATCCATGGATTCAATATTCATATTCAAAATGCACAAGAATTGGACAGGAAAAGATATTTCTATTAATAAATTAGAGATAAAATAGTGACAAACTCTGTCGGCACTTCTGCGAATCGGAGAAACCAAGTCCTCCACCTGGGCCTCCACCACTTCAATCCTCCATCTCTCGATAGAAATCTCACAAAGCAAAGGCAAGCTTGGGAAGAACACCATGTTCTCCAAGGGATAAAGGGATGCAGAATCAATTATAAGAAAAGCTGAGGCAACAATAGACTATAGTTTCCTTACTCTTCAATTTCTTCCCCTTCAATGTATTCAAGGGGTTCCTTATATAGCACTCCAAAGAGGTAATGGAGGGTCGAATCCGAGTGTTCTCAAGGCATTTTGAAGGCCAAGAATCAATTTATTCAGACTCATATGAGGAAAACTCCAAAAATATTTGGACTTATGCGCACATCCAAATGTATGCGGGTTTTAGGTCAAAAGTCACGTGTACACACGAGTATAGCTTTAAAAGTCACGTACAAGAATAAACATGTGTTTTTAGGGATGAACTTGGAACATCAAAGTATAATCTAAGTCCATGGGGTTTAAGGAGTTTGTAGAGGGACAAGGAAGGCCATAAATGTGTCATCTACCTGGTGTGGTAAAATCAACTATAACAAATGCCCCCTAATGTGTGAGGTCAGAGGGGTAACATGATGGTTGAAATACATAATAAAACCCATCCCAGAAGTGGAGTAATGAAGATCCAGGTGGAAGAACCAACCACTCATCAGTACAATATAATGATAAATCTCTACATGTGACTACAAATACATGTAGCAGTCCCAGATACATAACAGTACAATGGCCATGAATAGGCATGATATATAAAGTGTCAAGTGTGGTCATCACCACATACAATATACAATGGATCAAGATGTCCATAATGGATGAAGATATTCAATATACACTGGAAATACTGGAATCATGATCATGGGAGCTGAAATCTCATGAATACTGGCACGATCAAGGAGGTAGCATATATGGAATGCCACCAAGATGGAAGGTCTTCTACACACATTGCTACGAGTACATGTCCTACTATGCGAATAGATTTGTCGAGTTTGAACATAGTAGTCCATCATCTAATTACCGATCATTGATGTATACCATTAACAGACGCGAGATAACCCACCGATAATGAAAATGGGAATCAAGGTATAGAGTGCAATCTAACAACTGTGAATAGATGTGTTGAGGTCAAACACTTGAAATAATCCATCGATCAGGGGACATTGATGTATTCCCAAAACTATCGATGGCGAGAGAACCTACCACTGATGATGGTAAGTCTCAAGGAACTCAAATGAATCTAGACTCCTATTCCAGAATAAATGATCTGATTTCGATGGAATGGAATCCACTGGAAGGATGGAATTAATGCATCCCCCATCAACCAACACAAGGTACTCAACAACGTTGTATAATGTGGAAGAACTCAACGAACAAGATATGCACAAACCAGTAATAGTACCAGGAATGGCCGACATGCAAATTCAATATAACTGAGGAATGGTCAACTCAGGCTTCAACGTCCTTTGAACAAGAGCATAAGGCAAATGGTGATTGAATGGAGGTAGCATGGAGTCGATATGCAAACTGAAACATCTCTATGACACAGGAGGCATCAACAGAGGATCCATGGGAACTGGAAGCGTAACCAGTTGGTGGATATAAACTCAGAGTAATGAGTATATCTCCTAAAGTCAAACTAATAACCCAACCAACAAATGTGATATACACTACTCTGTTCGAAGGCGACATGACTCGACTGATGCCAAAGATAACATCTTTTCTCATCTAGAATTTTATGTTTTTTTTTTGGACTTTTTCAGATATTTTCAAAAGCTTGAAAAAGAATAAAAGTGCTTTATAGTACATAGCTAGGAGGAGATGAGTTTCAAGGACGGAAAATCTAGTTCCAAGTAGTGGAACATACCTATGATAAATGAAAGGAAACATGTGCAGGATAACAACACTCGGGGAAAGGTCCCCTCTCGATAAATGGGTGATCAAGCTGCAAAGGATATATAAAAAGGCTCTTCTTGGCTAACATGAGGCAAGTTCGGGCTATATGGCTGATAACTCAAAGTTAGGGAGTCGGCATAAAGCTCAAGAAGGAAATAAAAACTCATGAAATGCAATTACAACTTGATATATACAAGGGAGTCGCTATGGGGAAAAGCCAGCATAAATTTCAAGAGGAGTATGAAGCTCTTGCTCAAGGACATGGTGTGACTAAAAGCGACTCCCAAAACCTAAAGGAGGTATCTCAGCATGGGAAGCAAATGAAAAATAGGATCTAACTAGGGAACCCACGTGTAGGAAAGCTTTACCATTCACACAATACCACTTCTAACAGCAGCATGAAGGTTCTGTGATATCATGGAATGGGTTCGTACCTAAGGTTAAAATGAAACGGTCATAAGGTCATGCAAAATGTAGGTGGATGTGAAATCCTAACCTATATGCCATCTCAAACATTATACATGTAATAGGCATAAATGGATCAAAGGCTCAGTCAAAACGCACTCAAAATGGCCCCCTACAACACCATATTAGTCAAAACGGTCCAAAACAGGTCAATACTATAGAAAGTGGGTAAAAATTTCAAAACTTTTTCTATAAAATAGTGAAAAAATAAAATTTTTCATACCATTTGAAAATTTTACCCATCATAGTGCTTTTATAGTAAGAACTTCAAAAGCTGATTCCGGGAGCATCCTTCAACGAAATCACTCCCCGTTTGGTCCAAGTAACTTATGATTCCCTACTTCATTTACATGTTTTTATTTTTGAATTTGGTGGTAAATTTTTTTATTTTGGGCCATCCCAAATAGTGTGTTTCGGCCCACGCGGAAATCGGGTCTTTTTCCATGTATAAGGCTAGGTATATGTGGAAATCACCACGATACCTACGTACATACGTGGATGTTTCAAAAACAATAATGTACAGGGACGTAAATGATAAATTCAAGGTCAAAATCTCATGAAACTTGGCAATCTTTGTCCAGGATGGTGCTAGAGTGGAGGGAGCGTGAACATGGTGATGTTGAATAGGTTGTGCAAGCTGATCTCATTGCTCAACAAAGGTTAAGGGAATGTGGACTATACAAGTTTTGGTGCCTTGGAAGCTTAAGGGAAAATCCAAGGCTAATCCAGCTGCTAGTGGATTACTGGGATCCTGACTCAGAGACTTTTCAGTTAGATAGAATGCCTCTTAGCTTTGAGGTTGAGGAAATCTACTTTATCATAGGATTGTCCTGTAAAGGGGAGGTAGTAAACCTATGGTCTCATGGAATAGGAGGCGGGCTCACTATAGATGAGTATATTGCTATGTATTGTGTCCCAGATATAGAGAAGGTTGGGAGTCAAATTCCAACAAAAATGATCCAAAATATCGGGTTGAAATCCATATTGTTGGCTTTTGGAAGGATAGCAGGATTCGCATCTCTCCACCAGGATTCAAGACCTTTGATGTTCTATGCAGTGGATTATATGCGTCCTACAATATCTGACTAGAGTACCTTGCTGGTATGCAACATGAAACATCAGCTTACTGACTGCAAGATGGGGTGGGTGAGGAACTTTAGTTATGGAAGCATCTTGAGTGCTTTCTTTTTTGAGCGTGTGCCGGGGATAAGCCCTAGAGTTGAGATTCCCCCACACGGATTTCGAGATCTGGATCAGCTACACTGGGAAAATGACATGTGGATAATGGGAGGGGGGCAAGTGGCAAAACACTACCCAGTAGACTTCTTTCTTCTATGGCAAAGACAAATCGTTGCCATAGATGGCTATCCCTATGTAGGGATTGATTTCCGTAGAGACCCAGACATCCCCATACCTCCAGGATCTGCATATGGAGAGACAGGTAACGAATCTTGACTCCAACTTTGTTTTTTTAATTATTAAATTTTTTTTGTGTTTTTTTATATATGGAATAAAAAAGACATGTTTTTGATGTGGTGACATATAGTGGTACTCTGTAATGTACATGCAGATGTGGGACCACGACGTCCATATGGTTTCCCTCGTCATAGAAGGAGGGGAAGAGGAGATGAGATCATGGGTGTGGATGTGGAGTGTATGCTCCAAGGCATCCACATGAGCTTTGTTCATTTGACACATAGGGTGGCGCAAGTTGAGGAGTTTCTTGAGGCCATGCCGCACCAGGTGGTTAGAGTACCATGGGAATGGGTTTGTTTATTTCACCAGCTATCTAGATCTGTAGTGTGCTACCATGATCAGCACCCTCCTCCCCCATGGGATTATAAGCTTGGGGTGTATATTTTTGGTATGACCGTGTAGTATATTTTGGTGGCTCAGAAGCCCCATTTTTTTATATGACACTTACGTATTATGACACCAAATTTTTGGACATATATTTTAATGAAAAATACCTATGATGATTGATTATTATTTTATTTACATGTGTAAATGTGTTTGTGAATTCTTATGGTCTGTGAAACAAATGCCAATCTAACACTTAGTTAGCATATCAATCAGCAACTTGATTAAAATTTCTTGTAATATGAATGTATGTTATGTTCTCAAATTGTCATTCAAGCGAACTGACATGAAAGAACCTTCGTAATAAAGTTGAATCCCTAACATGATATAATCCATTAAGATGTGAAACCACTAACTACGAATCAAGATGTACCTCAAGAGAGTGAACACCGTGTGAAATGGAATCACGTAATAACTCGATAATGGCACTATAATCTGCAACATTCTTCGATGAATGTCGTAGAAAAACCTCTCCTTAAGACAACACTTAACCCGTAGGAGTATAAATCACCCAAGCAGATGAAGCTGAGTTTTGAGTGCGGCGGATAGCACCATCAGCGAATCCTACATAAACTGAAGACTCTGTCGACATCTGACACAAAAAATGGAATCTAGTCAACAAACTCGATCACCATAAGTAGACAAAAACTACGCTATGCAAATGTACAATAATATACAATAAGTCAACCTCGGCTAAAAATCATGCATAGTAATTTTTAAGATAGAGCCCATTTCTAGGCTCTGCCAAGGTTGTCCCTTCATAATCAACTAACTCATAGGCACCTTTCTCTAATACACATCTGGCAATGTAAGGCCCTTGCCACATGGGATTAAACTTTCCTTCCCCCAAGGGTTCCTTAGCTTGGTCCCATAAGAGAACTAAGTAACCTTCACTAAACCTCTTAGGACGGACATACTTATTGTACTGGACCTTAACGCGATGCTTATTAATATCAAGATCCACTAAAGCATCCCGATGTTTCTCATCAAGCTGCTCCAAGTGGACGAAATGCTCTTCCAATGCGGAAGTGTCTGGAAAAAGCTCTGCGGCTAGCTTCAAAGAAGGAATTTCACACTGAACCGATAAAATTGAATCCACCTTATGCACAAGTTGATAAGGAGAAAAACCAGTGACAGTCTTAACCGAGGTTCAATAGGCCCACAAAAAAGGATATAACATGATGTGCCAATTGTTCTTGTTTTTTGTGATGGTTCATTGGAGAATGGATTTAAGTGAATTGTTCATTTCTTCAACCTATCCATTCACTTGAGGATAGTAAGAAGAGGAATTCTCTTTCTTATACCCTAGCTTCGAAGACAACTCTTCCATCATTTTGTTTTGAAAGTGCCTTCCATGGTCAGTGAAAAGCTCCCTCGGAATGCCAAACCGGGTGATAATATGGTTGAATATGAAATGTGTGGCTATCTCACTGTCAGATTTAAATATGGGCATAGCCTCTGGCCATTTCGTGAAATAGTCAACAGCCACAATAATATGATGGTTCCCCCCAGCCGAAGCTCAGTTGCAATCCATAAAATCAACCCCCCACTTAGTGAAGGGATTGGTGGTAATGATTGGATGCAAAGGGGCAGGGTGAGAATGCATATTCTATGTGAACACCTGGTAAGGGTGGCACATTTTGACTACAATAACAGAATATTTAAAGATGGACGGTCAAAAACACCCTGCTCTCAAGATTTTTTGGGCTATAGAAATGCCAGATAAATGACCACCAAACGCCCCTCTATGGCAATCATTCAACACAACCTCAACCTCTTCATGAGTTAAGCAATGATGTAAAATGGAATCAACCCCATGATGGTAGAAAGTATTATCCACAATGAGGTAATTCTTTGATACATCACGCAGTCATCGATGCTCATCCCGTGAGAGGTGAGAAGGAACCTTCAAATTTTGCAAGTAGACAATGATGTCTCCATACCATGGTTCATCAGTCGAGATGAGAAATATGTGCTCATCCATGAACGAGTCCTCATAAACTTCTCCTTCATCCAAAAATGGAAAATTAGATATACGATCAGCAAAAATTAATCACTTCTTCGACCTTGCCGAAACAAATTCAAGGTCAAACTCTTGCAATATCACAATCCACTTATTATTTATTCCCCCTATCATCCTTCGAGTGAGGATGAACTGAAATGGATTAATGTGAGCTACAAGGAAATTTTGGCAAAGAAGGATGTAATGTCTCAAATTTTGAACCACATGGACGGTAGCTAAGGCCAACTTCTCAACATGGGTATAACGAAGCTCCACATAAATAAGGTTTCAACTAATATAGTAGATGACATGATCCTAAATCTCCTCATACTCTTGAACCAAGACCATGTCAATCATCTCTTAATACGCAACCACATATATCAAAAAGTCATGGCTATAGTTGGGTGGAATAAGCAAGGGTTCCGATGCCAAGTCTTTCTTCAAAGCATTGAAAGAATCATGGGCTCGCTCATCCCAGATAAATGGAGTGTCTTTCTTCAACAAACGCATGACGCTTCTGGTCAAATTGGAAAAATTAACTATGAATCTTCGCAAGAAGTTCACCATACTTTGAAAACACTGAAGATATCAAATGTCACGTGGGGAAGACAACTGAAGTATTGCCTCACAATTCAAAGGATTGACCCGTATACCCTCCTCAAAAACAATGAACCCTAGTAAACAACCAACCTTCACGCAAAAGATGCACTTATGAGGATTTAACCGAATTTGATAAAGGTGGCATCTTTTGAAAACCAAATGCAAATGATAAGGATGACGCACCCTCAAGCGAGACTAAGCAGCTAAGTCTTCCAAATATAATTCAATAATATTTTTAATTTCATGAAAGGAAAAGTTCATGGCCCATTGAAACATAGCTCCAGTGTTTTGAAGGTCGAAGGGAATTTTTTGGTATGCAAACATGCCCCAAGGAAAAATATAAGTAGTCTTGTGTTGGTCCTCGGGTTTAATTTGGATCTGATTATAGCCAAAGAATCCATCCATAAAGGAGTAAAATTAGCTCCCCACACACTCATCCAATATTTGATCAATAAATGGTGTAGGGAAATTATCCTTAGGACATGCTCGATTTAAATCTCTAAAATCAGTGCATACTCAAATCGTTCCCTGCTTCTTATCCACCAGAACAGGGTTTGACACCCACTCCATCAAGGGAATGGGATAGATGAAGCCAACTTTGACTAAATTCTCTATCTTTGCCTTAATCGTAGGCGCTTTCCTAGGATTCATAGCTTGCAAATGTTGTCAAATAGTCTTAGCATCCGGATAGGTTTTGATTTCATGCTTGACAATGAGAGGGTCAATTCCTTACATTTCTTCATATGACCGAGCGAACACATCTTGAAATTATTTAAACATCTCGGTGTACTCTTTAATATCACCGGGGAAACAATCTGCTCCAATGTACATGTTTTCAATCTTTCCAGGAACGCAAGAAATATTGATAGGTATGATTGGTGACAAGTTAGCCATGTTCCCTTTAGCATACTTGCTAGGAGATCCTAATGGGACCATGGGCCTACCAATTTTCTCACTAAATATTGCCTTAAAGTCATCATGATCAATATCATCAAGCTTAGGGAGGAAATAAGATCTATGGTGCAAATATCCCCAATGTTGTTCTAACTCAGACATAGCCTCGAGAATAGCCTCATCTTATGGAAAGATGTCATCGAGGCAGTCATGTGAGTGAGATGACGACACTGACTAAGCAGGAAATGCATAAGGGTCCTCCTTTTTTTTCCATGAAGAGGAAGGAATAGACTCTACAACTGAATCAAGATTATCTTGATAAGTCACCATGGTTTTAGGCAATGACGTGTCTATCTCGGCAGGTATAGAAACTTCACCTAAAGTACTTGGAGAAGGAAGAGTCCAAGGATCCTCCATATGCGAAGTGCGAAAATGAACTGAACTCAATGAAGTTGAATCCTTACCAAGACTATAACCAATAAGAAGAATGGGTGCGACACAACTAAAAATTACCGTAAGCGAAGGATACATGGCAACCCCAATATTCTCAGTTTCTAGCTGATAATGATCGATAACCGAGATAGAAGCTCCCGACGATGCTTTCAAACTAGAATTATCAAAGGATATTTGATCGACCATCACAACCTTCCCATCTAAAGAAAAACAAACAACCTGGAAAAGTGACGACGCGACCACTTGCATATTATAAATCCAGTTCCCACCCAGTAAAATATTATAGTCCAGGGGCACATCAACCACCTTGACCTCGATTGCAACGGTCTTCTCTCCCAATTGGACCTCAATGGAAGGAAGAATTTCGTGTGGCTGAATTGATCTTCCATCAAACGTAGTTAACATTTTTCATGACTTGAAAACATAGGAGAACCCAACTCCTTCCAACATGACAAAGACATCACGGAAGACACAGCGCCCTCATCAATCACTGTGTACTTGATGGTGTTGTTTAGACACTATACATGCACCAATAGGGACACATAGTAAGGAAAGCGAGGATAGAATCCATGAGTTTCAAATTTGATCATAGAAGGAGAGATTCCATCAGCCACCCCAAGACCAGATAACAAGTCTTTCCTTTGCAGAGGACAAGTCTAAAGAATTTCTAATGCAGACATCGCACAAGGATTCTAGCCCAAATCCTCAACGATAGAATAGTTTTGGGTGGCTCAGGAATTAGGATTGTGCCCCGAATGCTTCAAGACTCCCTCAGGAGTGTGAGATGGAGCTTTAGGATTATCACTAGGTTTTTCAATATGCAAATGGCTCTCATGTGGAGTGGTTTATTTTCCTATGTCTGATTATGACGTAACATAATCTTTAGAATGAGTCACAACATTTGTGGCATTCACCATGTTAATGCAACCATGACCACTAATGGTGTCTGACGAGTTTGGAGTCCCACCAGAAGCACCACTAGGATCCACATTCCTCGAGTTCATATTCTGATTTTGTGGTAAAGGATTGTTCAACACAGTTGGGCCCTGTGCGATGAACTTCGAGGCATCTTCCATTCGAGGGCACAAGTGAGTGAGGTGATCATCCCCACAAAGCTTACAAGGAAATTTAACTTTATGTGTAGGTTTTTTGTCCCACCAGCATTGTTGTTTTTGTTCTTGCCATTATTATCATTTTCGTTCTTATTCCCACCCTTTCTATTGTTTTTACCTTTCTTTTTATTCCATCCGGGTTGTTGGTTACCTTTCTAGTTCAACAATTGCACCAAAGGTACCTCCACCATTTGGGTAGGATGAGATGAAGCCGTAGCTTGTCCTGAGGCAGGCTAGTTAATAGACAAATTATTCACTTGTTTGTAACCAAGCTTACATGTTTAGCACTCGTGGATCCAACTATGCCATCAGCATGTGGCCCGAGTTTAAGCTTAGGGTCGAAATTGGATCTAGGTGTGTTCAGTATGATCTCATACAAGAGCCCAGATTGAGCATAAATCAAATCCAATTCTTGAGCTCTAAAGATAGCTTGCTACTCATTTTGCACTCCGGATGTGGAAACATCCTTCGCTATGTAAGGAAATAAAGACTTGAGGAACCATTCCAAAAGGAATTTTGGTGGTATAAAGGCCTTAATCAATCTTTTTTGTCTATGTCACTCTTGAATGTGATCATATATATGCATGGCTTTGTCCTGCCAAAATTTCAACAAGAGTTCAGTATCGGCATTGTAACACACAGGTAGCTGAAAGTGATTGAGGAAGGTCATAGCTAGGTCATTAAATGATGTATAAGTCCCCACAAGAAAATCTATGTACCACTTCGTCGTTGGCCCTGCAAGGGTGCATTGAAATAGCCTTAAACGAATTGAATCATGATTCAAGGAATTAAAAGAGCACCAAAGGTGGAACGTCCTGACATGCTCAATGAGATATTCACCAGTCTTGTCTTCGAACATTGAAATTTCCGAAGGAAGCTTGGAGAGAATGACCAACCATGCCGGGTCATGAGCAACCAAATCATTTGTCAATCTCGACAAGTCATGTAGGTTTAGCATTGCAAGGAAAGGGATTCTAGGTTTAGGCATCTGGTTCCAACCTCCCTGATAAGATTGGTTCACATAGGGTTGATTATTATAGACACCATGGAATCGGCCAGTGGGATAGTAACTGCGTCCCATTTGACCCATGTAGGGTTTCGTATTGTATTTTGGAGTACCTTGAGGCTGGGGTGTTATGAATCCATAGTTAGGATACTGATAAGCGGATTGATATCGAGACCCATAATGTGTATAAGTTTGTACATAAAATGTTCCATATGATGTTCCATAAGACTGTCCATAAGATGGCTTATAAGACTTCCCATAAGTCAGTCCATACCCAGCTGACACATGAGGAGGAACATAGCCTTGTGATGTACAGTGTGACTAGATGCGGGATGAGCATGGCTAATGGTAGAACTCTGGCCCGAAGGACCACTAGAGTTAGGAGGAGGATGTGTCGTCAAAAAATCATTTGAATGAACTGGTGTTGAAGACGATGGAATATGTGAAGGAATGTAACTTGTGCCCCCAATATTCACATGTCTATGATCAGGTCCCCAAACGGGAACGAAACTGCTAGGCCTAGGATGTGTGTGTGAAGGATCCTCCATCGCAGGGATGGAAGGTGTAATACGACTAGTGCTACCAAACCTCTCCACAAGGAAAGGAATGGAAGTGTCCCCAAGCGCCACACCAGGGTCGACACCCGATCCAAAATTGGGTTCCAGATCAGTCTAGGGAATATCAGGCATTCCATACCTAATCGTGCTAGTACTAGTGGGTGCATGGTGAGTCTCATGGTTCGAACTGTGTGACCAATACTGATGATTCATGTAGCCTATAAATTGTGAAGGATCATCAAGAGATGTCCTAGCTATAGAATGGTTGGATCCCAATCAAGTACCATATGTGCTTGAAGGTTCATCCTCCCATACGAGATGAGGAAGATGAGGGATCTCGGGAATCTCAGGCTCATGACCACTCATGGTGTGTGAATCAAAGTGAGAGTTAGTCCTCCTGGACTATTTGGTTCTCTCTCCCAAAGGAGGAGGAGACGTAGAAGGAATAAGTCCTGCTAAATGACGAGAACGTCGAAGCACCGCACCCGGATCCACAATGACTCAACAAAAGGAAAAGACTCAATCTAACTACACAACCCTAAGCAAGCTAGTGTACATGGAGCACACTCCTAAAAAAATCTACATCCAAAAACAAGAAAACCAAGGGGATGATATGTGAGCTCCCGAATGCAGCAGGTATGCCTCTCCTAGGAGAGGCTTGAGACTCCCATACACTAAAAGCGGAGGTTCATGACCAATTATAGTGTCCCTCAGCTTCAACGCATAAAGAGTTTGTGCTGTTTGACCCCTACCTGGTCAAGACACCTACAAAAAAACCTCTACAAGTACTCCCTGCGATACCTAGGTAAGGCTACTAAGGTCACCCCAATATAATCAATGCTCAGAAGGACAATCGCAAAAGGGATTTACCATATCGGTAGGGTAGAAAATCCTGAAGCTTGAAAGCACAGCTGGTACACCAAGGGTGCACCAATCAATACCTCAAAGGCCCCTCAATACAAATACAATCCTGGAAATATATTCGGCACTCACAAAAGTGACCAAGGGCTATCCCAATCACAATTGCTCACATTGCCTTGTGCTTGACTCCTATGTAAGAGGAGCTTCCTAAGAAACACTAATTATACCAATGATTTCTCACTCTCTCCTGGACAGACACCTAATTTTTTTTGTTTAGTAGTCTTGGAGAATTGACTCACAATGAACTATTCCAAGACTCTAAAACCTAATCTTGTTGGTGAACCCTATAAAAGAAAAATGTGTAGTTCATTTTAATTAAGCGTTGATTTTAATGGCTGTAATTACTCACAAGGAAATGGCCGTGCAACTAGTGATATGAAGACTCAAAAGTGAAATAAAAGTGCACACCTAACAAACCATGCCAAGTGCAAATCTTTGTCGAATGAAAAACAGGGTATGCTACTACATGATATGCAAGTTTCTTCCTTCAAATGAGAGTGCAAACATTCCTAAATGATCACCTGACTATAATTCCATAAGCAAAACCTAATGCAAGAATGAAAGGATGCATAATGATGCAAACGCAAAATATTTTTGTATTTTTTAAAAATAAATGAGATATTAAAAGCACTAACAGACTCTACAATTCTCAGACCCTGCAACCACTCACAAAAAGCAGAAAACAAGTCACCAAGACAAAAGAGACCTAATGCACTAATCCCAAAACAAAAAACAAGACATGAATGACAAGAACAAAACCTAATTAAAAAGAAATCAAAAGGGGTCTCTGGTCAGAAACAGAGGCTATATACAAACACCAACATCACCCAAGAAGACTCAGCAATCATCAAAACTCACCCAGCAACACTCAATCCTCCATATAAAGCTCAAAATCAAAGCATACGCGACTATATGTAGTAAAAATATGCATACATACGCATGATTCCAGGGAAAACCGCATGTATACGTGGCTGTAATACAAATACTCATGTACAATAAGAAAAAGGAATAAAAATAGGGCAAACAGATAAGCCAAGACTGAATTACTCCTATAGGACACTACTAGGAAAACATACCTCCATACCCGACATAGAAACAGAGAACTAAAGAGCAATTCAAACCCATTGAATACCCAATCCCCAAATAAAAACAACTAGGAACATCCCCAGTGGAGTCGCCCATTCTGTTACAGAGAGAAACTTCCTATGACTTGGGGGTACCACAACAAACAGTATGACACCATAAATCAATCTTTCCCAATATGCAAGAACAGTAAGAAAATATAACACTAAGGGATATTGAATCGTACCTTATTTCGGACGGTTGAAGTAGATCCCCGTTGAGCTTTTCCAATGCAATTGCAATTATAATTTTCTCTCAACAACAACAAACAAAGAAAAAATGATATATATAAATGTGTTAGAGCTATCCTAGCATATCTAATCAACCATGCATAAGCATTTAAATACATCCATGGATTCAATATTCATATTCAAAATGCACATGAATTGGCAGGAAAAGATATTTCTATTAATAAATCAGATATACCATAGTGACAAACTCTATCGGCGATTCTGTGAACCGGAGAAACCGAGTCCTCCACCACTTCAATCCTCCATCTCTCGATATAAATCTCACAAAGAAAAGAAAAGCTTGGGAAGAACATTATGTTCTCCAAGGGTCAAAGGGATGCAAACTAAAGTATAAGCAAAGCTGAGGCAACAATGGACTATAGTTTCCATGCTCTTCAATTTCTCCCCCTTCAATGTATCCAAGGGGTTTCTTGTATAACACTCCAAAGAGGTAATGGAGGATCGAATCTGAGCATTCTCAAGGAATTTGGAAGGAAAGATTCAATTTATTTGAAATCATATGAGGAAAACTCCAAAAATATTTGGACTTATGCACACATCCCGATGTACGCGGGTTTGAGCTCAAAAGTCACATACATGAATAAACATGTGTTTTTTAGGGATGAACTTGGAACATCAAAGTATAATATAAAGTAATGGGGTCTAAGGAGCCTGCAGAGGGCAAGGAAGGCCATAATTGTGTGATCTACCTGGTGTGGTAAAATCAGCTATAACATAAGGATATCAAAGTATGATAGAGGTAGCAGACTCAGATATTGATAAATCATATGCATGGAGTTAATTGATGGTGTGAGTCAAGGGATTCATGGGATAGGTTGTGCAGAAGGAGATATTTTTTCTGAAGGAATATCATTCAACCAGTTTAAAAGAATCGATGGATGGAGGAAAAATTAAATAGGAATAATTAAATACCCTCTGAATGCTAGTGAGACTTTCCACGGGAAGAGTGGCTAAGGTTCAAATTATGGGTGACTATTAAGTTAAAACTTAATTGTAGACATGATCAATGGTGAAAACAACATGCAAAGTATGACCATCTCCCCTGATAGAAGGAATAAAGGATTTAAAAGGAACCTTCTATAAATATCTTTCCATCATATGTATAAACAATTAAAATGAAAGAGTGCATGAACTTTGTAAACAAGCTCTCTCTCTCTCTCTCTCTCCATGCATGTATTTACTGGTCAATATAAGGAGACAGGTGTCCAACTTCCATTTCCAAGACATCACCAGATATATCTATGTTTATGCTTTCTAATATAGGTCAATTCACTGAGAATACCCCAAACAAATCCGAACTATCCATCAAATCAGTTTGGGTAACCAGTTCTATAACAAACCAGTTAGATTGGCTAATTCATGTAAAAAATCGAATGATTGTCAAGCCATCTCTAGTTTAAAACTCCCTACATATTTTTCATGAGGTCAAGAAGAATAAATAACAAGAGGATGAGGGAATATTGTGCTGTAATCCCGAGGTGCATGGAATTTATTAGTGGCAAAGTTCCTTTCCTCGTTAGACAAATTCCTGGAGTTATAGTCTAAAAAAAAACGCAAACATTTTTTCATTTTCTTAATGGCAATAAAAGTGTACATGTGAAAGGAGTACATTTTAGTCCAAATCCTGGTTTGTTTGGGGCTATGTGAAAGGAGTATGTTTTTGTAAAAATATTGGATTCTTAGGTAGGAAAGTGATAGCTAGGATTCCATTGACGAAGCATCTCATCGACATGGTTTCACATCTGGAACCTGATTTCTTCATTGAATTTGATAATTCTATTGGTCGGGTTGTGTATAATCCTTTTTAAAGAAATCTTGGAAATGTCTGTAGATGTTTTATTTTTTACCAACCCCATGTGTGTACTTTAATTTCCCTTATCATATCCTACCAAAGTTTTAAAACTCAGAATCATGAGTTGAACCACTCGAGGGTCAACTTGGATTGGAACCGGAACCGGTAATGAACCAGAGCGATTTGATTTCAATGAACTGTGCTATTAAATATTATTAATAACTAATATAAATTTTATTATTATATTTCCATTATATATATCTATATATATTTATATTCAATACATTTATTAGTACAAGACATTGTTTTGCAACTAAAATATAAATCTGCAACTTACCTTCACTGATTTTAAGTGTTAGTCATATGATTTAAAGTTTTTGGTGAACAATATTGCAAGTTTGAAGAACTTTTATATAAGTACTTAAAATTTTCTACAAATCCTTCAGGGAGACCCTCCTTGGTTTGGAATGAACCTATATGTAAGTGAGGAGTGTATTTGGTGACAGGACACACACCCTAGTGGTTATCCATACACTTTTGATTACATACTATCCAAGGGCCCAAAAGAGAAAGTGAAAAGAAAGAAACATCTAGAAATGGGAAGGAAGAACAAACCTATGGAACTTGTTCTCCAACTTTGATCAAACATCGACAGTTAAAGGTATAACAAATCCATCATCATTGCAAAGAAAATTTGAGCATCGAGCGATAATACTCTTTGGAGCACCTTTAGGAAACATAATTTTTTGTTTCTTACGACTACAAAGAACACTCATCATCTTACGATCTCGGAAAAAATCCAAACAACAACCTAAAAACATAAATTAATTTTAATGAGGTTGTAGGAGGTTGTGATCCTAGTCGGTTAGTTATGGGCTTGGTCAGCTAGGATTGGTTTGATAATGAACCGACCAGTTCAAGCCTTGGGCCAATCAGTTCGTTATTGTACCGGTTCCTGGTCTTGTTTTTGTCCCTATTCAAACCGCCAAGATGGTTGGCCGATCATACCGACTGATTCGGGTTCCAGTCTAGTTGGTTTTTAAAACACCAATTACGTCACTTACAATAGGATTAAAAGGTGCACTATAATTGGATGATTCTATGGCTAACATCCAATTGATATTCACTTTGTGCCACTTTATTATATATACATGAGAAAACTTTGGATATTTTGTCTCTAATGCTTTGGAATCATGAATTAGAAACTTTAAAATATTGTTTTTCTTTAAAATTTAAACATTTTATGTATTTTTTCGTAAACCGAGTCATTAAATTAAAATTGATCGAGTCATGACCGATTCATTGCCAATTCTGAATCAGAGTTGACATTCGACCAATTTTGAGTCCAATTCTGATTTTTAAAACTATGATTGTGCATAACAGTACCCTGTTTTCAAACCCTTGGTTCTCCAATGCCCTAGTTCAAATGGGGGAATATGATATATGGTTGGAAATATCTTTACATTCCAAGCCCTGTCCATTGGTGCAGAATGTTCAGCCAAATTCTGAAGGGCGTTGGAGCAATGGGGACATCTTTCTGGACATCAAATTCTGGGTTTCAAGCAGTTTTCAGCAGCTTGACAGCCTATCTTGAGGAGGGTCGTTCTCTTTCACCCTAACTATGTTGGAGGCTTACAATATATGGATGGAAAGCTCTCTCTAAGACCTTTCCAATGGTCTAGAATTATTATCTAAATTCCTAATGGCATTGGATAAATGGGGTCATATTTCATACCTTTTTTCACCATTTTAGAGTTGTTTTCATCACTTGGGTGTCATCTATTTCATGTTTGAGGCTCTATATTGTATCTCGATCACATTACATGGCTTAATTAGTGGAGTTCTCTACACGTATTTCTGGATATGACATTTTTCATGGCCTACACTATCATTTTTGGGCTTGATTAGATCGCATATGGAAGCTCTACTAAGAGAGTGTTCTCCCATTGAGTGTCTATGACACTTATGTAGGCTATATGATGCATATCTCATGGAGAGCTCAGGAAAAATAGTGTTTAATGCATGTTATGTCTATTGATGAATTTATGTCAAACTAAAATTAATTTCAGCAGACAAATCGCTCAAACTTCAAAGAGAAAACATACAAACTTTCCCACAACTCCTCTGAGCATTTAGCTGTTGGGGGTGGAGGGAGAAAATCTGCCAGAGGATCCTCCTCTTATTGTTTGATCTCTAATTTTGGTGCTCCATTCGAATCAGGTGAAGGAGTAGCTTCAGGTTGTTTTTTCATAACACAGTAAACTGATTGTGTGTCACTTTTAGGTTTGGGGCATCTTCTACCGGTGAGATTGGTTGAGGAGTTGAAACCTTGCCAAGAGTCAAGATTAGACTTATTCCAAGCGGTGTCCTCTCCTTCGGAACACCTATCACAAGAAAAGTCAAAACCAAACTCAATATTTAAATAAATACTACAAATATGCTTTATAAACTATAATACAAAAAGGAGCAAAGCTCATTTATATAATATCATAAGCAATATCTTTCAACTAAGTAGAACTGTAATCACAAGTAAAAAATAACAAAAAAATATAGTTTTCCATATCCTGTCTATGAGACTCAAACCCACTGACACATTATAACCTTCTAAATGATTATATAGATGACCATGAGTTACTCAAGTAAACATTTTACATAATTTGTTGTATGGGTTACATTGATAGTGTGTGTCCAGGGTTGTCCATGTGTCCACATGATTAGTTAGTTGGTTGTTAATGGAATGTATTTATGACTGTAGTTAGTTGCAAGCCATTATTTCAAGTAGCCTCATATAACAGATTAGTTAGTTTTCTTGGAGAGTGAAATAAGGATAACATAAATTTATCCTATGATCAAGGCTGACCATGTCAAGTAATGATGGGAAATTAATGGGAAGGAAGTGGAAAAAATTTGAAGTGAAGTAGTGAAATTTTTGTTGGAAGTGTCCATATTTTCTATAAAGGGACATGTAGAAGTCATGCAGTAGTTGTTAAATGGCCAAGGGTTTCCATTATGTTGTTAGGGTTGATGTTGTTCATTGTTATGGTGGTTCTCCATTATTGCATGGCTGAGTTGATGAGGTTGTTAAGTTATTTCCATCCATGGTTGATATGAGTGATCATGGACAGAACCATAAGTCTATCCTTGTAACAGATTTGAGATAATATAGAAACAAATATCATGTTGAAGAATGGGTTCTCCTAGCACTCAGGTTCCCACTATAAATATATGTCTATGGGTTGTGATTGTGTAATTTGTGATGTTTATGGAGAATATTGTGTTATATGTGTTGTTTATGGAGAATATTGTGTTAATCCTTTTATATTTGTTAAATGGCCAAGGGTTTCCATTATGTTGTTAGGGTTGATGTTGTTCATTTTTATGGTGGTTCACCATTATTGCATGGCTGAGTTGATGAGGCTGTCAGGTTTTTTCCATCCATGGTTGATATGAGTGATCATACATAGAACCATAAGTCTATCCTTGCAATAGATTTAAGATAATATAGAAACAAAGACCATGTTAAAGAATGGGTTCTCCTGACACTTAGGTTCCCACTATAAATATATGTTTTCATAAGTTGTGATTGTGTAATTTGTGGTGTTTATGGAGAATATTGTGTTATATGTGGTGTTTATGGAGAATATTGTGTTAATATTAACTAAAGTTTGACATCACATGTTATAAGTCTAGAAATAGTGGTTATGAACCACTCAAAAGCCTAAAGTTGAAAATGTGCTTACCATTTCCAACCTGAAGGTCTTGACTAAAAACACCTTGGTTAGTGATCACAATTTCTCCTTCCTACAAATATACAACAAATCATGCATTAGAACTTTAAACAATAGAGCAAAAAATTTACGCAAGTTAATAATTTAGGGAGGCATTGAGACAGATAGTGTGTGAGTGAAAGCTCAAGAAAAATAAAAAATGATGGAGAGCAGAAAGAGAAACTAGGGGTAAAAAATAATTACAAATATGAATAATGAGCGTCTAAGGTTGATCACCAAAAAGAGAACTAGAGAAGTAATTCCCAATAAATATAGTGATACCCCATATTTGAAAAGGAGGGTCCTCTTTATAGTCTCCAGAGGATATCCATTCATAATGGTTAGAGGAAATTGTCAGCCAACTTTGTGACCTCATCCCACTCAACTTCAAAAATATTTGGAAACTTGGACTCTGATTAAAAATGTATATTCTTGTTGTGTCCCTGTCAAAGAAATGTGTGTGCATGGAATTCTAAAATTATTTTCTATTTTTCTCATCATTGAGAGGGGTCCTAGTAGAGGACAAAATAAGTTCTACATTTAAGTTTCTCTCTGAATTGTTAATTCCAAAGAAGCATCAAGATCCTATTAACAGACAAAATCCACTTGAAACTTGAACCCATATATCACTCTATGAATCCAAGCCACTTGAAAATTGAACCCATATATCACTTTATGAATCTATTGATGGTAAGAACGGTGCCATTTCTATATAATCATTTTAATTGAGGTCCTTGACTTGTATTTAAGGAAGAAATAAAAACCTTTTGAGAGATGCAATATATTAACCCCTATATAACCTGTAGGTAAGCTCTTAACCCCTTCTTCTAGCATTTTAATCATGTTATCAATACATGCATTGTCATCTACGACTGCGACAATTACATTTGTAGAATTTGCATCTGTCGCAATTTTTATTATTTTTGTCTAAAAATTAGGAACTTGCATTTTATCTACAACTTCCGAAAATTTCTCTCTATTCAATGCCCAATCTTGGACTGGAATTCTATAATTCTGTGCTCGCAATATTGATGCTGCAACAATAAATGAAAGGTGAGTAGGATCATTTAATATGAACTGTAGGGGATTTGGAAAGCGTGTAGGGGAAGACCAAAATGGTGTATTTTGGGATGTCAATGTGTCCTCTGGAAATGTCAAAACAAGTTGCTTCACACGATTTGCGAAATAATCCTAAAATCTGAAAATTTTCCATCATACAAATGCGAGACAACCCATTTCCATAAACAATTAATAAAAAAGGAAATATTTAGCACTAACTGCCTATTTGTATGGTTCTTACTTTCTACGAGACTAGGATACACAATCTTCAAATGTCACACATCTCTCAAACACCAGACACTCAAGAATACGATCCATAAGACTGAGCCTGAGCATGAACTCTAGACTTTATAGATAATTTATACTCTTGTGGACTAGAAAGGAAAGTGTTTATATTAGTTGGTGCTTTCTCCATCATTCTTTCAAATTCAGACCTTGCCCAAGTAATATAGTGATCGATATCCAAGGAAAAAATATAGTGATCAATATTATGTGGGTAGAAGTGAATAGTGCACATAGGGAACACATTCTCAAGGGGATCTCTTGAAGCTCCATAATTTTCAGTCAAATGAGGAAAAACTACCTGTGTGTGGCACTTAGTTCCAAGAGTACTAGACTCTAACAAAGGCTTCTAAAAGTACACACATTTTCGAGCTATATAATTTCATGCATTAAAATTGTCTAGTGCACTTATCACCACTCCCTAGTTCTCCGAAAATGTATCATCAGATATATTTTCAGTGTCTGAAGATGCACAAATTTGCAATGCTTCATTATGAAAATTAGAATTAATCTTAGTTGCAGTAGATGCTGCTATTGTTAATTTAGCTTGACCAATATTCCAATCCCTAAAAACAAATTTCCTGCTAAGATTACTCTTCTCAATAGTTTCATCATCTGTTATAGTAAACTTTCCTGGAATTCTACAGGAAGCTCCCATGAGAGTTAATCCTATTGTCTAATGAGGGATTCCCTAATACTAGAAAGATTCAGAGTATCAGTGCTATCCAACCACTCACCTTCCTCTTTTCTGCACATATATGCAAATGAAGTCAATCGATACCATCAGATATCTTCGGATTGTATGAACATAATTGATATTAGGTTGGTCAAAATTGTTTACATATTACAGACCTAGATGCAACAACAAATGTTGTTGTTGCAGTAAAGGAAAAGGATGGAGAGGGGTGCAGAATGGGGATAAAGCATGGAAAATTAATTATAGGCCTTGGGAAACTCATGGTCCTGAATGCGCAATAGTCCTTTTTGTGGACTGAAAGGCAGGAATTTGAAAACTTCTTGTTGGTATTGGGTGGTGTAATAGGGACGCAAATTCAATGACAGTAAACGAGAAGGAATATTGAATCTTATTTTCTCATATCAACATTATAGACAATGTAGTGTAGCCACTTTAGATCAACGAATTTTATTTGTATCAAACTTGAATAAGGTGGAGGAGTTTGGAAAAAAGTAATAAATGCCCCACGATACATAAATGTTTAAAAATTCACATCCTAGAGCACCTAATCCAACAAAAAATAAATTTTTTTCCTCTAATTCCTTTTGCAGATATATTCCAAAAACAAAAATTTGAGTATCGTATCCCAGTGCTTGACACACCCTAGTATATACTACACAAAGCACATTATGAGATCCCAGTGCTGGATGAATTCTTATATTGTGGGATGAATTGGAAAGCATTATTCATCATTCTGAGATCAAATAAATAAGGGCTATCATTCTTCTTCTCGCAGTCACCTGCAGGACTATTCTAGCCAGTTCCTTACATACCATTTCTAGATCTCACAGGGCTACTAATCCACGAAGTATTGTCAGGTTTGATGCATCTTGCAAATAAGATCTTATTTACTTCATACTACTGATATAAATCTGATTGTTTATCACCGTTTGTTGAGAAGAATTAAAAATAAGAATGCAGTAGACCTCTCTTGTGTTATAGTTGTTGTTGGTATCATTTATGTGACCAAACCAAATTGGCATGCTTATTTTAAATACATAAATATATCCAAATGAAAAAATAGTAATAATGTCCACAAACACAAGGGGATAATAGGTTAAATTTTTGATGAAATATCAATTTCAAACTCAACCAATAGTGCGTTCCAAAACTAATAGTCATGCGCCTTAAGTTGCATCAGAGCGACAATGAAGTGTTTGACAAAATACCACACCCACAATAAGCATAAAAGTTCAGATTTACGTTGTAAGGTCTATACAGTGGTATCGAGGGCTTATGCACTAAGTGTTTGATGATATTTCTCAGTCAAGATTCAAAGAGCATAACCATATTTGATATAAATCCTAGGGAAACTTGTATCCCGGTTCTTGATACGCCCTAGTATATACTACACAAAGCACATTAATAAGAGGTCTAAAATGCACTGAGGTAGAGGTATTTTCGCTACTACTTAACCATGACATCGCTGGTAGTTTGATGGAATTTTTATAATATTTGAATAGTGGTACTAGTAAATAAAAAAACAATGGAATAGATATCAATTTACAAATCACAATAGAAACCCTAGATCACAAAATTCTGATATATTATATATGTGAAAACACAAGAACAAAATAAGCAAATCATCCACCCACCTCAAACTTGAATCCGTGTCTTGGTTGTTATTATCCTTGCTTAACCATATTGGGAAACCCATCTCAGGTGGATGGTGTCCTTCCTGGTCAGGCGTAAGAATCGTGATCCCTGTGTAGAGTAGCCAAGGATGTATGCACAATTAATTGTTTACTGCTTTTATTGTTGGGTCAAATGGCATATTGCGATTTGTATTTTATTTTTTTGTTCCTTAATCTTCTATTATTTTGTTTTTGTAATTGCTTAACATTTGTGGTTTGGTTTTTGTTGTAATCTCACAGATCACATAGGGTTACCAATAATACACATTAATACAGACATACATAACAGAGACAAGAGACAAGAGCAAGTAAGTAGAATAATAGATTATATTATAGCGAAAGGGTCCATACAATACAAAGAACTAAACTGAGTTCTCATCTGGCTCAATAGCCTAATATATATGATTTACAAATAGTTACAAATAACTACCTGTCGGTTCATTCAGCTGACATGACCTTAGGTGGCCGACCTAATCTCTCATTAGTTGGTTGATCGACTTAGTCGGCTAATCAACTAAGTCGGTTATCTTTCAATTCGTTATACCGACTTGCTCTACATGCATAACTGGTGATTCTCTTCCTTTATACCTTGGGATTTTTGTGGTATTTATATTTATTGGTTGTAATGTAGGATATTCCCTAATTTTCTTTTCAAATATTTTTGGGATGTTGGACACCACAAAGCATTGTTTAACTGGTTTCTTTTGTACTTTTTGAATAGTCCAGCATCCTCTTGCTTTTGTTTCATAGTTTTCAACCTCCCAATCATATAGTTCTATGTCTAAATTGTATCCTACTGAGTCTTGGTTTCCTAAGTAAAGTTCACCATATGTATTAGGTTTTGTGTAATCTTCATTATTTTGTATCTGATATGGTTGTCAGATTTCAACTTCTTCATCAATTGGTTCTATCCAAGGTTCTCCTTGGGATGGATGAATAGGTATTATGACTTTTTGTCCATTCCCCTTTAATTTGATTCTTTCTTTGTCCAAGGATATCGATGCTTTCATTTTCCTCCCCCAAGGTTGACCTACTAACGCTGGGAAGGAACTGGATCCTTCCTTAGGGTCAATAATTTCGAAGTTGACTTTAGTCGATATACCTTTTATCGTTGTGTCGACATTTTTCCAGACTCCAATAGGTTCAATTAGGCATTGGTCTGCAAGTTTTAGGTATATGCCTGATTCATATAATCGAGGTCTGCCTAATAGTTCCCATGTGTCTCGAGTCATAATATTTACCTGTGATACGAAATCGAGTACAACTTGTCGGACATGGTATCCTTCAACTTCCAAGTCGACAAGTGGGTCGGAATCACTTTTATCTTTTTGGTTTAAGCTGTAGATATTATTTGTTTGTTTTTCGGTGTTTTTGTTGTGTTTTATTTTATACAGTAAGTTGATGAATTGTGATATTGTTTTATCTTTTTGTACCAATTGTATTAGCTCTTTTACTGTGTCCTGTTGATTATCATCTTCTTCTTCATGTCGAGCAAATTCTCTAAATATATTTGTTGCATATTTATATATTTGTTTTTCTTTAACTAGGTCAGGATAAACATTTTTTCTTTTAGCTTGCTTATTTGGGGGTTATCATTCCCAGTTTTCGTCCCTTGTCGGGTTACAATATGTAAATTCTTTGTATTGATAATATCATATTTTTGCACACACGACAAGACATTAAAATTCTTCTTTTTATTTATCTTTTCAAGCATAATAGGGAAATCCTCTAATGAGTGATCCCCTACACCACAATTAGTACAGAATTTTAGGTCATTCTTGTCCTTGTATGGACAGTCTGCATGTCAGTGTCCTTCCTTGTAACATGTGAAACATTGGATGGGTTGACGTGGTCAGTTGTCTCGATTCCTAGAGAATTGACCTCAACTTCCATAGCCTCCACGTCGGTTGTCAAACAATCGTTCGTACCGATGACCTTCATACCTTTGATTATTTTGGTCATTCTGCTCACTATTTTGTGCAACTGCGTTAGTATGATATACTGCCTGATAATTTTGTCGATTCTTTAGATTCAAGTGGCAGTCTAAGGTGTTGTGATTTTTAGTTTCAGATATTGCGCACCATGATGCTTTGCCATTCTTCATGTTGAATGGGAAATATTTTGTGGTATGCTCTCCATGCTCCTAGCAAATGTCGTAGAAACATTTTGTTTGCACAAATCAAACATCTTCTCGGCTAATATCCTATCGAAAGTTTCCCTTTGAATGTCTGGTCGTCGAGCACTTCGTGCACCAAATATCCTAACTCTTAAACTTTAGCTCTTTTAGATATTTCTGCATGATCTCAAGTTGTTCCTCCAGTTTGTGATCCGTGGAGTATGCTGGAATGTCTTCATCCATTTCTACTTGTAAAGATTTTGTGAGCGCATCTTCATAAGTTTTGAATGTCTCCAGACTGATGTGTCGACGAATCTTTTGTGACAGACTTACAAGAAACCACTGGATTGATAGTTGCTCATCAATGACATAATCCAACTAGCTAAGAATGTATTTCCAGCGTTTGTCATAGTCACAAACAGTTTCTCCTAGATTTTGTGATGTTGTCTTTAATTTCTTTGCTGCCAGATTTTTTGCATCTGGAGTTTTAAAGAACAATAGAAATTGTGCTTTGACTTTGGCTTTTGTTGCTCATGGGGTTCTCTCAGAAAATTTCATATACCAAGTTAATTCCCTCTTCCTTAAGGAACCGACGAACTGTGCCATCTGTTTGTCTTCATCAGTAACTTGGTTGGCCTCCCAAGTCGACTCACAGATGAACCAATGTCATCTGGGGTCCTCATCGCCCTCATATAGAGGGATGTGCACTGTCCCGTGACCCATGTCAAAGTCACTATCACTGTCTTCCTTAGGAGGTGGTGGTGGTGGGGGTGGGGGTGGGGATAGTGGGTTATTTTTTTTATTCTTCTATGCAGAACTATTGTCAATAGAAATCTCATTTCCGCCGGTCATCTTGATTGTCGTTTCTTCTCCGACAAGCAGTCGGTCGGGGTTGACTTCTCCCATTGATGTCCAACTGCAATTATTTATCTGTAGCTCCAATTTTTTTGATCCGAAAACAATATCTTTGCTACTCTACGACGTTAACATGAATTGCATAAAGAGCATGAATGAAGCTCACAAATCTATAAGAAGAGAACCAAACAGCATATGCAATACGCACATAAAGACAACGAGTTGATAACGGAGTTCGTCCAGAATGGACTATGTCTCCGGGCCTACTTCTCAATAGGAGGGCCGATCTATAATCTTAGCATAAGGAAAAATACATGGAAATGATACAATGATACCTTGGCGACAATGGTCAAGAAGAGAACCACTGCCCAAAACACAACAAGACTACTTCCAGCAACTCCGAAGCCTGAAGACGGTGTAAAACGAGTATAAACACTCGTACCTTCCTCCTGCAGAGCTACGTAATCTCCCTTCTCTCCTTTAGCTACAAAGTCTCCACTCCAAAGCATGCTAGTAAATGGAAATTAAGTGGGTTTATATAGCCATGACTTGCCCCTCTTCACATTTTCCTCATGTTCTCTTTGGTTACAACAAATTTTCCAAGATCGGCATTTTGTTTCAACTTCTCAAGTTTTGGTTGGGTTCACTTAAAGATCCTTTTGTCATGTAGTTGACATAATTAACAACTATGCCAACCACATGCCCAAGTATGGCATTAATAAAATCTGGTTGCAAAACTACCCAACCGAACTATGTATAAAACCCAAAAATTTGTTATAACAGAGAAACAATTCTCAATCCACTTTTAACTCAAACTCTATAGTTTATAATTCGACATGTGCTGAAATAGAGCGTGGGCTCCCGTGCTGGTCGGAGCTCCCGGTCATGCTGGAGGAAGAACGAAGGTCAGGGCTAAGCCCCGGCTCCTTTGGGGCTTGAAATGCCACTTTAAATAAATTTACTTCCATACACTATACAAGGAACACTACCAGCGCAGTTGGTAAAGGCGCAGTGATAGGGTATGGGAGGTCAGGAGTTCAAAAACGGGGGAGCAGCAACATTTTGGTGAACTTCAATCAATATTGGCCAATCCGGTGCTGCCACATGGAAGTTCCGAATTGGTCCACCTCAACACCCAGTCAGCTGCCAACTCATCTACCATACTTCCAACTAAGTTGCATAGTCACCTCCGTATTGACACGTGTCGCATTCAGATTGGTCCGTATTGCTGACTAGATTGCCACCTCATCGTCCGTACATGACACGTGTCGCATCCTAATTGGACCGTACTGCCACCTATCTATTCATACAACTGGCACATCATCTGTCTGTACTGTATGGATGCCACATGTCACCCTGTTAGTGGTGCCACGTGGCACCTCTTTTGCCAATTTTGCCTGTTGACCTCATAGAACAGAACATGATAACTTTCTCATACGAAGTCCATTTGAGGTGAAACGGATGCCATTGGAATCGTCTCGATGATCCCTTCGATCTGGTGCTAGTTTTGCTGAGATTGGAGGAATTCAAAAAATTTGCCTTCTTGGATCCTCCTGGATCATTCCTCCCCACTAAGAAGATTTTGGCCTCCAAAATCCTTTACTAATAAACAGATAGGTGAGGCAATTTCTCCCTCACTTTCTCCTTCTCGATACACTTGGCTTTGCTTGGGAGTGCCTCTGATGCCCACTCGAAGATAATCAACATCACCTCTGCGAGAAGTCCTTGTCCTTTTGTCCAGGATGACATCTTCCTGTAGCTCATCCATGTACTCAGGAGCAAATTCATCAACTGATGGCAATGAGACATTCTCCCTTTCATCCATGATCATGGGAGTCTCATAGAGTTTCAAGTTCTCCACATTCACCACTGAGTAGATCTGCATGTATGGCGGTAGCTCTAAGCGAAAGGCATTCGTCCCAATCTTCTCCAAGATGGTGAAGGGACCATATCTAATGGGCTTGAGCTTCTTCCCTTCTCCTTTCATCCTCTCCTTGCTGATGTGAAGCCACACTTGATCTCCTACCTAAAACTAATGATCAACTCTATGCTTGTCATGGTGAGCCTTGTAGTGGGCTTGACTCTTCTCCAACTGCTCTTGCACTACTTGATGTACCTGTTGAACTCTGTGAATGAACCTACAGGATTTGTCTTCATCCTTGGAAACGCTTGAATCAACCTCTCTCCCATAATTCAAGTCCAATGGAGTCTTTGGAAAGTACCCAAAGCATGTCTCAAATGGTGAGCTCTGAGTGCAATAATGCATAGCCCTGTTGTAGGCATGCTACACATACTGGATCTGCTCATCCCATAACTTAGGATGCTTTTTGCAATAACCTCGAAGAAAATGAACAACTGTCCTGTTGACTACCTCTGTTTGTCCGTCAATCTGTGGATGGAAAGTGGTGCTCCTCTTCAGCTTGGTGTCCATCATACACCATAATTTTGTCCAAATCTCTCCAAGGAATCGGGAGTCCCGATCCGAGATAATGGACATAGGGAGTCCAAAGTGAACCCATACATGCTGAAAGAAAAGAGAAGCATCCTGCTCTGTAGTGACCTGCTTTTTGGCATGGCATAAGAATACACATCTTGCTAAACCTATCCACGATCACATACAAGTAGTCATGACCCCTCCTAGACATAGGCAAACCCCCCACAAAATCCATGGAAATTCTTTCCCAAGGATGGGAAGGAACATGAAGTGGTGAGTACATCCCCAATTTTCTATTAGTGGACTTACAAGTAGAGCACATCACACACCCCTTTACATATTTTGTTACAATATCTTTCATGCGAGGCCAATACACGAGTCTTTGCAAATGAGCCAAAGTCTTACCTACCCCAAAATGCCCTGATACAAGAGAAGTATGAGCTTCTCATATTACATGGACTCTTTCACTGATAGGAACACATAGCTTGCCCAAATGATAGAGCAACTTTCCCTGCAAATAGTAGTCTTCCACCTGTGTGCCATCGGTTAGCTTCTCATAAATCTCCTTGAAATAATCATCAGTAGAATACTGCTCAATATAACTTTCATGGGATAAAGAAGCATTTTTCAAAACAATAGATGCAACAATAGGAGGTCTAGAGAGCATATCTGCCACTTTGTTACTAGTACCCTTCTTGTACTTGATCACTAGATGGAATTGTTGAAGAAATCCCATCCACCTGAAATGATGAGCTTGCTGGAGCTTAGTCTGGGACTGGAGATATTGCAAGGGCTGATGATCGGTATGGATGATTGTCTCCTTACCCATCAAGTAGTGCTTCCACTTCTTGACACTCTGAACCAAAGCATTAAAATCTTTGTCATAGGTGGGGTAGTTGATCACTGCTTGAGTAAAAGTCTCTGGATGGTAGCAAATAGGCTTGCGGTGCTGCATCAATACTACCCCCATGGCATATCCACTGGCATCTGTCTCTATCTCAAATGGTTGTTGCAAATTAGGCAAGGCTAGGAATGGGCTGGTGCTGATCTTTCCCTTCAATGTGTCGAAGGCTTTCTGCTGCTTACCTCCCCACTGGAAGGCTTTATTCACACTTGTTAAGGCATGAAAAGGAGATGATATGTATGAGAAGTTCTGAATGAACCTCCTCCAATATTGAACAGCTCCTAAAATGCTTCTCACTTCAGTAGTGTTAGTAGGCTTAGGCCAATTGACAATTACATCAACTTTTGAAGGATCAATTTTTAAATTTCCACCTCCTACAATATGACCCAAGTAAACTAATGAATTTTTGCCAAATTCACAATTTGAAAATTTTACATACAATTTCTCCTTTTTCAAAGTATCTAATACTTGCTTTACATGCCCCACATGTGTTTCCCAAGTTTTTCTAAAGACCAAGATATCATCTAAGTATACAATGACAAATTCATCTAGGAATGGCCGGAAAACATCACTCATTACTCGCATGAAGGTTTCAGGTGCATTGCAATGCCCAAAGGGAATCACCAACCACTCAAATAAACCTTGCTTGGTCTTGAAGGCCATCTTCCACATATCACTTTCTGCAATTCTGATCTGGTGGTAGCCATTGCGCAAATCCAACTTGGTAAAGAACACAACATATTTCAACTGGTCAAGCAAGTCATCTATGCGAGGAAGCGGGTATCGATTCTTGATTGTGATATTGTTGAGATCCCGATAGTCAACGCACATCCTCCATGTGCCATATTTCTTCATCACCAACACAATCGGTGAACCACATGGAGAGGAGTTGGGTCTGATCACTCCTTGGTCCAACAAGTCTTGAACCTGCTTCTTAATCTCTGCCATTTCAACTGCGGACAACCTATACATGCCCACATTAGGAAGAGGGGCATCCTGCTGGAGATGGATCTCATGTTGAATCTCCCTTTTGGGAGGAAAACCTATAGGTTCCTGAAACATTTCATCATAGTTAGCCACAATATCAATCATAGCCTTTTTATGAGAAGGATCACAACCTCTAAAAGCATTGGATGCTTCAGCATCTTTTGCTCTCACAACCATGAGCATGTATCTCTTATTAGTGTTGATGAGTCTCTTCATCTGTCCTGCACTAACAAGAGTGGTGTTAGCCTTCATACTGTGAGCTCTCACGATGTACTCCACCCCATTTTTGGTGAGGTGGTACTTTTTCTCATGACGGAATAATACTACTTTTCGATCATACAAGTATGGGCTTCCCAATACAATACCACAGATGTCAAGAGGAAAAACATCTAAGTCCACCTCATCGATCAACTTTGAAGCAATAGCAAACCTTAACCTGCATTGCTTAGTCACCTGTAGCTTAGCATTATCACATACCCATCCAAGAGGATAAGGCTTGGGGTGAGGTTTACTCTGTATGCCCAACTTCTTAACGACTGATTCTGAGATCAAATTTACTTGAGAACCCAGATCAAATAATGTTTCAATCTTTGTATGCTTAGACACAACTATGATGTGAAACAACTCACTTCTTCTTTTATCATTTTCTTTAGAAACATGAGTAGAACTTGAACCAGTATGAGGAGTTTTGTTACCTTGCATTCACATGGCTATAATCCTGGTTTCGTCACCTGAGTCGGAACCCAAATCTCGTTGCGCTGTTGCAACGAAATTTTTCTTCTTTTTTCCTCCATAATGCTTTGGCCTCTGTTCAGGATGCAACTTCCAACAACTTTCTTCATCATGCCCATCAGTTTCGCAATGTTTGCAATGGAGCTTTCCTCCTTCCTTCTTGGTAGTAGCTGTCTTCTTGCTCTTGTCTTTCTTTTTGGACTTGTGGTTGTTGTTGGGCTTGAAAGGCTTCTTTAGATGGTCTTCTTGCAAATGCTTCCCCCTGCTCTCAAGATGAGTAGCCTGAACACTTGCTTCATCCACACTAGTATGATTCAACAACAGCAAAGTATGGCATAGATTATGATGAAGATCACCAATGTACTTCAAAAGAGTGTCAGGAGAATCTAAAGAAATATTCAACTCTAGAGCTTTATTTCTAAATTCTTCAGTAAAATTCTGAACACTCTGACCCTTGCCTTGTCTAAAACTTTGCCAATCCATCATATCCTTTTGAAAATAACCTAATGTATAAAATTGCTTACGTAAAGCAGAAATGAAAGCAGACCACGATGAGAGAATATTACCCATTTGTTTTCTACCTTGCTGAAGCTTGCTTTCCCACCATACAAGTGCGGTGCCTGTCAGCCGAAGTGAAGCCAACTGAATCTTCACATCTTCTTCTTTGATCTACTGCACTTGGAAATAGACCTCAATTTTCCTTATCCAATTGTTCAACTTCTCTGCATTCGCTTCCCCATTGAACATGGGCAAATCAAACTTCACATCGAGCTTCAATAAGGGCTTATTTTGAGGCTCTTCGTGAGGAACCTTGGAATGTTGAGAATGAGATGAGGAAGAAGCACTTGAACTTGTGCTTGAAGATGAAGGTGAAGAGGGAGGCTCAGGAGGCTCTTCACCACCTCCTCCTTGGTTAACTGAAGCGTTGCCTTCATCCTTCACTTCTTTGTCTTCCTTCTTTAATTCACTGCCTTTTCCTTCTTTTGCCATGCGTTCTTCATAGTCTACAAAAAACTTGTCTACCTTGTCGGCCATCATGTAGAAGACCTTGTGAAATTTTGCCTCCATCTCGATGCAGGCATCATTAGCATCCATCTTCCTCCTTTGGTGTGCACGTCCGATCTCGGAATTGTAAGGCTCTAATGTACCCTCACCAACTTGTTGTTTAGCCCTTGTGAGCATCCACACTCACAATCCAACGTCAAATAGTCCTGCTCTAATACCACATGATCCGAAAACAAGATCTTTGCTACTCTACGACGTTAACATGAATTGCATAAAGAGCATGAATGAAGCTCACAAATCCATAAGAAGAGAACCAAACAGCATAGAAAATACGCACATAAATACAACAAGTTGATAACGGAGTTCGTCCAGGATGGACTAAGCCTCCGGGCCCGCTTCTCAATAGGAGGACTGATCTATAATCTCAGCATAAGGAAAAATACATGGAAATGATACAATGATACCTTGGCGACAATGGTCAGGAAGAGAACCGCTGCCCAAAACACAACAAGACTGCTTCCAGCAACTCCGAAGCCTGAAGACGATATAAAATGAGTATAAACACTCGTACCTTCCTCCTGTAGAGCTACGCAATCTCCCTTCTCTCTTTTAGCTACAAAGTCTCCACTCCAAAGCATGCTAGTAAATGGAAATTAAGTGGGTTTATAAAGCCATGACTTGCCCCTCTTCACATTTTCCTCATGTTCTCTTTGGTTACAAGAAATTTTCCAAGATTGGCATCTTGTTTCAACTTCTCAAGTTTTGGTTGGGTTCACTTAAAGCTCCTTTTATCATGTAGTTGTCATAATTAACAACTATGCCAACCACATACCCAAGTATGGCATTAATAAAATCTGGTTGCAAAACTACCCAACCGAACTATGTATAAAACCCAAAAAAAAATTATAATGGAGAAACAATTCTCAACCCACTTTTAACCCAAACTCTATAGTTTATAATTCGACATGTGCTGGTCGGAGCGCCCGGTCCCACTGGAGGAAGAACCAAGGTCGGGGCTAACCCCCGGCTCCTTTGGGGCTCAAAATGCCACTTTAAATAAATTTACTTCCATACACTATACAAGGAACACTACCAGCACAGTTGGTAAAGGTGCAGAGATAGGATATGGGAGGTCAGGAGTTCGAAACCAGTGGAGCAACAACATTTTTGTCAACTTCAATCAATATTGGCCAATCCGGTGCTACCATGTGGAAGTTTCGGACTGGTACACCTCAACGCCCAGTCAACTTCCAACTCATCTGCCGTACTTCCAACTAAGTTTCACAGTCACCTCCGTACTGACACATGTCACATTCGGATTAGTCCGTATTGCTGACTGGATTGCCGCCTCATCATCCGTACATGACACGTGTCGCATCCTGATTGGACCATACTACCACATGTCTATCCATACAACTCGCACGTCATCTGTCTGTACTGTATGGATGCCACGTGTCACCCTATCAGTGGTTCCACGTGGCACCTCTTTTGCCAATTTTGCCTGTTGACCTCATAGAACAGAACGCGATAACTTTCTCATACGGAGTCCGTTTGAGGTGAAACAAAAACCGTTGGAATCGTCTCGACAATCCCTTTGATCTGTTGCTAGCTTTGATAATATTGGAGGAATTCAAAAAAAATTCCTTCTTGGATCCTCCTGGATCATGTTTTGTATCTTCCAAAGCTGTATTTGGCAGGGGGGGTGCTCCTTCGTGTGTCGAGTAAAGTAAGTGGATACTCCAGTTGGAGGGAAAAGCTTGAAGCATGACCCAATTTCCTTCTTATGGTCAACAGATAATTATATGATTATCATCATTTCTCTCATCGTCTAGTCGGCTCCAAATACCAAAGTCACCAGCTCCTAGTATGAGGTCCTCTTCGACAATTGTTTGTATTCTGGTACTCGGATCCATCGGAGATAGAGGTCTTACCTCCTGGGGGACTTCTAATTGGAGAGCTTCTTATTGTTCTATCCACAAATATTCTTCCATAGGGTATGCTTCTTCTTCCATGCCTTCCTCATGTCGGTCATGACTCGACTCTCGCAGACTTCTCTCTTGGTCTGTCACCCTAGTGCTCACTCCTCTTTGCAGTGCTATGGATCTTTCTCTTCTCTCTTCCCTTCTTTACAGCCTCTTCTCCCTCTTTATTTTATGAAATTATGTCATACCTTTATGTGATACTGTCCTTTCGATTTCCCTTTTAGTTCGACTTCTCATTACTGGTGAATTGTTTCTCTTTAGTCGACTAGAATCCTCTCCACTTTACCCTGACATACGACCGGCTACCCCCCCATTGCCTACCCGATGCTTTAAAAAGCCCAGATAGTTTTGTTCACTTTCTTAGGAAGTATTCCCACTCCCTTTCAGCAATGAATTTCTCCCACTTCTTTTGTTTCTCCGCCCAGTTAGTATTTTGTGGCGGTTCGCGTAGTAATGGACGAGGTTCAACAATATGACCTACTCCTTTCTCGATCAGAAATTTGAACAGCAAGGTCGGTAAGGAACACAATAATTGTTCAGTGAGGTCTGTGTAGAATTTATTTTGGATAGTTTCCATCAAAGTTCTTATCTCTACGGCTTGCTCCTTGCAGAATTCATCAACGATCTTTTCGAACCACTCCGACAGGTTTGTTCTTCCCCCTTGAATCAGTTTGTCTAGCAGTTGTTGGTCTTTAATTGCTTCCGGATTTTTCATCCGAGAGTTTCTTCAAAATTTGGGGTACTAATTCTACAAACTTCTCATGAGTCTCGGTAAAGAACCTTTCTTTTGCTTGAGCAATCGTTAATCTGTTTCTTTGTGTGTAATTTTGCAAGTATTTTGCTATTTTACATTCCCACCGGTCCTTAATCTCTTGTTCTGATATCATCTGCTTGTATACATCTCATATATGTACTATCGGAAATGGAACCAATGTTGTAATATCACAGATTACATAGGGTTACCAATAATACACATTAATACAGACATACATAACAGAGACAAGAGACAAGAACAAGTAGAATAACAGATTATATTATAGTGAAAGGGTCCATACAATACAGAGAACTGAACCGATTTCTCATCTGGCTCAACAGCCTACTATATATGATTTACAAACAGTTACAAATAACTACCTATTGGTTCACTCAACCGACACGACCTTAGGTGGCCGACCTAATCTCTCATTAGTCGGCTGACCGACTTAGTTGGCTAATCGACTAAGTCGGCTATCGTTCAAGTCGACATACCGACTTGCTCCTCCAACAGTATTGTTAAACCATTTTTAAATAACATCCATGGATATAGTTTAGTATTTTAGTAATGTGCATATATATATATATATATATATATATAGTTAAAGTCTTTTTTATTCAGCATTGGCATGAAAATTTTATATATCATTATTTTATATGTTAATTATTGTTGCATAATGTCTAGGGTACATATTAAGATGTGAACATATTACCTATGCCTGTATATTGTTAGTCATTTATATAGTTTTAGTATGATTAGGGAAATGGTGGCAATACTCTCTTCCTTGCAAATAGGATTTCAATTTGATTGTATTCATAGAATTGCATGGCATTCATGTAATAAAATTATTTCCTCACCTGTGTCTTGGGTGTTATTATCCTTGCTTACGCGTACTAGGAAACCCATCCTAGGTCGATGGTGTCCTTCCTGGTCAGGCGTATTGAAGGTGGTGTGGTAAGCGGTGCAATAATGTGAGAAAGTGAGAATGCGCGTGGATTGGGTGTTCGGTAATAGAATGAACTAGTATAATAAATTGGTAGAATGAGTACTAGGTGGATACGTTGGACTGGACCTTTTCTTGTAAAATTCATCATTGTAAACACACAAAATCGAAATAAAACCCCCAGATTGTAAAATTCATCATTGTAAACACAAAAAATCACAATAAAAACTTTGGATTAATAAATTTGATTTCTGAAACCGTAAACAATTTAAATGATCCAATACAAGAATAGAATCCATATGATTACATTTCACCAAGGCACAATGGGATACCTTTGGAAGAATAGAAAGCATCACCACCACCACCCGGGATCCCTTCCAATTATAGATTTAGATCAAGTTAAAGTTTTAGCTCTCCTTCACCAAATTCCCGTCCCAGATTCACTTAAACATCCTCCATTTATAGATCGATTTTAGCGAGTCTCCCCTTTATTATTGGTGCAGCTACTAATTATGTTGATCAATTTCTTCTTTCAAGCAATCCTGAGGATGGATTTTGATTTCCTTTTCACTAAACTAATATTTAAATTTGATCACATCACTTGATGAAATTCATTCGTTCATGATATTGGCCAAATTGGTTTGTTTGGTTTGGGCAAATTAAACATGATGATCATGATTTCCAAGAGGTAAATCCTTCTATATTACTCTAGGAGGGGGTAAGGACTGGGGCCTTTACATACTGGGAATTTAAACTTTTGTTAAGGTCACTCATACATGAAAAAAACATAACCCTTTTGGACCAAAACCCTTCTAGTTGGGTTGGTTCGATCCTATGAACCCATTTGACAGCATTGGCGTAGACGTCCATCACATGCATAGTGTGCTTCAAGCATTCCCCCTTCCTACAGGTCCACAGAAACCTTGTAAAAAAACGTCTGTACTTCCCTACGAATCGATAAATGATCAATGAGGGAAATGTTATGGCCCTTGTTCTTAGGTACTACCTTCTATTTTTAGCGAAAATCCAGTTGCTTGTCAGTTTCTGGTCCTTCTACGTTGATTCCCAAGTTCCTTCTACGTTGATTCCCAAGTCACAAATTCATTAGAAACATCTTGACCCTCATGAAAATTTCTTGTAATGGATTGGACCAGCTTTTATGTAATGTGGCTATTGTGAAATTCCAACAAAGATTTGTGAGTTGCTTGAAAAGTTCAAAGATGTAATTTTCAAATGGCATGGCAAATGGATTACCACTAGTCAAATGTATTTATCATCAAATAACACAATGGGAATAGATGAGCTTAGATTTTGTTCTTGGTTTCCTTTGAACACATAGAGGTAATACCTCAATATTTGTTGTTGTTGATCATTTTTCTAATATGGCACATTTTATTTCTTATAAGACATCAAATGCAACACTTGTGGTTGTTTTATAGTTCAAATATATTGTTAGTTTGCATGGCTTGCCAAAAACCATCACTGCAAATAGAGATAGTAAGTTTCTTGGAAATGTTTGGAGAACTTTACGAAATAAATTAGGCACAAGATTATAATTTAGTTGTGTATCATCCATAGATAAATGGACACACTTTGGTGGTAAACAAGAGTTTGAATAATCTATTGAGAAGCTTAATTTGAGAGAAATCAAAATCATGGTTCTTGGTCTTAGCACGGGTAGAATTTGCATATAACAATTTGGTGAATTGATCTACAAGTAAAAGTCTAATCCATATTTTTTATGGAATATTTCCAAAGGGAGTAAAATATTTGTCGAGTTTGTTGGAAGCGAATATGATTAGTTTCGATGAAGAGTCTTTGTTGATTTTATGAGGGAAGCTCGTGAACAATTGAAAAAAACTTATTAGAAGTATAAGATGAATGCATATCATAGAATAAGATATACACAGTTTGTTGAAGGGTATTTTGTGCTAGCTCATATGAGGAAGAAGAGATTTTCTCAAGGGGCATACAACAAGTTAAAGCCAAGTATATTGGACCTTGTAAAATTTTACAGAAGTTTTCCCACAACGCTTAGAAAAATATTTCTTATATCTTAAATGTTTTTTATTTGTATTAATATCATAAGAGTATCAATGATGGCACTGAATATGTACAAGTGAATAATTGGACCAAGGAAATTTAAAAAATGAAGGTTGATGCCACTAAAGAAGTCTTTAATGAAATATTTTATAAGCACACAAAGTGGTCAAGGTACAAAGAGTTATTGGTTTAGTGGAAGGATAATGGTCTAGACAAGGAAAATTGGACTATTGACATGGATTTAGGCCATTCTAGGTTGTCATCAAAATAGTTTTTCTTACCAATTTAGTAAGTAAAATGCTCATGAAATTTCTCACCAAGTGAGATTGATGCAAGAGCATCCTAGTGAATCAACAAGCTTACAAAACCAAAGCTTGATTCATTTATTTTTGTGCATGTATCAGTTACTTTTTTTTAAAGCTTATTTGGCGGAATTAGTTCTCAACGTCTAGCCTAACAATGATGGACACTATTGTTTGTGGTTACACCTAGGATATATAATTAGGGTTGCTTTCACCAAGGATATAGAATCAGGGGTATAGATCAAGGATAGCTTTACAAGACTTCTAGTTTAAGTGTGGATTTTCAAGAATAATTACACTTCTCTTTAGTGGACATGATATTTAGGTTGTAAGTATAGAATTAAAGGTTATAAGTTATAACTCAAGGATAGATTAACGAGACTTCTAGGTTTATGAAATTTTATTTTGTTATTATCTTATTTTATTTTATTTTATTCAGTTATTATTTAAATTGATATAGAAGAAAAATAATTCAAGCATGAATGTATGTAAGGCCATCATACCTGCTCCTTCCTCAACTTGTAATTTTCTTCTAAGAGATTATTCACTTCAATCTTTAGCTCATTTGTGTAGGCATGTCAAAAACACCACATTTGGATACCTTATTTTAAAATTTAAAATGAATTTGCAGTACATAATAGCAGGACCCAAAATTTTAATTCAGTAATTCAAATCAATGCACAAAATGGCCAGATGCCTAACTTTCAGGAATAGACAGAATGGCTAGAAACTAGAGAAATTGTAAGTATATAACGAATTCTCTCAACCATTTTGAGCCTTCATACATATGGAAGTAACATAATTGAATTGATGCGACTAGTTCTTAGTGGGCTCTGTCTTTCTAGATTGGTCAATGCTATTAAATTATCTGGTGGGAACCTATCATTATCCAACTTCTTGTGGAACAAAAAAATGAGGTATTGGAATTTAAAAAGAAAAAAAAATGCTTTTATTCACATGATAATAAATCAAATTGCACTCTACTAGATGTGGCATGAGGTATGATTTACAGCCTAGCTGGATGTGTCATGATGTTGCATAACAATAATAAACTAAAATGAATACTATTAATGCTATCCACCATCATAAAACAGCCCACTAGGGTGCAAAGTGCAATGACAAAATATTCTATACGACATTGTTTTTCTCTACCAAGCACTATGTTGTCTTCTACACTTCCAAAAATCATTGTTTTCTTAGGCCCATTCATTAACACCAGAACAAAATGCTTTCCCTATCATGTGTTTTGATAGAATGTGATTGATGAAAAGTCTAGACATGTCAGTCCCTAGAGCTTCGAGGAACCTAATAAGGCATATTACTGTTCACTTTTGATGCAAAGTAAAGTAGAGGAGTTCGGAAATCTAGTGCAGACTCTCACAAATGCATTGTATCTCCCCATCTATATCATTGGAACAAAACAAAGTTTAAAAATAATGGAGTAATAGAAACCCAACACAAATGCAAAATCTTTCTTCGTATTCCCTGGACTAGTTGCTACTGATAATATTTTATAGGAAAATAACCTAACCTAAATGATAAATGCATAAGAAGGGAATTTGAAACAAATAATCAGAATGGTATCTAAGTTCAAAAAGACCAAACCCCATACCTTCCTCCTTTCTCTTGAACGAGTTGCAGATTGTCGATTCTTGATCATATGCTTTTGGCGTCACTCCACGGCATGATCTGTTATAGACTCGCTCACTCATTTCTTCCATACAAGGGGTTTAGAGATAGAAGATGCGGCCATGACAAGGATATCATTGTTACTATTTTCCTGATCCGATAATTCCCCAAATTGTTAATGTGGGTGGTGAAATTGCATCCGTTCAGGATGTTGCAGGTTTCGACTTGCAAGTGGATTCCATTGCAAATATGGTCATTCTTCCATTGTCCCCCCTCCCCCCCTGATTCAGGCCATCCTCCTCCTCTTCTTCCTCTTCATCCTCCCTCTACCCAACACCCGTTCGTGCAGGAAAATCCTCCACCGTTGCGGCCTGAGCAGTCTAAAAATTATGTCTGTGGATGTCTCTCCACACTTGATCAAGAATACCCCAGCAACAACACTCACCTGGAGTTGCAGGACACAAGTTGGGGAGATTATAATATATTCCTCCATGTTACTCTTTCCTACATCACCACCGTTGTGAAGCTTATCCACCTGCCTTTCTAGGGTTTGCAAGAACCCAAACTCGGAAGGGGAAAGCACGGCCTGAGAACCTTGCTTCCCCATTACAATAAATCATGAACAATAATGAACAACATATTTTTGTGTTCTAATTCCCTCTTAATTCCATTCATTATATTTTATGGAATTATTATGAGCCACGCCCCCTTGTTTTTAAATTGTAAAACACAATTAGTTTTAATAAGCATTCAAAACTTCATTATTCACCATGACCAAATGAGATAAACATGTTATGTTTGCGATGAGGAGGAAAATGTGGAATTTTCCCAATAAGTATGAAAACCATTATTTCCACCCTAGAACTCTCTATAGTTTGACTTTGAAGTTTCCACCTCTTATTGACATTGAGATTAGAAATTTGACAATGAAGTCTTACTTCATTTACAAAATTGCTATACTCTCCCTTCTTATGATATCAAAGGAAGCACAAGATCCTTATCACATCCTACATGTTGATTCCCAACTTTCTTTTCTTTGACAATCCCTTCACCCATTTCAAAGATATATTAATATGATATTACATATCTAAGTATAAATAATTTCTAGGTTTGTGCACAAGATATTTCATTACTTCCATAGTAATACAAGTCCACAACTCAGGTACCTAAGATCAAAACAATGATCCCACCTTAGATTGATAAATCCACCCCCAAGGGCTACTTTGATGGATCTAGTCAAAATGAGGGCTGCTTGTGCGATGCTGGATATATCTTGTTTATCTCAAATGATTTCACTGCCCTAAATTCTTATGGGAGGGCATATGTACTGGTCCTCTAGTTAGTTTCCTAGTTGTACAAATTAAAAAAAAGGTTGAGAGGCTTGTTAGAAATTTTATTTGTGGGAACAAGAGTGTCTAGGTGTTCCCGCTCGATTTCTCAAAATAATCCAAAATAAAAATGTCCTAAGAGCACTTTGTATACAATATATATATATTATATATTATATGCATATCTATTCAAAAGAAACATGCTAAATGCAAAATTAGTTGAATAAAAAATGAAAACATGCATATTTTTGGTACTTATAGATGAATACTACATTATAAGGAATTTATAAATGACATCCATAGTATGTTAATCATTAGATTACCAACCATTTAGTACATACTACACATACAACACCAACCATCTAGTATTTTTTCGGTTACAAACTTACAAAGTATTAAAATAGATAATAGGAAGTAGACAATGAAATAAGTTGTTATAGGTTCTCTAACACATCTCTACAAAATAATTTTTCGCAACCTATGAAAGCGCCCATGTCTCCAAATGCTACAAATTTTGGGTAGAACCCCAATGAATAGTCAACATAACTTAAGGATATGTTAATTCCATTTATTATTTCATTGGAACACAAATTCTGGTATCTCCTCTTTAACCCCAGCAAAAACCATTTCCTAGGCCCTTCAAATCATTTAATTACCTAGTTGCAAGAGGTACCTGCCATATGATATTACTCCTTTTGGTCTAGACTTTTTATTGCAAGGAAATAATAAAATTACATCCATAATTTTTCCTCATGAGGGTACATTCAATAAATTCCTATTCTTCATGGGGAACATATTTAATCTACTTAAAACTGTTTTTTTTAATGATTAATCTAAAAAGGATGTCGAAATAGTGTTGGAATAATGGACAATACTGAGAGGGGGGGTGAATTAGTATTGATAACTTTTAACAATTTAAACCACTTTTAATTATTCATAAACACACATGATCAATAAGAACACAGAACACAAATTTATCGTGGGAGCCAAAATGGGTAAACCACTAATACTTCCTATTACTGCAAAATTATATTTACAAATAGTTTATACCTACTACTATAGACAAGGATGGTACTACACCCTATTTACTAGCAACTACTGGATGGAGCCTATGACCCCCTTGTTTATAAGCTACTACTGAAAGGATGCTATGAAACCCTATTCACCATCTACCACTGGAAGGAGGCTATGACCCCCTCATTTATCAGCTGTTACTGAAAGGATTCTATGACACCATATTTACCATCTACCACTGGTGGGAGGCTATGACCCCCTTGCAGGCATGTAGCATGCCCTAGCACCACCCTATCACCCTAGTATGTTTTTATCAAACTTCAAGATCTCCTTATGTCTCCCTTGGTCTCCTTTTTACTTGCTACTACATCAATCTGAACTACATAGACACATAACTATCAAACCAATATTCTTTTTAAATATTCTCCATCATCATTCCCTTTCATCAAACCATCGCACAAGTTCATTGTGTCTTTTCACATAATCATGTCCCTTTTTTAATCACGTTCTTCCAAGGAGTAAATCGTGTCTCTGTTTATTATTTTAACTATGTTTAATTTATTAGTGGTGACCTTGGCACAGTATCCTTTCAACAAAATCCTTTCTGCAACATATCTTTTCCGCATTGAATTTTCTACATTTACCTTTCCGCAATCATCTTTCTGCAACAACATTTCCGCAATTTTGTGGGAACTCATTCCTTCCGTAATTGCAGTTTACAGATAGTGGATGTGCACTTTGAACCTTCTCGAAAAGTGCTTCCACAATTATCTTTCTATAACATCCTTTCCACAATTGGAAAATTATTCTTTCCACAATTGCGGATTGCAGATTGCGGGTATGCATTTAAACTTTCCTCGAAGATTGCTTCCACAAATATCTTTCTGCGACGACCTTTCCACAATCAGAAACTTCTTCCTTCCGCAATTATGGATTGTGGGTAAGCATTTCAAATTTTCTCGAGAATTGCTTCCGTAATAACCTTTCCTCAATCAGAAACTTCTTACTTCCACTATTTTTGAATTATGGTTGCGCCTTCCTTTCGCATTGCAGATAGTGGATTCCTTCCACATTGCGAATTGCGAATTGCGGATGTGCCTCCCAATTTTTTTGAAATGGGCTTCCAAAAATTTATTTTTGTAACTCATGTGAATCGTTGATCTCTTTATGGAATCATCCTCTTCCGTTGATCAGTTATTAAACATGGAACTTCACTTTGGTGCTCTGGAATGTTATCTTGCATGCACATTTCCTTTACATATTCTTTCCCTGCCGTCGATCTATTTTCTTGATATGATATTAGCAATCCAACCTATGCTAAATAAGCTGACTATAACTCCATGAATATGCATTGGTTAATCATAGGATTTGATCAATCAAGCTCAATCATAATTCTCATGACTTGATCCCCTTGTTGGATCCTCTCATGTGTCTTTCCATCCTCATCACATATGCCATGTCATCGCTTCCTTTGTTATTCCTTTACCTTACACTGAGTTTTCCTTTACATCATGTCCTTGGTTATTCCTTTGTCATTACTGAACTCTTTTGACATAAATGACATCTATTTCCAACATTCTCCCCCTTTTGCATTGATGGAAATATCTAAACATTCTCCCCCTTTGACAACAATGACAAAGGATAACCTGTTATGCCTTTCCAGTCTCCTTTTTTTTAACTTGACATGGTATTAACCACTGTGTTATGATCTGGTTAACATTTTATTTCTTGCAGCAAGTTCTTTGAATGATAACCTGGATGATAAATTCATAGACTCCCCCTATCACAGTGCTTCCTTCTGTCTCATTGACGAGGTTTTTTTTTTTAACTTCGAACCAATGCGATGACTCTTATTATTCTTGTTTTGATGGAAACCTCTAAACATTCCTTTCTTCTTACCAATTGATATTTTTCAAGTACCAATTGCACCCCCTTTTTTATATATTAACTCCCCATGAGTATATGATCCCTTCTAACGCTAATTTCAAGGTTCTCTTCTAGGTCATGCGAAACCCTTTTAGAAAAGGCATCTACCATTATCATCTTTATCTTGATTGGTGTATTTATTTACATCTTCATCTTTATTTCTCTCGGAATGGATGTCATTTTTATCCATAGCATTATTTTTCTCATCATCGTCTTTGGAATATTCTCTGATATTTTAAATTTGTGTTTCTTCCGACTCTTTGTAATTTGGCTTCCTTCTCCACATCTTTCCATGAGGTACCCTACTTACTGGTCTTGTATCTTTTGAAGTGTTTGTGTCTTGCTTTCTTCTAAAACTTTGATCTTTTTCTTTTGGTTCTACAATCAGAATCCTTGTGACCAAACTTGTGACAGCAATGACAATATCCAAAGAATGCCTTTTTTTTTAATCTTTGATCTTTGTAATAGCTATTTTCATTTGCATGTCTTCTCAAAATTTTCATCTTAGGAAGATGAGTAGAGTTATAATGATTGGAATTAATCTTCTTGTAATTCTTCTATTGCTTGGGTGTATTCCTCTTATAGACATGAAACTTTTCATATGCTTTGCAATTTAGGGCTTCATGTCCAAAATTATTACAAGAATAGCAATGGACCAAACATATTTGTTTATATATACTTGTCATTGGTATTCTAGGAACCATATATGTTTTTTGTAATAGTGGATAAAATATCTTACTTTCTTCTCTTTTAATTGGCATCTTGAGTGCAACATCGTAGCTTCTTTTATTTCCATCTTGGTTTGTGAAAGAAGAATATCCTGCCTTCTTTTCTTTGTCAAATCCTAATCCATATTTATCGCTTGATGGTATTTGGACACTTAGGATTTCATCTGAAGTCGTTGAACTGTTCTCAAACATTGATTTGATAGATTCTTCATCAACCCCTTTTCTAAGTTGAATAATCTATGTTTCAAGTTTTTCAGAATATTGTATTCTCTTCTTGATCTGCACTACTAGGTCCTCTTCAATATTATTTTCCTCTTGAAGTTGGTTCTTTAAATCAATAATAATTTAACTTGACCCTTTATCTTTTGTTTTTTTCTCTTCTTGGAGGGTCTTGACTTCCTCTTCTTTTGACTTTATCTCTTCTTGGTATTTTGACAATTGTCCTTTCAATGATTTGTTCTTTCTTCTACATTTTTCGATTTCCTCAAGAGCATATAATATTTCATCCTCTAGGTCCACCTCTTCATCTGATTCATCATTGAAAACTTCATCTTTACTTGTTTCTTTATCTTCATCTTTTGGAATAGTAAGGCTTGCTTTTGCTATGTCTTCAATTGAATAAAGCTTCTCCAATTTGAACCAGAGTTCCTTAGTTGAGAGCCATGGTCCTATATTTTCTTTGATAGGTTGAGGTAATCCATCAAGTATGGACTCTATTGCCCTTGGTTTAATTTTCTTGGATTGTTTCTGAGGTGTAGTCCTTACACTCTTTGGTGGGATGTAATAAGATATTACTGCATTCCATACACCATATCATAATGACTATAAGTACACTCTCATTCTTATTTTCCATACTACATATTCTCCTTTATTAAGTGTTGGAGCTCTATTGGAAGCCATTCCTTCTTGTTGATCCATAGTGGTTTTTTAATAGGATCTTCCTTATAGTGATTAAGTTGTAGTGAAGGATCCTTCTCTGATACCAATTGTTGGAATATTGGACAATACTAAGAGGGGAGGGACTGAATCAATATCGATAAATTTTAACAATTTAAAGCACTTTTAATTTATTCATTAACACACATGATCAACAAGTACACATAGAATACAAATTTATCATGGAATCCCAATTGGGTAAACCACCAATACTTCCTATTACTGCAAAATTATATTTACAAATAGTTTATGTCTACTACTACAAGCAAGGATGGTACTACACCCTATTTACCAGCAACTACTAGAAGGAGGCTACAAACCCCTTGTTTATCAGCTACTGCTAAAAGGATTCTATGACACCCTATTTCCTAGCTACCACTGGAAGGAGGCTACAACCCCCTCATTTATCATCTACTACTGAAAGGATGCTACAGCACCCTATTTACCAGTTACCACTGGAAGGAAGCTACCGCCCCCTTGTAGGCATGTATCCTACCCTAGAACCAACCTACCACCTTAATATGTTTTCATCAAACTTCCATATCTGCTTATGTCTCCCTTGGTCTCTTTTTTACTTGCTTCTACATCTATCTGAACTATAGAGACACGTAACTATCAAATCAATATTCTGTTTAAATATTGTCCATCATCATGCCCTTTCATCAAACCATCGCACAAGTTCATTGTTTCTTTTCACAAAATCGCGTCCCTTTGTTAATCACGTTCTTCCAAGGAGTAAATCATGTCTTTGTTTATAATTTTAACTCTATTTAATTTATCACTCATGGCATTCTACAATATCCTTTCCACAAATTCCTTTCTGCAACAGATATTTTTCGCATTGACTTTTCCACATTTACCTTTCCGTAATCATCTTTCCGTAATTACCTTTCTGCAATTAGCTTTCTGCAATTGTATTTTCACAACAAACTTTCTGCGATTTTGTGGGGACTCATTCCTTCCGTAATTTGTGTGTTGCGGATGTGAACTTTGACTCTTCTCAAAAATTTCTTCCGCAATTATCTTTTCACAACATCCTTTCTGTAATCAAAAACTTCTTCCTTCAGCTATTGAGGATTGCGGATTGCGTGTATGCATTTCAACTTTCCCTAAAGATTGCTTCCACGATTATCTTTCCGCAGTCGGAAAATTCTTCCTTCTGCAATTGTGGATTGTGGATTGCATGTAAGCATTTTGAATTTTCTTGAGAATTTATTCCGCAATTGGAAACTTCTCCCTTCTGCAATTTGCGGATTATGGATTGCGGATTCCTTTTGCATTGCAGATTGCGGAATGTGCCTCCCAATTTCTCTTGAAATGGTCTTCCGCAGATATCTTTCTACAACTCTTATGAATCTTCAGTCACTTTGCGGAATAATCCTCGTCTGTTGATCAGTAATCAAACACAGAACTTCACTTTGGTGCTCAAGAATTTTATCGTCCACACAAATTTCCTTTGCAGATTCTTTCCCTATCGTCAATCTATTTTCTTGATATGATCTTAGCCATCCAACCTCTACTAAATAATCTAACTACAACTCCATGACTATGCATTGATTTATCAAAGGATTTGATCAATCAAGATCAATCATACTTCGCCTGACTTGATCCCCTCGTCGGATCCTCTCATGTGTCTTTCCATCCTCATCACATATGCCACATCATTATGCAGGCCATGTCATCGCTTCCTTTGTTATTAATTTATGTTACACTGAGTTTTCCTTGTCATCATGTCCTTGGTTATTCTTTTTGTCATTACTGAATTCCTTTGACATCAATGACAACTATTTCCAATAAATAGTAGGTTAGGAATGTATTATTTCTTCTTCCAATAGTTGTTACAAGCATGCAACTTTATCAATGCATACATCAAACATAACAAAACTACATTACACCATAAGCTAACTATAGAAATCAAAACCTTGATATCTCATTTGATAGTAACCAAGGTATGCAAGAAATCTTGTGGCTATCCACTCTTGTTTTTTATCACACTAAAACATACTCATACAGACATCCATAATATTTTATTTCTTAGAAGTTCTTTTTATATTTAAGAAAACCTCATAAAGTAATGGAACCTTCTTAAACAAAAATTGAGTGGAACAACTCCAATAAGCAAAAATATTTAGACAAGAGAGATCAAGAAAAAAAACATGTAACTAAACCATAAAAAATGGATATCAATAAAAAATAGTTGAGTGGATCAACATTCCTAAATTGTCCATATGGATCATATTGGTGTGGAAAGGAGAAATTTTTCCCAAAAGAAAAAGTTCGATTTATGTTGGACACTTGTACATGGAAAGGTGTTGAAAACAAATAATATGAGGAAAATAGGCATACAAGGGTCACTGATATCTTGTTTATGAAATTTTGGCGATTGTCTTTCTCAAAGGTGGATCCTCATGTAAACATGCCTAAAAAATTTAAAGAGATGGTCCAACACTAGAGTAAAGGATATCATGGATATTTTAACAACAAGCCACTCATGAATTGAGTGTAAATGGACAACCCAAACTACATTTGCTGGAAATTTTGTTTGTGTTGGCCTTTTTGTCCCTCTCTCACCCTGAACCCAGGTTCAGCCCCTTCTTGGTTAGCACAAAAAATCCCAAGATATCATCCCGATGGAGCGAAGCTCAGTCAGCAGCACTTGCAACACAAATGCCATCTCACCCAAGATATCTCAGTCCTTATGGGTAAATGCCAAAAACCATGTTTTCACAGTTTGTGCGGGAGGGTGTTTTAGTACCTTTGTTTTGCACTAAGGTTTTCCAACGAAGACCAGGAAGGTGGGATACTGGTTTGCACACTACTTCAACACCAAGTTATGATTCAACCGTTATTTATGCAGTTTCATGTAAACACACAGTGAACAGACAGCATAGGAATATTCATTACTATAATGCAACATTCATACTTTTATCTATTGGCAAAACAATAATCAATCAATCACTAAACAAATAATTTATGCATATAACTAAGATACTCAACATTCACACATATATACAGCATGTAACATGGAAACTCATCGAGGAAAAAACCACAAGGTGCTCTTCATCTGGCATTGGCATGAGGAAATAGATGCACCTTCTGTCTAAGCACGAAGCTGCATACTCTGCTCAATATATTATCTCCTATATTTATATACTCTTCCTCCCTCTCATGCTCTCTAATATTCTATCTTTCTCGCTCTACTCTACTCCTACTAGTGATCCGCACACAACTTGGATCGACTCGACCTTCTCTACCTATTTGTGCACTCAGCTGCAGAACCGCTACTCTGATGCACTCAATGATCCAGAGTCCTTAAGAAAAATCTATCTATCTCAAGTCTAGGTCAAGCTTATTTTCCAATATTATAGATATTTACTCAAAATTGTTGTATCAGCTAATCAACTAAAACCATCTAACTCATTTACAGCTTGTATTTCTTCTTTTATAGCCTTATTACAGACTTGATACAAATCCCATACATGCTTGTTACAGACTCGATACTGACTCAATACAGACTCTAACAGACTCAGCTTCAGTCATTATCCCAAGCAACTTACTATCTTCATCCAACAGGTTGTCTTTCCTATTCCTGTAATACATAACAAAAACATTCCATCGTCCTAACTTACAAATATTCCTTTACACATTTGGTTTTCGTCAACTCTAGCCGAGCTGGTACCAACAATCACTAAGGGTTGTCGCTTTCTCAATGTTATTCCTTACTGTAATTTTCCTACCATTACACTTCTTCACGTGCTTGCTTCTGTGAATATCCTTTCGTGTCATCTTGTATCTTGATTTATCCTTCAATTGTGACTTACTTATCTGGTGCAGCTTCCTCATCCCGCGCCTTCTCTTTGTATTATTCTTCACTTTCCTTCTTCTGTCGCATCATTCTTCCCTTTCCTTTGATTTTGCTTCCTCTTCTCCTTTATGCTCTTCTTCCATACTTAGGTAGAATTCCACATGAATTCTACCCTTTTGTCCCGAGGCCCAACAGGCCCCCAACACTCACTTATGGCTCATCCCGAGCCACACAATCTAGTTCTCCATAAACTGACTTGTGTTGATTTTGTTTTGAAAATCATCCACAATTTTCAACAACTTCTCTATTTATGTGCGCACTTCCTCCTCTATTTTATGCATGTGTTCCACTAGGTTGGAACCGATGTGTTCCAACATGTCTCTTTCTACAGAGGTCACTACCTCATGCACCTTCTAGTGTACAGGCTGAATTATTCCTATGACTCTTTCTTCTTCTGACTTTATGTTGCTTCTTTTTTTGACTGTATGTTCCTTCTGTGTTTGCAGCTGGCTGGAGGGTTTATGTTCCTTCTTTGTTTGGATTTATGCGTTGTAGCCTTTATATCTCCTGGTACCACTGTCAATTTTGTAGACCCCCATAAGGAAGTTTCGTTCATTAACAATATTGAGGCCTTTGGAGACTTGTCATTCTTATCTTCTTCTAGATATTTTTACTGCTCAATAGAGTAAAATGCAGGGGCTAAAGTACTTATCAGTAAAACCAAGGTTCATTGTCTGCATTTTGAGCTTCAACCTTCAACTCACGCTAGGTTTTTCCTTTCTCACTTCAGAATATTCCTTAGCATTACCCGTGAATGAGTACGCAACATCCAGGTAAGCCTCAGAGTTCGCAGCCTCCACTCAATCCATCACATGGTACATATTTCTCTTTGGTACAATGATGGTGAGATCCATTATCCTGTTCATGTAGTACCTCCCCCATCTAGGTATGTCAGTGCAACACATATTTGGATTTACCATCAACTTCCTTCAATTTAGCAGTTTCCAGTGATTATGGTGATGATGTTGGCATCCATTTCTTCCTCTCTCAGCTCGAACATTCGTTCAGACCGGCAGTTCTTAGAAATGGATACTATGCATTGTGCCAATTAATTCCACAGACTTTTTCGGAGGCTTCGGAGGGATATCCTCTGGTCCTTTATCTCTTGCCACTGCTTCTGCAGTCATTCTCTACTCTTTCAAGGCAACATTGCTCTTACCTACATTAGAAGGTATTCCAATTGGCATATTTACCAGGCGAGTTGTAACCGCTCCTATGTGGAGGCCCAAAATTGGCTAAATCTCCAACCGGCTCCTAGCCTTTAGTGGAACATATCTGAAAACAATATTCTTAGTTATAATGGTTAGTACAGTTTCCTCGACAGGACCCCCAGGGCCATTAGCACTATAACACTTATCCATCATACTTCTCCATAGGTTTTAACTCACTATGTATTTTGCAAACAAATATAGCTGTTATATTATAAGGACGCTAGCTAGTAATCGACCACTAGCGACTATTCATTCCAGCAGTTAGTCTGTCAAATCCTCACATGTGCCATCATCGAGTAGTATAATGACAACACAAACCATCATGTGGGTTCTTGGTCCCACTCTTTATGTGGAGGTGCCAACTACGTCGCCCCTTTTCACTGTGACGTCATGATATTAATGGAGGAAGTGACCCTCAACTTCCCTTGCAATCGGCTTCAAATTTTCTTATTTTCTATGGATTTGATATGTGTCACTTCAACAATCCTTCCTCATAATTGTATCAACGCATCGTTTCTTTTAGTTCCATACTTTCCTCGCTACACCTTGTGTAAAGGTCACACTATTCTTTTTCGCCTAACCATCATGGCGATCATCATCATCATCACACTCTTTTTTTTTAGTCTCAGTTATCAAAATAAGGCTTCAACTGGCTCATGTTAATGAGGCCTTTTACTTTCGTACCATCTAGTTTTTTCAACTTCACTACTCCTCCATCAGTGATTTCCTCCACTACATAAGGACCTAACCAGTGTGTCTTCAACTTACCTGGGTTATTGAAAAATTTGTTGTCATACATAAGAACAAAGCTTCCAGCTATAAATTATTTTTTCTTAATGTGTCTATTGTGACATGCCTTCTGCCTTTGTTTTTCTACATTTTTATGGAATCCTATGACGAAGCATTCTTTTTCCAAATGAATTAAGTTAAGTTATCATTCTTCGACAGCATCAACATCTGTCATTTTTGTAATGGTCACCACTCTTAAAATTGGTACAATATATTCTATAGGCATGACAACTTCCTGTCCATACACTAATCTGAACAGTGTCTAGCATGTTAACTTCTTACATGTTGTGCAATATTCCCATAGTACTGCAGAAATTTTCTGGTCCCAATCATCCCTTCTTGTGCTGCAAACTTTGGTGAGCGCATTTTCCAGAATCTTGTTAAATGCTTCTACCGCGCCATTCACTTGCGGGTGATATGGAGTTGTTATTCTATTCTGTACTTGAAATTCATCTGTTAGTTCTTCAATCAACTGATTAACAAAATGTGTACCTTGATCGCTAATCAATATATTGGGGCATCCAAACCTTGTTACCAAATTTTCAAACAAAAACTTTGTTTTCATTGCAGCAATGCGATCCTTGACGAGAACATCTTCTTCCCATCGAGTCAGGTAATCCATCATAGTCATAATTTATCTAGCTCCTATGCACTTCCCTGGTGGACTAATAGGTCCCACAAAGTGAACGAACCATTTATCAAATTCCTATAAGGTGATTTGTGGAACTAGCGACATTTCATCTCTTATGGATGGCTTTCCTCTTCTTTGGCAGACATCAAAATTGCAACAATAATTCTAAGCGTATGCATGCATGGTAGGCCACCATAAACCTACTTGCAATATCTTGAGTACCATCACCTTTCCTGCATAGTGTCCTCCTACAACACTAGCATGTCCTTCACTTAAAATAATAGGTCGCTCATGTTCAAAAACATAGCATCGAAATATTTCATCCAAGCCCATTTTATATAGGTGGCCAACAATCAATTGGAAATTTGCAGCTTGTGTTACTAATTATTTCTTCTTTTCTATTGTGAACTCAGTCGGTACAAAAATCATAGTTAGGAACTGTATGATATCCTCATCTTGGTTATCAAAGGCAGTTATCCCAAACAGTTGTGCATCTGGAAGATTATCCTCCAGACTAGTGGGTTCTTCTCCACTCTCTATTCTTGATAGGTGGTATGGTCCCAGGTTTAATCATCCCAGTTTGGCAATTATCTCAAAATCAAATTCCTGGAAGAGGAGAAGCCATCGGCAGATCTTCCCCCACAACACTAGCTTGTTAACAAAATATTTCAATGCAAAATTATGAGTGTACATTTTAAAATGTCCCCCCTGTTAGCACCTATGCTAAAATTTGAGGATTTTTACATCTGCATCTATATTAATTCCCTTGCTAAAGCTTAGACCAATGAAAGAAAGAGTAAGCCTCTGAAAGCAATCCATATCACATGACCTTGAAGGATATTGATGGGGTTTCTATATGTTTTGAGTGGGTTTATCCATTGCTTTGAAGTGAAAAATTATTGAAAATCTTGATTTTATCCTTATCAATATGCCTAAATAAGGAAAATCTGACTGGAATGGACAACCTGGATGCACAATGGAGAAGATAAAAGGCCGCAAATCATTTCCACCAAGGGAAAATCAGGAGCAAAAAAGTGTAAAAAGGAAAAATTCAGTTGTGAAAGATGGTAAACCCGAGTTCCACTTTCCACAGTCTGAGATCCGATGGAAAAGGATGACTCTAGAATAAATGAACGGCTTGGAAAGGAGTAGAAAAGCGGAATTAGAAAGTGGAAATACATAGATTTGGTTATGAAAAGTTAGAATTACGCTTTCCTCCATCCCATAATATTGACGTTTTAGAGAGATTTCACATACAGCAATGACCCAGAGAGGAGAGGAAAGGTGGAATCATAAAAATCAAAATTGAGCATCGTGAAAGCAAAAATCTCACTTTCCTCTTTTTGCATCCCACAACTTGATCTCAGATCAACGGCTGGGAAATTTTATGTCTAAGATCAACGGTGCGGAAAAGAGAAACATGAGAGGAGGAATAAAATTATCATATCGACAGAATGGCATAGGATATTTAATCTTTAATGATGGTGATCGAAGGTAGAATAAGATCTACGATGGAAAATAATTATGCTGGTTCGACTTGCATGAATAAAATAACTTTTCCAATTTGTGGAATTGCTTAAAAATGTTTCAATGGCCAACATTGAGTATGGGGTAATATCAACAAAGGAGATGAATTTCGTTCATCTAACATGCTCTCGGAAACTAACTTTTCCAATTTGCGGAATTGCTTAAAGGGATGCATATTTTAACAGAGAAGATCTAATTGGGAATGAATCGACGACGAAGAGCAATTTCGCTGATTCAACATGTTCCAATAAATGAACATTTGAAATCTGTGGAATGTGGTAGGCCCTTAAAGTTGGAACCACGGAGATTTAAATAAGATTTTGATCAAAGGCAGGAAACAATTATGCACGATGAACTAGCATGAATAAAGTCAGGATGAATATTTGCGGAATTGGGTATAGGACGCATATTCCAATGGATGATATTAAAGCTAGATCTAGATCAACAACTGAAGTTGATTCTGCATATTGAAAGTGAGAGGATAAATGAATTCCTAATTTCAGCGAAATGTAGTAGGGGTCGCACTTTTCAATGGTCCAGATGAAAGCATGATTTAGATCAACGGCTGAAAATGATTCTGCTAATCTAGGGTGCGAGGAAGATCAGAATTAGAAAACCGACAAAATGGAGTTAAAGGATATAGGAAATGAATGGTGCAGGTTTCATCTGGGAAAGATCAATGGTCCAAAACATTTTTTTGTTGGTTGAAGATGCAAGGATGAATGAAACCATTACAGGCCGCCCGAAGATCCTCTGAACAACCATTTTCATCAAGCAGGCCTGAGTTCCAGATGTTAACTTTTCCATTTTTTATCCACCACACACATCCCAACATGATTTCCTTATTTGTTTTGTGATCATGGTGAATCCGTCATATCAGAATTTGTTAGGATTTTGTGTGTGTGGGTTTGATTCCCATATCAGAACTAAATTTGGCTTTGTTTCAAGGTTGGTCTTGAGATCCCATGACACTGTAAATGTAACCTCAATAGAGGAAGAAAATGGGGGGTTCAACATTCATACTTTGAAGCCTCCATGCTCGTTTTTGTAGCTCTGAAACTTTCTTGGAAGTAGTAATGCAAAGTATTTCATGAGTGTCTGAGATTCATCATGGTGTTCAATGTTTAGTTTTTGTTCCCATGTATACTTCATTTCCATTGGTGTGTAGTTTCTGCTAATGCATTTCTAGTTCTATGCAAGGAATCTATTCTCTGTTTAGCGCTCCCTACATCAGATAACATGTTTGTTATGTGTTTATGGTAAATGTCTTGGAATTTATCCTATGTTATATGCTCCATTTTAGTTATCATCGCTTACTATTGCTTCTGCTAAAGGTGTTTCAGGAGATTCATCCACAAATAGGTGCCTCCTGTCTCATTGGGATTCTTCTCATTTCCCTCTGCCATCCCTTAAATATATTTTGCTAAGTCCTTGAATGTTTCAAGATTTGACTCCATTTCCCAATGGTGGTTCATGTTTGATTGTATTACACTCTTTAAAATCCAAACAACACCTCCCCTAAGAAATATAGCCTTCTGAATGCTTGTTTAAAGATATCTATGTATGTGAATCACCCTATGACAAAGAGAGATCCCTCTCTAACTGTATAGGCTAGAATAAAATCTAAATATTGGTTTTAAAAGTTTTCCCAAATGATTCTCCTACCACAACCATAAGAAAATTATTGGGTGCCAACATCTTGGTGTCATTACCGGGGACTAATTGATATTATCTCGTCATGGAAACAACATTGTTCTAGTTCTACGACCTGGTTGAGTAGTCAATCATAGACACATGTTGGTTGTAAATGATATGGTGACTCCACTCAAATGTTTTGGAAGGTGACTACACTGGGAAATACTAGCGACCAGAAGAACCAACATGAGGAGCAATCCTGATGCTAAATATTTCCAAGAGCTTTTTTATCCAGAGAGTCTGATTCGAAGGGCCAATAAGATGCAAAGGTTAGTTATAACTATTTCCTTACCTGTTGAAGGTGTTGTTTCTGTTAATGATATATCTGAGCATTGTGATGAAGAGTTTAGGCTATATTTCCCTAGGACTAAATTTGAGTCCATCCTCTCTGAAGTGGTTTCTGACACCTCTGCATTTGAATTCTCCTGCATTTCCTGGTCACCCAAGACCTCAAAGCCTATAGGAAGGTATATCCAACACTTGCCTAACCTAGAGTGCCCCCTTATTTTCCACTGAAATAACTGCATTAAGCTCCAATTCCAAGCTCAAACCACCTGCATCATCTAGTTTTACAACCCCTCATATCTCTACAGTTCCTCACAGCACATTTTTTTTGTCTATCACGCCACCTTCTATCCCTGTTGGAAACCCTGGCTTACCTCCAAGGATGGAAAATAGGTTTTCCCCTATACTCCTCCATGCTTCTCTTCATGACCTTCCTCAGGGATACTCCCAAGGGCTCAACAATTTCATGGGGAGAGGGGGTATTCAGCTGAGGAACACTTGGGATGTTTTCAGAAAGGGTAGACCTAGAGGAAGTAGACCATGATGATGTTAAGGTCAAACTATTTTCCCAAACCCTAGCTAGAAAATAAAGAAAATGATACAAAAACCTCCTAGACAACTCTATTATGAACTATAAAGCCTTTGAATATTCTTTCAAGGACAAATGGGAAGATAAGAAGAACCGTAAGCAATATCTGTCCCAATACCATTCCATGAGGAGGAGGAAGAGTGAATCTATCCAAGAACTTTCTAACAGATTTATGAAGACATATAATGTCATCCCTGCCCGATTCAAACCTCCCCCTAGTTCTTCCTAACTCCAATATGTTGAAGCCTTTGATAGTGAATTTACCTTGTGGCTAAGTGTAAGGAGATCATCCTCCTTAGCAGATATCATGAAAGATTCCATAGAGGTAGAGGTGAACCTGGATGCTGCTAGAAAGAAGAAAAGGGATGAGGGAGAATGGAGAAGAGATGAAGGAGAAAGAGGATAGAGAAGAAAAGATAAAGAACTCGAACATACCTCTACCTCTAACTCACAAGAGGCCAGAATGGATGTGATGATCAAAACCATGGAGAATTTGATGGAAAGGATCACTATGGATAAAAAACCACCTCCCATGGAAAACCAGGGGAAACAAAATAGAAACCAAAATGTGAGAAAACCCTCAGTCCTCCAGAACAGGTAGAGAGACCAGCGAAACCCTCCATATCCACCTGTCAGGCCCCCATTTCAGGAGAACTATGTGGAGCAAGGTTATGAAGACCAAGATGAGGATGAAATCCACCATATGGATACTAACTCATCCTCTATAGTTTTTAACAAAGAATAGCATGATAATTCCTGTCAAGTAGTGGAGGAGCGACTTGCTGAGGAAACAAAGGATTTTCAGAAGGGATATCGTCTATTTTTCATGGATATTTAAAGATAGATTGGTATAAAAAACATAGATGTACCTGTTATAAGAAATAAAGAGGAAACAAACAAAGCCTCTACAAGAAACCAAAGATCAGTCGATCCCCTAAGGTCACCTCCAAGAATTTAACAGATCCCAAAGGGAAAGACACGAAGGAGGATAATACAAGGAGCTCAGATCAGGGGTAGGCCTCTTTCAGTCTGAACAATGAAATTGCAAATATCAAAATATGTGTACCTCTCACTAAATTGTTAAATAATTTTGAATATCATTCCAAAATTGCCACAATGTTGAAGCGTCTAGGAGAAATCCCTGCAATATCAGATACCCTGAACCGACAAGATGATAGTCCCCCCATCCTATTTGGACCTCAAGTAGATGAGTCTGCCAATGAATATGGTCCCCCTTTCTATGTCATCCTGAACATTCATAATTCCATTCTACACAATTCCATCCTTGATTTAGGAGCCTCCCACAATTTGATGCCCAGGATGATCATGGAAAAACTAGGATTGGAAGTGACCAGACCATACAAGGAAATTTTCTCCTTTGATTCCAGTAAAGTCATTTTCCTAGGACTGATCAAAGATCTGGTCATCTCTTTGGCCCAAATCCCTGCCAAAACCCTTGTCATGGACATAGTTGTAGATGATATCCCTCCAAAGTTCAGAATGTTGTTATCAAGATCTTGGACAACCAACTAAAATGTGCTCTTCAAATGGATATGTCCTACACCACCATCCCTGTCTTTGGAGTACAAAGAAGGCTCTTTAGGAAGAAAAAGTTGGCATACAAGGTGACCAGTGCTGAGAGGCCAAACAACCACAACAGCTATACATTGGATACTGAGATGAGATCAGTTATTTTGTTTACAGAAGGAGGCAAAGACAGTTGTAGTTCACATAACAATGCCTTTGTACCCACTCAAGAGGAACTGGAAGGAGTGTGGGATGTAATTTTTGATGGGTCAGCATGCAGAGAAGGGCCAGGGGCTGGAATTTGGGTGAGACCCTTGGGAGGGAGAGATTTAAATTATTCCTACAAAATTTCCTTTGATTGCACAAACAATGAGGCAGAGTAAGCGGCTATGATGTTAGCCATTCAGGTTCTTAAGGATTTCCAAGTTAGGAGGGTGGTGATACATGGGGACTCCGAGCTAGTGATTAAACAAATGCAAGGTGAGTATCAGGCTAGACATCCGAGAATGAGAAGTTACATAAATGTTGCCCAAGATCTGATAAAGTGTTTTGAAGAATCCAGATTTAATCTAATTCCTCGGCTACAAAATTGTATAGTTGATTCTTTGGCCACTTATGTTTTTGTCTTCAATATTCCCATGCATCCCAATAGAAAATATGAAGTTGAAGATAGGCATAGAACCTCTGTCCCGGATAATGTCAAGAGTTGGAAGGTCTTTGAAGATGACAAACAGATTCATAATTTCCTCACTCTCACTGGAGAGTTTGAGGGCCTGACCATTGATGAAAATGATATAATCCAAGAGGGTCCTACTCTCACCCAGGAGTGCTTGCAAAGCCATATTGTTGCTCCCAATGAAATTCCATGTGATGGTACCACCATGGGGGATTCACCAAATTGACCAATATCATATCATGTTCATTCATAAAGGGGTGTTTTTAACTTATGAAAATAGGGTCAATATATTGTAGGTATTAGGGGGATGTAGGGTATAAGGGGGTTTACATGTATTAGGGGGGTTATAAAAAGGTGTATTTGGTAAAATTATTGTCTTTTTAATTGGAAATATGTATTTGGAGGGGGTTCAAGAAAAGGATTTTGGTAGGTATTTATTAATATATAGTGAAATTAGGGGTATTCTTTAATATCCCGTGAATGAAGGCGCTATGGAATAGTTTAACTAAGTGAATACCCCATGGGTACCACTGTCCCTGCTAAGGGTGTTGTTAGTAGTAAAACTGGAAAGGTTGTTGGGCCAGGAATGCAGGAGATGGATGTACAATATGAATATGTTAACAATCTCTGTGGAAAGGAAATACTAGATATCAAAGGTAACTCTATCCTCGGGGGTTTAGTTCCTTTAGAAAATATTTTTGATCCTAATGATGTTTCCAAGGAACCCTAGATTGTCCCAAGTTGTGAAGATGTGGAAGATGTTAACATTGGGAAAAAATATCATCCAAAGGTCATCAAAATATTGAGAACCCTCTCACCTGAATCAAAACATAAGTACATCTCATTGATGAGGGAATACTCACATGTCTTTGTTTGGAGCTATAGTGATCTTAAGGCTTATCAAACAAGCATTATCCAACACACTATACCTATCAAAAATGATGATATTCCTTTCAAACAAAAGCTAAGAAGAATGAACCCCAAGATGCTACCCCTAGTGGAAAGGGAAATAAAGAAACTATTTGAAGAAAAGATCATTGTAGCCTTAGATTCTCAAAGTGGGTGGCCAACCTAGTCCTAGTGAGAAAGAAAAATGGGGAGAGAAGGATATGCATTGACTTCAGGAACTTGAATAGAGTTTCTTTGAAGGATAATTACCCTCTTCCTAAGATGGATCACATTTTTCAAAAGGTAGTGGGATATCAAAGGATCTCCACCTTGGATGGATTCTCAGGCTATAGTCATATCATGGTGCACCCAGAGGACCAAGAAAAGACATCTTTCACCACACCTTTGGGCACTTTTATGTATGCAAAAATTCCATTCGGACTCATGAATCCAGGGAAACCTTCCAACGGGCCATGGACATAGATTTTTCTGATAAAAAGGACAATATTTTGGTCATATATTTGGATGACATCACTGTCTTTTCACAGTCAAATGAGGAACATGTTGCACACCTGCTGAGAATGTTCATAAAATGCATAAATTTTGGCATCTCCTTGAATCCGAAGAAGTCATTATTTGCTATGAAGGAGGGGAAGCTGCATGGACACATAATTTCTCAAGAAGGAATCAAAATAGACCCAAAGAGAGTTGATGCAATTCATATGAGCTCCCTCGAAACAAGGTTGAGGTTCATTCATTCATGGGGAAGGTAAATTTTCTGAGAAGGTTCATTGTTGCCTTCATTGAAATAGTAAGGTATATAAATAACATGCTAGGAAAGGAAAAAGAGATAAATTGGACACCTTAAGCAAAAAATTCCTTTGAATATATCAAGAGGGATATCTCAGAAGCACATGTACTTGCAAGCCCTAATTTCTCTAAATATTTCCTCATATGAGAATTTGCTTCGGAGCACACAGTGGCAAGGGTATTGCTACAGAAGAATCATAAAGGAACTGAGAATCCCATTTCTTTCTACAACAATACATTGAGAGATTCTCCACTATAATACAACATCTTGGATAAGCAATATTATTCCTTGGTGCATGCCTTAAAGGAATTTAGAGTGTGCATCCTACATTCTCACATTATTGCTCATGTCCCCACCAGTGTAGTAAAGGATAATCTGACTCAACCAGATCCTGAGGGATGAAGGGGAAAGTGGATAGTGGTCTTACTTGAATATGACTTGGATATCAAGCCCATAAAGTTGATTAAAGGCCAGGGACTGGCCAATATCATGGCACAATATAACTGTGACACTCTCATCCTTCACATGGTTGCGGAGTTGATAGAAAAGGAGAAAACGCCTAAAGAACGACCATATCCATGGGTGATTGATCATTTCATATCATCCCCATGGTATAATGACATCATCTTTGTGTTATAACATCTGCAAGCCCCACAGGGTATGGACATAACAAGGGCCAAATTTCTCAAGCAAAAAGCAACAAGGTTTTGCATCTTAGATGGAAAATTGTATTGGAAAGAACCAAGAGGGGTTCTGTTCAACTGTGTAAATGAGCAGGAGGCAAAGAGGATCATTAAAGAATTCCATGGAGGATAATTTGGAGGTCATCATTATTGGAACGCCACTATGAAAAATATCATGAGGGCAGGATTTTATTGGCCCACTATCTTTTCTGACACTCAGAAACAGGTTGTTTCCTGCCATAAATGCCAGATCTTTAAAAGGAAGGAGGAAGCTTCTACCATTGCCTCTGAATCCCATACATGTTGAGGCCCCTTTCTAGCAATGGGGATTGGATTTAATTGGAGAGATATACCCATGTTCCTTAGGAAAACACAAGTTGATTCTCACTACCACTAATTATTTCACCAAATGGATTGAAGCCATCCCAATTACTAGACAGGAAACTAAGACAGCGATTATGTAGTTTCTGGAAGAGCACATTTTGTCAAGATTTGAGGTCCCTAGAAAGATGATAACTGACAATGTTGTTGCATTCAACTCACGGAAGATGGTTTATTTTTGTTTCAAGTATCACATACAATTGGGGTATTCCATAGCTTACTATCCACTGGGAAATGGGTTGGCAGAATCTTCAAATAAGAGCCTGGTGAGGATCAACAAAAAGATTTTGCAAGACAATAAGAAGGTCTGACACACAAAATTGAATCATGCTTTGTGGGATGACAGAATCAGTGTAAAGAATTATATTGGCACCTCACCATTCCAGCTGGTTTATGGTTCTGAGGTAATTTTTCCTAGTTCCCTGAGCTTGCCAATTGATGAGATTGCTACAGGAAGAGGAAACTGAAACCCACCCAACTCAGAGGAGGATGTATCAGTTCATTGAACTGCAACAGTAAAGGGAGCAACTGTTTGTTTGAACTCAAAAATTTCGGGTGCAAATGAAAGAGATCTTTGACAGGAGGACAAAGCCTAATGATTTCTATTGATGTAATTGTAACTTCGGAATGTATTCACTTGTATTTCTTATGTATTATACCCCGATGTTTATTCCGGGAAGAGTTTGTAATGTAATTGAGTCATTTCATGCCCCAATGTTCTGATCAGTGGTTTCTATAATATAAACAAGTCATGTCAAGTCAATGTGGGTAGCCCTCCTATTGTTCAAGGGTTAAAGTCCCCGCGGTTCTGGGGCCCTAGAGTTGTTAGAATCACCTAGTGAAGTCGTCCCTAGTGAGTTATTGTCAAGTTGGGAATTAGTATAAATAGAGAGTGAGCCTCTTTATTTATCACACACTCACTCACACTCAATTGTATCGCATAGCTAAGGGAGAAGAATTTGTCGGGGCTAGAAAGAAAGAGGCTACTACTATCAGGAGATCATCTTACTATTTTGGGTTTTACTTTTGGTGTTGATTCTATCTCTGAGGAAGTTGTGGGGTTTTCTCCATTTATGGTTTCCCCGAGGAAAAACATTGTTTTCATTGTCTCTTGTGTTTGATTGTTGTGCTTCTTATTCTATCAGTTAAAAGCTCCTAATATAATGCTAGCTTAATGTTAAAAATCTAACATGGTATCCGAGCTAATCTGCGAAGAAGACACTATGCAGCTGCGGGAACTAGGGATTCCTACTTTTTGGATCTCTCTCCATAGATATTAAGCAAAATAAGGTTGGGCTGACTCTCCTCCCTAGGGCGCATCTTTCTGTCAAAACAGAATCTGGTTATAAGATTTTTCAGTTTTGGACCTGACACTGCTGTCGGAAATTAGGGCTTTCCACAGAAGTGGAATTTTTTAGTGATCCTAGGCCTGGATTGATATCGTCCCCAAAATCGAAGTTTAGAGATCAATATCAAAGCATTTGGTTGGACAAAACTCGAGGAAATTAAAACCCTAATCTGCTCTTGAACCAGCACTATACAAATTCAGCTCCAAATCCAAATCTGACATCTTGACCTGGTAAGATCTAAATATTTTGTATTTCCATTTGAGGTTCTCAGTTAAGATGTCTCATCATACCAAGCTTGATGAAAATATTGAGGGAGCTGATAACTTTTGAGCCTGGAAGTATAGGATCTCCCTGGTCCTGGAAGAAAATGAGTTGGACGCCTACATCAATGAGGAGGTTCTAGTTCCAGAGGAAGATGAGGCTAAGGCCTTACATAAGAATAATTTGGTTATGGAAAAGAGTATTATTGCTGATTCAATCAAGGATCACCTCATACCATAGGTGTCCTCCCTCAAGACACCTAAAGCTATGTTTGATTCCCTAACCAAACAGTTTGAAGGGAAGAACATAAACCGAAAAATGACTCTAAGGAACCAGTTGAAGAATGTAAAGATCCAGAATGAGGAGACCATCCAGTCATACTTCACAAGGGTCTCCCAAATCAAAGAACAACTTGAAGCAGTAGATGAAGAAGTGGAGAATTCAGAAATTGTGATGACAACCTTGAATGGTCTCCCTAGGTCATGGGATTCTTTCATCCAAGGAATATGTGCTAGGAAGAAGCTAATCAAGTTCAGTAGACTGTGGGAAGAATATTCACAAGAAGAATCTTGAATAGAAGCTTGAGAAGAAAATATGGGAAGTGAAGATCAAGCTCTCACAGTATAGTCCAAGAAAGGTATAAGGGAAAATCATCATCACCAAGGTAAGCATTCTCATCAGAAAAATAATTTTGTAAGAAGGGATCCATCCAAACTTAGATGTTATACATGTGATGAAATAGGACACTTTTCTAGAAGTTGTCCCATGAATAAGAGTGTATCCAAGAAGAAGAAGAACTCCAAAAGAAGACATCATGCTCACACTTCTGAGGATGATGATCCTCCCAGGAATAAAGTAAAACAAGAACGTGAAGAATCTTCAAGTGATGAAGAATATGTTCTGATCTTCGCTCTCATGGGAACTGTCACTCATGGAAGCAAAGATTGGCTTATTGATAGTGGGGCTTCCAAACACATGACAGGATTCAAGAAATATTTTGAGAAACTATCTAAAAATAATTCACCCCATAAGGTGAAACTTTGGGATGACTACCAATATTCCATAAAAGGTAGTGGAGAATCCTCCTACAAGCCAGACTTTGGAAAGTCTATGAAAATGAAGGATGTCTTGTTTGTACTAGGACTAAAGAAGAATCTTCTCTCCATATCGGCACTAGATGCAAAAGGAATGAGGGTTGCATTTGTAGATGGACAAGTCCTCATGTGGCCAAGAGGAAAGACTATTGAAGATGCAATAGTAATTGGAGAACAAGAAGGAGGATTATACAAATTCATGAAGGGCCATCAAGAACAAGCTTTGGTCCATGACACAGTAGAGCCAAATGAACTTTGGCATAGAATGCTTGCACATGTGCACTACAGAGACTACCACTTGCAAGAAAAGTTGTTGAAGGTCTTATAGAAATTCAAGCAAAACATGAAGCAGTCTGCAAAGGATGTACGAAAGGAAAGAACACAAAGAAGACATTTCCAAGTATCAAAAGCAAAGCAAAAAGAATCATGGAAATCATTCACTCCGATGTATGTGGTCCAATATCATCTAGTTCTTTAAGCGGGTATGTATACTATGTTTCTTTTATTGATGATTATTCTAGGAATACATGGATATACTTTATGAAGAACAAAGATGAAGTTTTCAGCAAGTTCAAGGAATTCAAAGCCTTGATTGAGAACCACACAGAAAAGAAGATCAAGACCTTTCAATCAGATAATGGTGGATAATTCACATCAAATGAATTCAAAGAGTTATGCAAAGATTTAAGGATTAAGAGGGAGTTATCCACTCCATATAATCCACAACAGAATGGGGTTACAGAAAAGAAGAATAGAACTATCATGGAAGCTGCAAGAGCAATGCTTCATGATCAAGATCTTCCCATGCATCTATGGGAAGAAGCTGCCAGAACAGCGGTGTATGTACAAAACCGTACTATACATAGAGTACTTGAGAACAAGACACCTAAATAAGTCTTTTTCCAGAAAGAAGCCAGAAGTCATCCATCTCAGAATATTTGGCTATCCAGTGTACATACACATTTTGAAAGAAAAGAGGACAAAGTTAGATCCTTCAGGAAAGAAGGGTATATTTTTGGGATACTCTGAAATATTGAAGGCTTACAGAATATACTTCACATGATTCAAGAAGATCGACATCAGTTGGGATGTAACATTTGACGAAGACTTAGCTTACAACAAATCCAGAAACAGACATGTTGAATATCCTGAAGAATCAAAAGTACCCAGAATTCATGACACAACCATGAACAAAGAAACTCAAGAAGAAGATCGAGAATTTGAAGAACCTCAAGAACCTATAGATCCACCTCAGGAGAAAAATCCTCACAAGAGGAAACCTACTTGGGTACGAGAAGCTATCCAAGGTGTGGAAATATATGGGGCTCTAGAAGAGAATCACAGAGAAAGAAAGAGGATTAGGTCCTGCTCTGGGTATGTAGCTTTATTTTGTGACTTTATCAATAAAGAACCTTCCAACTATGAAGAAGCGACAGAACATAAAGAATGGAAGGATGCTATGATCGAAGAGTATCAATCGATCATGAAGAATGATGTTTGGGGTGTTGTCCCAAGACCATAAGGGAAGTCAGTTGTAACTTCCAAATGGATCTACAATATCAAGCATGCTGCAGATGGCAGCATAGAGAAATATAAACCAAGATTCGTGGCTCGTGACTTCTCACAGAAAGAAGGAATAGATTATGAAGAAATCTTTGCACCTGTAGCCACATACACTTGCATCATATCAGTACTTGCTCTGGCTATAGTGATGAAAAGGAAGATACACCAAATGGATGTCAAGACTGTTTTCTTGAATAGTGTAGTGAAAGAGGAAGTGTATGTAGAACAGCCACTTAGTTTTGAGACACATGACAGGGAGTCTCATGTGTGTAGATTGAAGAAAGCCCTGTACGGCTTGAAACAGGCATCCAGGACATGGTACAGCAGAATTGATGGATTTTTATCCAGTTTGGGCTTTACCAAATGTAAAGCAAATTCCAACCTTTACTACAATGTTGAATATGGCAACCCAGTGATGATCCTACTATATGTAGATGATCTGTTTGTAACAGGTATGGATGGGTTGATTGCAGATACAAAGAGGAAGCTTGCTGTCGAGTTTGAAATGAAGGACTTGGGTATGATGCACTATTTTCTAGGCATGGAGGTGTGGCAGAATGTGGATGGAATTCCCCTCAGACAAGGGAAGTATGCAGTAGAGATCCTGAAGAGGTTCATTATGATGGAATGCAAGGCCATGACCACACCTATGGAATCGAACCTGAAGCTATTGCCTGATGCTTCATCAGAAGCAGTTGATGCTACGATGTATCATCAGATGATTGGGTCCTTGATGTACCTAATGAACACAAGACCATATATTTGATTTTGTTGTGAACACCATCAGCTAGTTCTTGATAGATCTGAGACATGTTCACTTGATTGCTGCAAAGCATATTCTGAGGTACCTGAGGGGTACAGTTGATTATGGGCTCAAGTATGAGGCGAATCAGAAGATTAACCTGGAGGGTTATGTTGATTCATATTGGGTAGGAAGTGCCATCGATATAAATATCACTTCAGGTTGTTTCTTCAGTATGGGATCAAGTGTGATCTATTGGTTTAGCAGGAAGAAATCATGTGTGGAACTGAGTACAGCTGAAGCAAAGTATGTCGCATCTTGTTCAGCTAGTTGTGAGGTAGTATGGAAAAGGAATCTACTCTCTGATTTTTTTTATCTCTAGTTGGATGCTACTTGTATATATTGTGACAACTAGAGTTGTGTGAAGTTGTTGAAGAACCCGATGTTCCATGACAAGTCGAAGCATATCGAGATCAAGTATCACTATATCAGGGATATGGTGCAGAGGGGAGCAGTGAAGCTATAGTATGTTGCGATGGACAAACATATAGTTGATGTGTTGACAAAGCCATTGGCTAGAGTGGAGTTTGAGTACTTCGGGGAGAAGCTTGGTGTTCTCCAAATCAAGGTTCCCTCCAAAGGGAAGTGATGAGTCCATAAGCCATTCTGACATGGTGAGAGGATTAGCTCCTTCCATGGTCAGATGTAAGGGCTGAGCCATTCTGTCATGATGAGAGGATCGGTTCCTCACATGTCAGATATGAGTGTTAAGCCCTTCTGATGTGAATATAGGATTGGTTCCTACATGATCAGATATAAGCGATGAATGTCATTCTTGGAATGGAGGCACCTGGTCAGTTACCAGGAAAGCTCAATCTAGGACTGAGGGCCATTTTGATGTGACTGTAGGATTGGTTCCTACATGATCAGATATAAGTACAGAATGCCATTCTTGGAATGGAGGCACCTGGTCATTTACCAGGAAATATCAGTATGGGACTGAGGGCCATTCTGATGTGACTGTAGGATTGGTTCCTACATGATCAGATGTGAGTGCAGAGCCATTCTGAGGCGATTCTAGGATTTTTTCCTACAATGATCAGATGTAAGTGCAGAGCCCTGTCTGCATGGAGGATTGGTTCCTCGCATGGTCGAATGTAAGTGCTGAACCTTTCTGACATTGGTTGTCAGATGTAAGAGCAAAGCCCTTTCGGCATGGAGGATTGGTTCCCTGCATGGTCAAATTTAAGTGCAATCCTGTCTGACATTGGTTGTCATATTTGAGTGCTCGGCATTTCTAACAGGGTTGTGGGATGTGTTCCCACATGGTAAGATGTGAGTGTTGGGCATTCCTTTCTGATATGATTATAGGATTGGTTCCTACATCATCAGATATAAGTGTTGGGAAGGCCATTTTCACTTAGGGTCAGATATAAGTGCTGGAAAAGACCTACATGGATGCCAGGCCTACAACCAGTATGAAAAAGGGTTAGCTCTGTAGAACTTCCTATGACAAGAAGAATTAAGAGATAGCACCTATGATGATGATCCAGTAGAGATGTTCCAAAACCAGAGATGATCCAGATCTAGTGATGATCCAGATCCAGTGATGATGATTCAGATCCAGTGATGATCCAGATCCAGTGATGATGATCTAGATCCAGATGAAGACGACTTGAATATGAAGATGACTTGAAGATGAATATGAATTGAAGATGACAAGGACTTGATGATGATCTAGATGATACAAAGAAGAAGACTTGTGCTGATAAATTGTGTCGAGAGAATACCTTCCTAGTTAAGAGGGAGTGTTGATGTAATTGTAACTTCAGAATGTATTCACTTGTATTTCTTATGTATTGTACCCTGATGTTTATTCCGGGAAGTGTTTGTAATGTAATTGAGTCATGTCATGCCCCGATGTTTCGATAGAGAGTTTCTATAATATAAACAATTCATGTCAAGTCAATGTGGGTAACCCTCCTATTGTTCAAGGGTTAAAGTCCCCGCAATTCTGGGGCCCTAGGGTTGTTAGACTCACCTAGTGAAGTCAGCCCTAGTGAGTTATTGTCAAGTCAAGAATTAGTATAAATAGAGAGTGAGCCTCTCTATTTATCACACACTCACTCACACTTAGTTGTAGCACATAACTGAGGGAGAAGAAGTTTCTGGGGCTAGAAAGAAAGAGGCTACTGTTGTCAGAAATCATCTTACTGTTTTGGGTTTTACTTTTAGTGTTGATTCTATCTCTGAGGAAGTTGCGGGTTTTTCTCCATTTATGGTTTCCCTGAGGAAAAACACTATGTTCATTGTCTCTTGTGTTCCATTGTTGTGCTTGTTATTCTCTCAGTTAAAAGATCCTAATATAATGCTAGCTTAATGTTAAAAATATAACAATTTCCATATGGGGGATGTAGTTTTGCTATGGGATGCACCACATGAAGAGAAAGGGAAGCATGGTAAATTTGATCACTTGTGGAAGGGCCCTTACAATATTTCATCTTTTAGAGGAAATAATTCCTACTTATTGGAGGAGATGAAGGGTGGTATGGTATCTGAGCTCCTGTAAATGGGAGGCTCCTCAAGAACTACTTTATGTCAAGTAAGTTCAGTTCCCATGTCATTGTATATACCATTTATTTTTAATGGTGCATGTGTGGATATCTCTCTAACAAACTTAAAGCCTGAGGTGAAGGTAGGAGCCATCATTTGGTTTTCTTTTTTATGAAATTTACAGGCACTATAACAAATTTTGAGGCGATGGGCCTTTGGGATAGCGCAGAGCGGTGCAGTTACCTAGGGTCTTTGTAGGTACAAAGGGCCAAATGGATCAGGAACTTGGTCTAAGAGGTTATTTTCTACCTCATAGGGAGGATAGCAACCCCAATTTGGAGCTGCTGTTAGCACCTGTGCTAAAATTTGAGGATTTTTACATATGTATATGCACTAATTCCACTGCTAAATGTTAGACTAGTGAAAGAAAGAGTAAGGCCTGAAAGCTTTCCATATCACATGGCCTTGAAGTATATTGATGGGTTTTCTATATGTTCTGAGGGGGTTTATCCATTGCTTTGAAGTGAAAAATTATTGAAAATCCCAAGTTTTAGCCTTATCAATATGCTTAAATAAGGAAAATTTGATCAAGGTTAAAAGCTTACTAGAATGGAAGGCCTGGATACACAGCGGAGAAGATCAAAGGCCACAAATCATTTCCACCAAGGGAAAATTGGGAGCAGAAAAGGAAAAATTCAGTTGTGAAAGATGGTAAACCCAAGTTTCGCATTACATAGTCCGAGATCTAATGGTCAAGGATGACTTCGAGATAAATCAACGACTTGGAAAGGAGTATAAAGGAAAAATCAAAAAGTGGAAATACAAAAATTTGGTTACAAAAAATTAGAATCCCGCTTCTGCTAGCTCATAAGATCGACGGTTCAAAGAGCTTCCGCACAGATCAACGGCCCGGAGAAGAGTGGAAAGGAGGAATTAGAAAAATCAAAATTAAGCATCGTAAAAGCAGAAATCCTTCTTTCCACTTTCTATATCCCGTAGCTTGATCTTAGATCAATGGCTGGGAAAGTTTCTATTTAAGATCGACGTTGCGAAAAAGAGCAACATGCGAGGAGGAATCAAATTTTCATATTGACGGAATGGCGTAGGAGATTTAAGTTTTAATGATGGTGATCAAAGGTAGAATCAGATCTATGGTGGAAAATAATTCCACCGGTTCAAATTGCACTAAGAAAATAACTTTTCCAATTTGTGGAATTGCTTAAAAGGATGCATGTTTTAGTTGCCAAGATTGAGGATTGGGTAAGATCAACAGAGGAGATGAATTTCGCTGATCTAACATGCTTGCGGAAAGTAAATTTTCCAATTTGCAGAATTGCTTAAAGGGATGCATGTTTTAATGGTCAACATCTAATCAGGAATACATATACAGTGGAGAACAATTCTACTGATTCAACAAGAGTGGATAAATGGACATTTTAAATATGCGGTATGTGGTAGGCCCTTAAATTTTGAACGACGGCTATTTAAAGAATATTTTTATCAAAGGCTAGAAACAATTCTGCATGATGAACTAGCATGAAGAAATTCAAATTGAATATTTGTGGAATTCGGTATAGGATGCATACTCCAATGATTGATATTAAAGTTGGATCTAGATCAATGACTGAGGTTGATTCCGTAGATTGAAAGTGCGAGGATAAATGAATTCTTTATTTCAGCAGAACATAATAGGGGTTGCACTTTTCAATGGTCCATATGAAAGCATGATTTAGATCAACAGCTGAAAATGATTTCGCTAATCCAGGGTGCGAGGAAGATAAGAATTAGAAAACCGAAGAAATGGAGTTAAAGGGTATAGGAAATGGATGGTGCAGATTTCATCTGTAAATATCAACGGTCCAAAACATTTTCACTAGTTGAAGATGCAGGGATGAATGAAATTGTTCCAGGATTCCCGAATATCCTCTGAACAATCGTTTTCATCAAGTAGGCCTGAGTCCCAGATGTTAAGTTTTCCATTTTTATCCACCACGTGCATCCCAACGTGCTTTCCTGATTTGTTTTGTGATCATGGAAAATATGCTAGATCAGAATTTGTTAGGATTTTGTGTGTGTAGGTTTGATTCCGATATAATAACTGAATTTGCCTCTATTTCAAGGTTGGTATCAGGATCCCATGACACTATAAATGTAACCTCAATAGAGGAAGAAAATGGGGGGTTCGACATTCATATTTTTAAGCCTTTGTGCTTGGTTTTGTAGCTCTACAAATTTCTTATAAGTAGTAATGCAAAGTATTTCATGAGTGTCTAAGATTCATCATGGTGTTCAATGTTCACTTTGTGTTCCCCTGTATACTTCATTTCCATGTGTGTGTAGTTTATTCTAATGTGTTTCTAGTTGTATGCAAGGAATCCGTTCTCTATTTAGCGCTCCATGCATCAGATAACATGGTTTTTATGTGTTTATGGTAAATTTCTTGGAATTCATCCTTTGTTAGATGCTCCATTTCAGTTATCAGCCTTTAGTGTTGCTTCTGATAAAGGTATTTTAGGAGATTCATCCACAGATATGTGCCTCCTGTCCCATTGCGATTATTCTCATTTCCCCCTTCCATCCCTCAAAGATATTTTGTTGAATACTAATGCCTCTTTTGCCTCATACTACGAAGGTTATCACTGGTCATTATTTGTTGTAAGTCCTTGAATGTTTCAATATTTGACTCCATTTCCCAATGGTGTTGTCTGTTTGAATGTCTTACACTTTTTAAAAATAAAACAATCCCTCCCCTCACAAATCTATCCTTTTGAATGATTTTTTAAAGCTCTATGTGTATGTGAATGACCCCGTGACAAAAACAAATCCCTCTCTAACTGTATAGGATAGAATACAGTCTAAATATTGGTTTGAAATGGTTACCCTGGTGATCCTCCCACCACAACCATAGGAAAATTATTGGGTGATAACACCCCCGGCAAGTAATGTCTGAATTTCTGTAATGCATCGACCATCACAAGTCCTTCTCTCTCTGTTGTAGTGTAATTATTTTCTGTGGTTGATAGCTTACTTCTAGAAAAATCAATGGGATGATCAATATCTCCTTCTCTTGGTTGCGTCTTACCAATCTAAGTGCTATAGAGGATGCGTTGACATGAACATGAAATTCTTTTTTCCAATCTGGAGATATCAGTATGGGTGCAAAGGCCAATTTTATTTTCAACTTATCCAGACTTTGTTGGAATTCACCTGTCCACTAAAACTTAGTATATTTTTTCAACAATTTCTCCATCAGGGCAGTCACTTGTGCATATCCTTTGATGAACTTTCGGTAGTATCCTGTATGCCCTATTGTTTCTCTTAATTCTTTAACTGTGGTAGGTGGTGGTAAATCCAGGATGATGGTGATTTTAGCTAGATCAACCAAAATCCCATCGTGACAGACCACATGACCTAACAAAGCCCCAAAAGGCACACAAAAAATACACTTCCTTAAATTGAGAGAAATTTGGTACTGGAGACATCATTCTAAGACTTTCTATGTGATTTTTATGAGACCAAAAACTATCCAATCATCAAAGTAGACTTCAATAAATTTGTGTATATAATCTTTAAAGGTGACAACTACAATTCTGGAAAATATCGCAGGCACATTCTTGAGTCTAAAGGGCATTACAATGCACTGATAGAATCCCCATTCTGTTACAAAGGTAGTATTGTAGCAAACTTCTTATGCAATTCTAACCTGATGGTAATCCGAGAATCCATCTGTAAATGAATACATCTCTTTCCCTCCAACATTTTCTAATACTTCATTTGTAAATGGAGTTGGAAATAGATTGTGCAAGTAGGCGTCATTTAATTTTCTTTGATCAACACAAATTATGACTTCCCTTGAATTCTTCTTGTCTTATACCACGATTGGGTTGATCCATTCTTATTCCTGAACTGGTTCTATTACGCCTACTTCTAGCATTCATTCAATTTTTGCTTTAACTTTCTCCTTATAACATGGGTTCAGTCTGTACAGTCATTGTTTGATTGGTTTTGCATCAAGCCTCAAAGGTATCTTCATTTCACCAAGGTCTCCAACTATGCCTTTCATTTCAAAAAAAATTGTAGGGAAGAGGTCCTAAAACTCATGTAATAAGTTAGTGATATTTCCCATGGTCTCGTATTCCCAGTAATCTCCAATATTGGAAAACTTTGGCTTTTCATTTGAACCAATATTTACTTTCTTAATCTTGAGCGGTTTTAGGAACTGGTCAGTGTTTATAGCAGCTCCCCCTACTGTACGTATACCTTCTGACTCAAGTATATTTATCTCTAGTGGATCATCGCCGTCTAGTTCTCTTGTTATATTATAACACTCCATCTAGTTGTGTATATTCATACTACATTGATGGAATTTCATGTCTGCAATAGGTATCTCTTCAAATATCTTCTCCTTTATTACCTATCGCGTAGCATCCACTGTTGGATGTTCACTTGTGAATTCAAATGTATGGGTAAAATTTACAGCTAAGATTTCCCACACAATGGTTCCTCGTTACATCTCTTCTAAGGTGTACCAACTTCTTGGCACCATTTCCAAAGTGTGGATGAACCAATGAACCCATTCCTGTCGCGGATATTCTTTCCAAACCATGCGACAGTTCTCAATATGCTTACCAGGATCTGTTAGTCTTGTATATTTTTTATCAAAATAACTGATCTCTTCTCCAAATCTGATATCCATTAGTCTCCTACATTGCATTCATTCAGAGATAGATTGTTTATGTGTAGACCACCATATAATGGGTGTAGCTTTTAGCACATAGTCCAAAGAGAACAATCGTTGTGATTCTATGACCTTTTCTTCAAATTCTTCCAAAAAGGATGCAATATTAGGCAATCCTTCATATGTAGGTAGCTCTCTTTCTTTGGCTCCTACCCTTCAAACGGATCTTGTAATTCTCACACATCTGTGCATGGATACTTCATGCATCCTGTTCTGCCAATTTTCTAGAGCATCACCTGAGTCGGACGTGCACGAGCTTACACTGTGCCAAATCAGTTTTCCATCAGCTGTGGGATTAATATAATATTCCTTCAAAGACATAATGTTATACAGCTGGTCTAGATAATTTTCTTTTCCTTCGTTATGCATAGGCTCAACATATCACTGTTCTTCGAGCGAATCAATGGGTGCAACGACTCTTATTTCATAATATTCAAAAGATAAGATCATTTTCTTGAAGTTTATAATACTTTGGTTGTCTATTTCCCAATCAATTCCTAGAAGTGCAGGATATGGGTTTGTGTCGTCAACAATGTCAATGGCTTCAAAGTCAGCATATGTTCTAAACCCTTCGACTTCTACCGGTACTTGGGTTAGCCTACCAATTGGTAGGACCTTCGACTGGTTTGAAATTCATAGCTGAATAGGAGACCAATCTAGTCACGGCTTATTCATCCTCTCCCATGTATTTCTTGTCAAGATATTGACGTCTGAGCCTATGTATAATATGATATAGTCCATATCATAATATCCTATCTACGGAGTCATTCTCAATTCTTGGCATGTCTTCACTTTTCTCCCAATATGATTGACTCTTTTCTCAGGTCGCAAGTCTTCTGAGGTTTCTTCTATGAGTGTTGTCAATTCTGTAACAACATCTTTATCATGGATTAGTGCTAAACAAATTTTGAAAAATTATTTGAGCTTACTAACCTTTTCATTGGCGACTTCCTGATTAGTTGTTAAAATCATTTAGGCATAGATCTAACTTTTCTATATGTTGATGGCTGATTGGTATCAACAAGGTCTTTCCATGCCTCGATCAAGACTTCCTTCTCTTGTTGAAGATCTAGTGGAGCTTTCTTTTGTGTCGCAGGTCGCACATGCGGTTGTCTTGCGTTGTATTTTGGTATGCTCCCGTCGCATCACCTCCTCTTATGACTACAGCAAGGTTGGGTTGTCTTAGTTCAGTAGAAATCATTTGAACATTTGGATTGGGGTTTGGATTCAGATTATCCGCTAGGTTGGGGTTAATGCCAGTTCTATCCTTCCATTTCGCAATAAGCTATGAACATTGTTCGACGGTGTGATCAAATGCTTTACAATATGTACAATTTTTTGCAGGACTTTGATAATCTCGATAAAAATGTCATGGATTCCCACAATTATAACATACGATTTGGCCTCTTCCTCGACCAAATCCTCCTCCTAGTTTCTTTCCTCAACCTCTAAAATTCCCCCCCCCCCCCCCCACCCCCCGCTTTGTGGAGGGTATTATTGTTGTTGAGGAGACTGAATTGGCTGGTATTGTGGTTGAGTATATTGTTGTTGTTGATACTGAGGTTGCACTCTTTTAGCTTGCATTTGTTCATCATTTTTCATTAAGTAGGTATCCATGGTATTCTCTTGCAACAACTGAAGTGCTTTGCATTATTTTGCATCATGACCTAATGATATACAAAATTTACAATGCAGACTAGTGGGTGCACTTACAATATTCTGTAAGTATAGAAATTCTTTGGACTTGTGACCTCTAGTCTGGCATACACTACACCATGGAATTCCTTGGGTGTTTAATGGGTTTGATGCACCTGCTATGACATAATTCATCAACGTCGAGAAATTATCTTTATGGTTTCCATGTATTCTGCATCTTGTACACCATAGTTCCTCTTGAACTTCCTTGCCTCTTTTAATGTCCTGGAGTTGCATCGTAAGATTGGCCAGCTGCAACTGAATTTGCATCATTCACGAGCCAGTTTCCCCAACTGTCAAGGCTTCTAACTTCATTGATATTTCCAGATCCTCTATCTACGACATGAGTTTTTTTTGTATCAACGACGTTCATATATGTTGTAGCAAGGCGGAAATGAACCATTCCTTTTGTTGCAGATTCGACATTTGGAAACTCACTTTGGCCATTAATGTATTAAAACTCTAGTCAAAATCCCAAATAGATTATGTCGGTAGCTGCTTGATCTCTTTGAACTTAGTGATGCATTATGATTCAGACATCAACCTTTTAAATTCATCAACCAACCCGAGTCGAATCTTGTTGAGTGGCTTTGGAACCAATCCTATTGGTACTATGGAAAATTTCATATACTAGTCTAGTGCACAACCTCGTAGTGTGATCATTTTCTCTTTCTTGATGTTCTCATCTTAGATCTGGTGTACATTCCAGACAACATCACACAGAAACCAATGTTGGTATGGGTCTTCCTACCCATTTCCATTGAATATTGGGAGCTTAATGTCAGTTCCAGCCATTGCATTGATTGTTGTTGTATTGAATGTTGTTATAGTTGAAACAAAATTTGGGCTATTCGGACTTCCTTGCCCTCTATTTATAGCATTAGTACTACTCATATTTACAGAAATAATTGGAGATAGGTCTTGTGATATTACCTCTGGTATTGTAGGTGATTTGTGTACACTTTCTTGTTCTGGAGCTTCATTCGACTCTTCGGATGCTTCGTCTCCTTCTGATATCGATTGATACTCCTCCTCATCATCACAATATCGTTCATCTAAGTACGATGCAAACTTGTATCCTTCTTCTTCTTGCTCTGTGTTGTAACTCCCTCTCCCAAACAAAGTTGTTTTCCTTTTGTCAGACCTAAATCTTCTTCCGCTTCTTTAAAATCTTGGCTCTAGTTCAGTTCCACTTTCTCCTGGGAACATCTCACTCTAGGGTTCTGTTGAAACATAACCACCCTTTTCTATTCAGTGTATCATTCGCAGACATCCTTTTTCATATAAAAGAATTTTTATCCAGGTCTTTAAATATAATAGGTATGTCATGCGTGGTCATTGGAAAACCTGACTCACTATATGAGGTTATTGTGTCAACAGCTAACTTAGTAATATATCCTTCTAGGATACCATCTACCCACAAGTCCACAAACCTTGATATATGATTGTTTATTATTTTTTACCGCTCGATTAAGAATAGAATCCACTCTTTCGGTTCTCCTCCTTGGAAATTCCTTTGTTGGGTTGCTATCTTACACAACCACTTCTGTAACACAATGGAAAACTCAGCAAAAAAAGCTTCGTGAATGTCTTAATAAATGTACCATTCTAAACACTTTGTCGGTGTCCACTGAGATCTTTCAATTTATTTTCATGCAAACTCTATCCCTTTAGCGTCCACCCAGTCTTGGATCTACAATTTCATTGGTTTCCATAACATATCCCTCGCCACACACTTTAATATCTCAACAACATAACCATTTGTTGGTCTTTATGTCCCTCTCTCATGTTGGACCCAGGTTCATCCCCTTCTTGGTCATCACAAAAAATCCCAATATATCGGCCAGACAGGGCAGAGCTCAGGTGGCAGCACCTACGATACAGATGCTGTCTAACCCGAGATATCTCAGTCCTTCTGGGTAACTTCCAGAACCATGTATCCACAGTTTTTGCGGGAGGGTGTTTTAGTACCTTGGCTCTGCACCAAGTTTTTCCAATGAAGACCGGGAAGGTGGGATACTAGTTTGCAAAGTAATTCAACACCAAGTTATGATTCAACCCTTATTTATGTGATTTCATGCAAACACACAGTGAACAGACAGCATAGGAATATTCATTACTATAACACAACATTCATACATTTATCCATTGGAAACACAATAATCAATCAATCACTGAACATAACATTTATGCATTTAACTAAGCTACTCAACATTCACACATATACACAACATGTAACATGGAAACCCATCCAAGAAAAAACCACAAGGTGCTCGTCATCTGGAATTGGCATGAGGAAATAGATGCACCTTTTGTCTGCGCACGAAGCTGCAGACTCTTTTCAATATATTCTCTCTTATATTTATAGACTCTTCCTCCCTCTCATGCTCTCTGATATTCTATCTTTCTCGCTCTACTCTACTCCTACTAGTGATCCATACACATCCTCGATCGACTCAACCTTCTCTACCTGTATGCTCACGCAGTATTTTGTAGAACCACTACTCTGATGCACTCAACGATCCATAGTCCTTAATAAAAAACTATATATATAAAGTCTAGCTCAAGCATCTTTTCCAAGAGTCTATAGATTTACTCAAAATTCTTGTACCAGCTAATCAGCTAAAACCATCTAACCCATTTACATCTTGGGTTCCTTCTTTTATAGCCTTATTACAAACTCAATACAAATCCCATACATGCTTGTTATTGTTGATGTAATTGTAAATTTGGAATGTATTCATCCATATATCTTATGTATTGTACCCCAATGTTTATTTCAGGATGTGTCTGTAATGTATTTGAGTCATGTCATACCCCGATGTTTATTCCGGGAAGTTTCTATAATGTAAACAAATCATGTCAAGTCATTGTGGGTAACCCTCCTATTGGTCAAGGGTTAAAGTCCCCGCATTTGTGGGGCCCTAGGGTTATTGAACTATCCTAGATAAGTTGACCCTAGGTGATTCATTGTAATTCGGGGAAATAGTCCCCACCGTTGTGTTAAGGATAACCCTCCTTGTTGGTCGGAGGAGGCAAAGTCCCCACAAGTTGTGGGGCACTAGGGTTATTAGACACTCCTAAAGATGTCGGCTCTAGTAAGTAATTGTTAAGTGAGGACAACATGTTGTAGTGGGTTTCAAGTGAATGAAAAAATATGAATAGAGAGTGAGCCTCTCTATTTATCACACACGCACACTCACTCATTGGGGCGCATGAGTGAGAGGAGAAGTTATTGGGAAAAGAGAGAGACTACTGCTATCGGGAGATCATCTTTATGTTTTTGGGTTTTACTTTTGGTGCTGATTCTATCTCTGAGGAAGTTGTGGGGTTTTATCCTTTATGGTTTCCCCAGGGAAAATTCTTTCTGTCTCTTGTCTCTTGTGTTTTATTGTTGTGCATGTTATTCTCTTAGTTAAAGATCCTAAGATCATAATGCTAGCTTGAATGATAAAAATATAACATGGTATCAGAGCTAACCTGAGAAGAAGACATTGTGCAGTGGAAGAAGCTATGTATTCTTAATTTTTGGGTCTCTCTTCATGATCCATCAGCAAAAGTATGCTAGGATGACTTTCCATTGAAGGGCGCATCTTTCTGTCAAAGCGGAATTCGATTCCGAGCATTTTCAATTTTGGTGTGGGAAATTAGGGATTCTTACAAAAGAGGAATTTTTGAGTGAGCTCAGAATAGGATTTATCTCCTCATAAAAATCGAATTTTAGAGATCTGGATCAATATTTTTGGTTGGGTGAAACTCCAGGAAAGTCAAACCCTAGTTTGACCCCGAGCTAGAAAAACCTTAAAATACTAAAACCGATACGTTTTGGTACATTCGTTATATATCGGGATTGGAGAAGGCTCAAGAGTGAAAAACTACAGAGGTCGAAGATAAAATCTTTTTTTACATTGTTTCCAAAATTTAGCCTCAGATTCGCTATATTCTAGTCGATTTGATCCCTCCAAGTTAGGGTTCCACCCTCTTCCAGGATTCATCCCTAAACAGGACACCTGGGGAGAATTTATATATCTTGGGATAAAAAGGTCCAAATGAAATTTATGAAGATGTTCCTAAATGGGCACAGACTTTAATTTCTCTGGTCCAATTTTCAGACCCAAAAGATGAAACAATGACACGTGGAAGTCCGTACAACTTCGCTGTGCTGAACAATCATGTAACAGGTCACCTTGGGAAAATGATCATAAGTCCCAATTAGTGAAACCAGTTCTGATGAAACCTATGGTGTTCAAATACGGACATGATAGGCTATTTCAATGAGACTTTTTAGAGATAGATGAGCATTAATTTCAGATATACCGCAGAAACAGTACTAGTCATTTCTGCAGAAGAAATTGGAAAACTAGGGCTTCCTATTCTGGGAGCTTCCCTCCACTCTTTTCAGAAAAGGAGTACATTGGACAGCTCAACTTGAAGAGATCTATCTTCCTATCCAATTAGATCTGAAATATTCCAAGTTTTTTAAATTATGGTTTCTCTGACAAACCATAGATCAACCAGCTCTGAAACCAGGACGGACACCTCAAATAGGTAAGATCTAATCTTTTGCTATTTGCATTTTAGGTTCTCATTTCAAAGTGATCTATCACATAAGCTTGATGATAAGCTTGGTGAAGTTGACAACTTCCAAGCATGGAAGTATTTGATCTCTTTGAGTAAAATGGATTGGACACCTACATGAGTAGAGAGGTTCCAGTTCCAGAAGGAGATGAGGCTAAGATCCTTAAACCAGAAGAACTTGGTCAAGGCCAAGAACATAATTTTTTATTCAATCACGGATCACATTGTACCACAAGTGTCTTCCCTAGAGACACCGAAGATGTTTGATTCCTTGACCAAGCTATTTGAAGGGAAGAACATAATTCAGAATATGAATTTGAGAAAACAGTTGAAGAATGTGAAGATCCAGAATGCAGAGACCATACAGTCATACTTTACGGGGGTCTCTCAAATCAGAGAACAACTTGAAGCAGTAAAAGAAGAAGTGGAGAATGTAGAAGTGGTGATAACCACCTTGAATGGCCTCCCAGGATCATGGGATTCATTCTTTCAAAGAATGTGTGCTAGAAGGAAGTGATTACTTTTAGCATACTCTGGGAAGAGCACACACAAGAAGAATCTCAACTAATAATAAGAGAAAAGAAGATGGGAGCAACTGAAGATCAAGCTCTCACCATCCAAAGAAGATCCATCAAGTGATGAGGAATATGAAGAACTCAACTCTTGAAGAACCTATTATCCACCTTAGCATTTGGATAAGAAACAATGCTATTATGAATGAAGAAGATGATGAAGCTAAAGGCTCAAGAAGGAGTCTACCAATGAAACAAATAAAGATAAGTATTCAATTGTCATTTCATGATATTGTTTTATTATGCATTTGTTTATATTCAGTCCATGTATTATGCATGATAGAATGTTTTCATTAATGACAGTATACTACTAATATGAATGTAATGGGTAAGTAGCTCATGGTTCTATACAACTCTCCATTGCTACTTATCTAGAATGAAACCTCTTTGCTGACATATTGGATTATTGCACAATCTCAATGTTGTCCTGGTGGAGATGGAAGGAATCTAGAAAAGTTTCCGTGAGATATGGATGAATGTTGTATTGGCTAAAGTAGTTGCATGATCATATATTAATGCAAAAGATTTTTTTATTATGAATATACCTTATAAAATGTTTCTAAACATACAACTAATGCATTTGACTTGTAGGAAAGATCGCATACATAATCGCCTACAAGAAAAGAAGAATGAGACTTGTTCCGAAGAACAAGTGACGACAGTTCAAGATGAAGAATAATATGATGAATGCAGCGACATCATTGATGCAGAACCGCAGAACCTTCAAGATATGAAGAAGTAACCAAGAAGAAAGGGAAGACCAGTTCAAGAAGAATGATGTCTAGGATGCAGTATCGATACGTGAAGGGAAGTTCATAGTTCCATCATGCAGTAGATGGAAACATCGTGGGATACAAGGAAAGATTTGTAGCACGAGGCTTCTCATGAAAAGAAGGCATAGACTGCGAAGAGACATTTGCAGCCAGTGGGAGTTGAAACACATACATGATGAGCTTGATGAAGATCTTAACCTTTGCTACAAGGTTGAAGATGAAATTCTATACATTAGATCGATACATAGAATATTACTAGCAGAAGAAGTTTCTTGTCACTCCAGTACAAAATATTTCAGTGCATAGAGTACAGAAGATAGAGGGAGTATGATGCTTCAGAGGGAGTGACTGTAGGAGATCCTAAGGTTCGACATGGTATGATAGGATGGACAGATTAGTGATGACTCTAGGCTTTACTGAGAGTAAAGCGGATTCCGACCTTTGCTTCAAGGTTGAAGGCGGAAGACCAATGATGCTCTTGTTATGTGTCGATGCATTATTTTCTAGGCATGGGGGTGTTGCAGAATGCAGATGGAATATTCCTCGAACAAGGGAAGTATGTAGTAGAGATCCTAAAAAGGTTCAGGATGATGGACTGCAAGGCCATGACCACACCTATGGCATCACAAATGAAGCTATTGAGTGATGCTTCATCAGATATGGTTGATGCTACAATGTATCGTCAGATGATTGGGTCCTTGATGTACCTGATGAATATGAGACTAGACATTTGCTTTGCTGTGAACACCTTGACCCAGTTCCTGATAGATCCAAGACATGTTCACTTGATTTTTTCAAAGCATATTATAAGATTTCTGAAGGGTATAATTGATTATGGGCTCAAGTATGATGCGAATCATAAAATTAACCTGGAGGGTTATGTTTATTTAGATTGAGCAGGCAGTGCCATCAATAGGAAGAGAACTTCAGGGTGTTGCTTCAGTATGGGATCAGGTGTGATCTCATGGTTTAGTAGGAAGCAATCCTGTGTGGCACTGAGTATAGCTGAAGCAAAGTATGTCACAGCTTGTTCAGCTAGTTGTGAGGCAGTATGGTTGAGGAAGCTACTGTCTGATTTATTTAATCTCCAGTTGGATGCAACGTGTATACATTGTGACAACCAGAGTTATGTGAAGTTGTCAAAGAAATCGGTGTTCCATGACAAGTCGAAGCATATCGAGATCAAGTATCACTATATCAGGGATATGGTGCAGAGGGGAGCAATGAAGATCCAATATGTTGCAACGGATGAACAGATAGCTGATATGTTGAAAAAGTCATTAGCTAGGGTGAAGTTCGAGTACTTCAGGGAGAAGCTTGGTGTTCTCTAGATCGAGGTTCCCTCCAAGGGAAAATGATGAGAACTAGAGCCATTCTGACATGGTGAGAGGATTGGTTCCTTCCATGGTCAGATGTAAGGGCTGAGTCATTCTGTCATGGTGAGAGGATTGGCTCCTTCCATCTCAAATATGAGTGTTGATCCATTCTGATATGACTGTAGGATTGGTTCCTACATGATCAGGTATGAGGGTTGTTTCCATTCTTGGAATGGAGGTTCCTGGTTAGTTACCAGGAATACTCAGTATAGGACTGAGGGCCTTTCTGATATGACTCTAATATGTAGTATTACATGATCAAATGTGAGCGCATGGCCATTCTGATGTGATTGAGGGATTGGTTCCCACTTGATCAGATATAAGGACTGTTTCCATTCTTGGAATGGAGGCACCTGGTCAGTTACCAGGAAAGCTTAGTCTAGGACTGAGGGCCATTCTAATGTGACTATAGGATTGGTTCCTACATGATCAGATGTGAGTGCATAGCCCTTCTCACATTGGTTGTTAGATGTAAGTGCAGAGACCTTTTGGCATGAAGACTTGGTTCCTTGCATGGTCGAATATAAGTGATGAGCCTTTTTGACATTGGTTGTCAGATGTAAGTGCAGAGCCTTTTGGCATGGAGGATTGGTTCCTCGCATGGTCGAGTGTAAGTGTTGAGCCTTTTCGACATTGGTTAACAGATGTGAGTGTTGGGTCTTTCTGATAGGGTTGTGGGATGTGTTCCCACATGGTCAGATATGAGTGTTGGGTGTGCCTTTCTAATATTACTATAGGACTAGTTCCTACATGATCAGATGTAATTGTTGCGCAGGCCATTCTGACTTAGGGTCAGATATAAGCGCTGTAAGAAGACCTACATGGAGGCTAGGCCTACAACCAACATGAAAAAGGGTTGGCTCTGTAGAATGTCCTGTGACAAGAAGAATCATGAGATAGCACCTGTGATGATGATCCAGTAGTGATGATTCAGCTGTGATGATCCAAATCCAGTGATGATGATCCAAGTTGAGTGATGATCCAGATCCAGTGATGATGATCTAGATCAAGTGATGATCCAAATCCAGTGATGATGATCCAGATCCAGTGATGATCTAGATTCAGTGATGATGATCCAGATCAAGTGATCATCCAGATCCAGATGAAGATGACTTGAATATGAATATGACTTGAATATGAAGATGATGAGAACTCTATGATGATCCCGATGATACAGAGAAGAAGACTTGTGCTGATAAATTGTGTCGAGAGAAAACCTTCCTAGTTAAGCGGGAGTGTTGATGTAATTGTAACTTCGGAATGTATTCATATGTATATCTTATGTGTTGTACCTCTATGTTTATTCTAGGATGTGTCTGTAATGTATTTGAGTCATGTCATACCCCGATGTTTATTCCAGGAAGTTTATATAATGTAAACAAGTCATGTCAAATCATTGTGGGTAACCCTCCTATTGGTTAAGGGTTAAAGTCCACGCAGTTGTGGGACCCTAGGTTTATTAGACTATCCTAGAGAAGTCGACCCTAGGTGAGTCATTGTAATTCGGGGTAGTATTTCCCACCGTTTTCTTAAGGATAACCCTCCTTACTGGTCGGAGGAGGAAAAGTCCCCACAAGTTGTGGAGCACTAGGGTTATTAGACACTCCTAGAGATGTTAGCTCTAGTAAGTAGTTATTAAGTGAGGCCGACATGTTGGAGTGGGTTTCAAGTGAATGAAAGAACATAAATAGAGAGTGAGCCTCTTTTTTTATCACACACACACTCACTCATTGGGGCGCATGAGTGAGAGGAGAAGCTGTTGGGACAAGAGAGAGACTACTGCTATCGGGAGATCATCTTTATGTTTTCAGGTTTCACTTTTGGTGCTGATTCTATCTCTGAGGAAGTTGTGGGGTTTTATCCTTTATGGTTTCCCCAAGGAAAATTCTTTGTGTCTCTTGTCTCTTGTGTTTTATTGTTGTGATTGTTATTATCTCAATTAAAGATCCTAAGATCATAATGCTAGCTTGAATGATAAAAATCTAACAATTATAGACTCAATACTGACTGGATACAAACTCTTACATACTTAGCTTCAGTCGTTATCCTAGCCGACATACTATCTTCAGGAAACAAGCTGCCTTTCCTATTCTATAAATACATAACAAAAAGGCGCTCTCATTCTGACTTAAAAAGATGCATTTACATGTGTGGTTTCTGCCAGCTCCAACTGAGCTCACACCCATGATCACTAAGGGCTGTCACTTTCTCAGCGTTATGCCTTACTGTCATTTTCCTATTGTTACACTTCTTCACATGCCTACTTCCACAAATATTCTACCATTTCATCTCGTACCTTGCTTTGTCCTTTAGTCGCGGCTTACTTATTTGGCGTAGCTTCCTCGTTCGCACCTTCTCTTTATCTTCACCTTCACTTTCCTTCTTCTATCGCAGCATTCTTCCCTTTCCTTTGACATTGCTTCCTCTATCGTAGATCCTTCCTCTTGTCCTTTATGCTCTTCTTCCATACTTAGGAAGAATTCCACATGAATTATTCCCTTCTGTCCCGAGGCCCAACAGGTTCGATGGAAACAAGGCAACATTTTAGAATGAATTTGATCCTCCTCATAAACTAGAAACTCAAGCTTGAGTGTTTCGGATTGAAACCATATTGGTGAAAGAGTGGGTAGGACAAAATATATTAAGGTTAGAAATAGAAAAAAGAATATGCCTTAAGGACATTCTTACAAGGAAAGAAAATACATGTAAAAAACATATGGGTAGGCCAAGCAAATCAAATTTGTGATAGCTAAGAATGATATAAATATAGTTTCATAAGTGGAAATGATCTAGAAACACTCACACCCTATGCATTGATGGTACCTTGAAAGTAAATATAGGGATTACATGAGTGAGGGGGATCATCTCTTATCTCAATGAAACTCAAAAGATTACCTTCACTTGGAGCTTGGGTGAAACAACGAATGACCAACTAGAGATACTAACCCTATCTAATGGAAATTGTATCATGCTTGCAAGCCATAAATGTTAGATTTTATCATTTAATAAATATGATCTTAGGATCTTATCTGAGAGAATAACATGCATAGAAATAATCACAAGAGACAAGAGACACAAAGAATTTTCCTTAGGGAAACCATAAAGTAGAAAACCTCACAACTTCCTCAGAGATAGAATGAGCACCAATGGTAGCAGCAAAATCCAAATATAGTAAGATGATCTCCAACAACTGTTCTCTCTCTCTCACTTTAGAGATATTCTCCTCTCTCACTCATGCGTCCCAGTTGAGTGAGTGTGTGTGTATTAAAAAAAAGAGCCTCACTCTCTATTTATATTCTTTCATTCACTTAATATTTGACTCTGTTATGTAGGCTTGAGTAATCCTAACTTAGTTATGTAGGCTCGAGTAACCACAACTAGGGTACTAATGACTCGACTTACATTAACTCATCGGGGCCAACTTCTCTAAAAGAGTCTAAAAACCCTAGTGCCCCACAAATACAAGGACTTTAACCCTTGATCAATGAGGAGGGTTACCCTCTATGACTTTACATGACTTGTTTACATTATTGATTCTCTCGATAGGAACATCGGGGTATGCTACGACTCAATTAAATTATTGATACTTCCCGATAGGAACATCGGGGTATAATACATAAGATATACAAGTGAATACATTTTGAAGTTACAAATACATCAACACTCCCTCTTAACTAGGAAGGTATTCTCTTGACACAATTTATCAGCACAAGTCTTCTTCTCTGGGTCATCACTGGATCATCATCAAGTCCTCATCATCAATTCATCGTCATCAAGTCTGGATCATCACTACTTTCGCTATCTCAAACAAATGGTGCTATCTCTCAATTCTACTTGTCACAGGAATTTATACAAAGTAGTCCTTTTTCATGTTGGTTGTAGGCCTAGCCTCCATGTAGGTCTTCATCATCTTTAGCACTTATATCTGACCATAGAATGAACCATTTCAGAAAGGCCCACCCAACACTTGCATCTCACCATGGGAGGAACACATCCAAGAACCATGTCAGAAAGGCACGCCCAACACTCACATCTGACCATGGGAGGAACACATCCAAAACCCATGTCATAAATTCCCAGCACTCACATCTGACCTCATCTTGTCAGAAAGTCTGTGCACTTACATTAAACCTCGTATTTTCAAAAAGGCTCTGCACTTACATTCGACCTCATCTTGTTAGAAAGGATTTGCACTTACATCTGACCTCATCTTGTCAGAAAGGCTCTGTACTTACATCTGACCTCATCTTGTCAGAAAGGATTTGCACTTACATCCTGACTCATCTTGTCAGAAAGGCTCTGCACTTACATCCAACATCATCTTTTCAAAAATGATCTGCACTTACATCTGACCTCATCTTGTTAGAAAGACTCTGCACTTACATATGATCATGTGGGAACACATCCTACAATCACATCAAAATGGTTCTGCACTTATATATGATCATGTGGGAACACATCCTGCTATCACATCAGAATGGATCTGCACTGATCATGTGGGAACACATCCCACAATCACATCAAAATGTCTCTATAGCGATCATGTGGGAACACATCCCACAATCACATCAAAATGTCTCTGCACTGATCATGTGGGAACACATCCCACAATCACATCAGAATGTATCTACACTTACATCTGACCATGTGGATCCCAACCTTCCACCATGTCAGAAAGGCTAACGGACACATCAATTCCCTTTGGAGGGAACCTCGATATGGAGAACACCAAGCTTCTCCCTAAAGTACTCGAACTTCACTCTAGCCATTTCTAGCATAGAATCACATCAGTGTTGATTACCTCCAAGGATAACCTGCGAGCTTTTCCAGGACCGTTTACATCTGAGGACAACCTACAGGACCGTTTTACATCTGAGAAACCTATGAGCTTTGCCAAGATTTATGCTCAAACAACCTGTCTCACCGGCTATGCTAGAACTCCCTCTTTCGAGAGATCTCGATCTAGATCACATACTCGAGCTTCACTTCTCCTCTTTGTATCATACAAAAATGCAAGTCAGATCAATCAAATTAAATAGTAGTTTTCAAAAGAAACATACTACCTCCCAAGTAGCTGAGCAAGTGGCAACATATTTTTCCTCGGTTGTTCTCAGCACTATGCATGACTCATTCCTGCTAAACCAAGAGATCACACCGGATCTCATACTGAAGCAACACCCTGAAGTGCTCTTCCTATCAATGGAACTTCCCAATCCAAATCCACATAACCCTCTAGGTTAATCTTCTTATTCGCTTCATACTTTATCCCATAATCAAATGTACCCTTCAAGTACCTCACTGCATGCTTTGCAACCATCAGGTGAACATGTCTGAATGTGTTCACATCAAAGTAAATATCTGGTCTTGTATTCATCAGGTACATCAAGGAACAAATCATCTGACGATACATCATGGCATCAACCGAATCTGATGAAGCAACACTTAATATCTTTAGGTTTGATGCCATATCTGTGGTCATGGCCTTGCATTCCATCATCCTAAACCTATTAGAGATCTCTACTGCATACTTCCCTTGTCCCAAGGAGATTCCATCTACATTATGCCACACCTCTATGCCTAGAAAGTAGTGTATCATACCCAAGTCCTTCATCTCGACCTCGGCAACAAGTCTCCTTCTTGCAATTTTAATGAGTTTCCCTTTTCATGTCAAGAACAGGTCATCGACATGTAACAAGAGCATCATTGGTATTCCACCTTCAACCTTGAAGCAAAGGTAAAGCTTAGAATCATCAGTAATCTATCCATCCTGTCATACCATGTCGAACCTCAGGATCTTCTGCAGTCACTCCCTCTGAAGAGGAGCACCATTATCCCTCTGCCTTTCATACTCTATGTATTGAAACATTCTGTATCGGAGTGACAAGTATCGTCTTCTACTACCAATATTCTATGTATCCATATAGGGTCAATGGATACCAAGATCCTCTATCTTGAACCTTTTCAAAATTTCTTATCACACCCATCTGTGAGCTTGTCATCCTCTATAGGCTTTCACATTCAACCTTGTAGCAAAGGTTAAGATCTTCATCACTCTAGGTGATCTTCAAGCTCCTCATGTATGTGTTATCTCATGGGTGTCTTTTGAGCTCGTACAAGGCCTTCTTTCATTTGCACAAATGATTCTTCCTGTCATGTGTCTTTCTAGTGGCTGCAAATGTCTCTTCGTAGTCTATGCCTTCTTTCCCTAAGAATTCTCATGCTACAAATCTTGCCTTGTATCCCATGATGTTTCCATCTACTACATGATGGAACTACAAAATTCCCTTTAGGTCTCAATACTATATCCTAGACATCATTCTTCTTGAACTGGTATTCTCCTTTCGTTTCTTCTTGGCTACTTCTTCATAGTTGGAAGGCTCTACATCAATGATGTCGCTCAACAGTGTCACATAACAGGAGTGTCTCTGAGGCCTCTTTCTTTCTTTGAATGTATCGTCACATTATTCTTCATCTTGGATTCTTTCTTGAATTTTCATCACTTGTTCTTCGAAACAAGTCTCATCCTTCTTTTCTTGTAGGTGATTGTACGCGATCTTTCCTATAATTCAAATGCATTTGTATGGTTAGAAACATTTCATAAGGAATATTCACAATGGAAAATTATGATGCATAAATATTAAATCATGCAACTATTTTAGCCAATACAACATTCATCCATATCTCACGAAAACTTTCTAGATTCCTTCCATCTCTACCAAGACATCATTGAGATTGTGCACTAATCCAATATGTCAGCAAAGAGTTTTCATTCTAGATAAGTAGCAATGGAGAATTGTATAGCACCATGAGCTACTTACCCATCACATGAATATTAGTAGTATAATGTCATTAATGCAAGCATTCTATCATGCATAATACATCAACTGAATATAAACAAATGCATAACAAAAATAATATCATTAAATGACAAATGAATACTTATCTTTATTTGTTTCGTGGGTAGACTCCATCTTGAGCCTTCTGCTTCATCATCTTCTCCATTCATGACATCATCATTTCTTATCCAAATACTAAGATGGATAAAATGTTCTTCAAGAGTTGATTCATCTGTATTCCTCATCCCTTGAGGGATCTTCTTTGAATCGTGACCACTTGATCTTCAGTTGCTCCCATCTTCTCTTCTCTTATTATGGGTAGAGCTTCATCTTGTGTGTGTTTTTCCCAGATTCTTCTGAAAGTAATCACTTCCTTCTGGCACACATTCCTTGAATGAATGAATCCCATGATATTGGGAGGCCATTCAACATCTACATTTTCTACTTCTTCATCCACTGCTTCAAGTTGTTTTTTTTATTTGAGAGACCCTTGTAAAGTATGACTGTATGGTCTCTGCATTCTGGATCTTCACATTCTTCAATTGTTTTCTTAAAGTCATCTTCTGATTTATGTTATTCCCTTCAAATAGCTTGGTCAAGGAATCAAACATCTATTTAGGTGTCTTTAGGGAAGAAACTTGTGGTATAAGGTGATCCTTGATTGAATCAGCAATGATCTTCTTGGCCTTGGCCAAGTTCTTCTTGTGTAAGGATTTTAGCCTCATCTCCCTCTAGAACTGGAACCTTTCCACTTATGTAGGTGTCCAATTTCATTTTCTTCAAGAACCAGTGATATCAAATACTTCCATTATTGGAAGTTGTCAGTTTCACCAATATTATCATCAAGCTGGTGTGATTAGTCATTTTGAAATGAGAACCTCAAATGTAAATAGCAAAAGATTAGATCTTACCGATTTGAGGTGTTCGTCCTGGTTCTGGAGCTAGCTTATCTAAGGTTTGTCAAAGAAACCCTAATTTTCAAAAATTGGAATCTTTTAGATCTGATTGGATAGAAATATATACCTCTTCAAGGTGAGCTATCCAATGTATTCCTTTTCTGAAAATAGTGGAGGGAAACTCCCGGAACAGGAAGCCCTAGTTTACCAATTTCTTCTGCAGAAATGCCAAATACTGTTTATGAGGTATCTCTGAAATTACTGCTCCTATGTGTCTGAAATTTTGTACTACGTTAACCTCATCTATCCTATTTCCATAACCACATGTTTTACAAGAATTGGTTTCACCAATTGGGACTTATGAGAGTTTTCCGAAGGTGACTTATTTCAGGATTGTTCAAGATAGAGAAGTTGTACGGACTTCCACGTGTCACTGTTTCATTATTAGGGCCTAAAATTTTTCCAAAAACAATTAAATTCCATGTCCTATCTATAACAACTTTCAAAATTTCATTTGGACCTTTGTAGCCCAATATATAGCAATTCTCCCTAGGTGTCTTGTTTAGGGATGAATCCCGGAAGAGGCTGGAACCCTGATTTGGAGGAATCATATCTCCTAGAATATAGAGAATATGAGGCTGAAATTTTTACATAGGGTACATACAGATTTTATCTTCATCCTTTGAATGTTTTGGCCCCTGAGACTTCTTCAATCCCAATATATAGTGAATGTACCAAAACTACCCGTTTTAGTATTTTAGGGTCCGGGGTCAAATTAGGGTTTTACTTTTCCGGAGTTTTACCCAACAAAAAATATCGACCTTGGTCTCTAAATTTCGATTTTGATGAGGAGATAAATCCTATGCTAGGCTCACTCAAAAATTCCTCTTCTATGAAAAGCCCTAATTTCCCGCAGAAAAAAATTGAAATCCCGGAATCAAATTCAGCTTCTACAGAAAGATGCACCCTTCAATGAAGAGTTAACCTAGCATCCTTTTGCTGATGGATTGTGCAGAGAGAGCCAAAAATTAAGAAGCCCTAGATTCTGTAGCTGCACAGTGTCTTCTTCCCAGGTTAGCTCTGATACCATGTTATATTTTTATCATTTAAGCAATATGATATTAGGATCTTATCTGAGAGAATAACATGCAAAACAATAATCACAAGAGATAAGAGACACAAAGAATTTTCCTCAGGGAAACCATAAAGGAGAAAACCCCGCAACTTCCTTAGAGATAGAATGAGCACCAATGGTAGTAGTAAAACCCAAAGACAATAAGATGATCTCCAACAGTTGTTCTCTCTCTCTCACTTGAGAGAGCTTCTCCTCTCTCACTCATGCGCCCTAGTTGAGTGAGTGAGTGTGTAATAAATAGAGAGGCTCTCTCTCTATTTATATTCTTTTGTTCACTTAATATTTGACTCTTTTATATAGTATCGAGTAATCCTAACTCATTTATGTAGGCTTGAGTAACCACAACTAGGGTACTAATGACCCAACTTACATTAACTCACTAGGGCCGACTTCTCTAGGAGAATCTAACAACCCTAATGCCCCACAACTACGGGGACTTTAACCCTTGATCAATAAGGAGGGTTACCCTCTATGACTTTACATGAATTGTTTATATTACTGATTCTCCCGATATGAATATCGTGGTATGACATGACTCAATAACATTACTTATACCTCCCGATAGGAACATCAGGGCACAATACATAAGATATACAAGTGAATACATTCTAAAGTTACAAATACATCAACAATAAATTCACTATGCAACCCCTACACAATGGCTTAGGGACCCACACATAATCCATGAACTCCAAAGGAAAATGGTATATCCTAAGACCCTTAATTTGGTTGTATATTATGCCATGATCCTATATAACCATTCTTACTACACCCCTCCTTTAAGGCAATGAACATATCTCACAGGTAGGATCAAGATTCCTGTGTAGGCCCCATGTTGTGGTCTAGGTTACTATGCATGGATGATTAGCCCCGGAGGAAATTTTATGGTCTTCAAACCTAAATTAGTCAACCGTGGACCATGACCACACCCATGAAAACCATCATCAATATTACAAATCTTTAAATGGGCACCATATCTTGTTTTTAGGCCAAATATTCCCTATGTAGGGCTTATGTGATTTCCTAGCATCATATGCATTACCTGTGAGCCATACAGGAAAATTCTATGGACTGATACTTTCTATTTTGATCTTTGACCATGATGTGATTTATGATTTCTTCGTGTTCCAAACCTCAAAATATTACATATAATACAATTTTTTATGTATTTATATTATTATATATTGTATCGTATAACACATTAATATACATAAACTTACTCAATACTGTAATATAATTATCATACAATTACTTATATTATATAAATTAAGTATATTAATATATAACTATGATATATTAAAATTACATTTTAATTAAATATTATATATTAATTCAAGTTCATGTCTTGATTGTATTAGAGAGATACTAGGCTATAAGCATAAACAAAACTCATAATGGTACATTATGTAATTCTTAACACACATGCGCACACATATTAATTTATATTTAAGTTCATGTCTTAATTTCATTATCAAGATCCTAGGTTGTAGGCATAAACATAACTCAGAATTGTGCATTATGTAAATCACACATACAAACCCTCCTAAGAAGCAATGAATGATGTGTATAAGTTAGGATAATATTTTGGAAATCTTCTCCTAAGTAAATTTCCATAACGTGCCATACTTCTTAACGTTTTGCAAATGGAGTAAGAAGCTATCAAGGCTTTGTTGCAGAAACAAACACCATGTTTAAGTACATTGGATCTAGAGGTATATATGGATGGGTGGTATTTTTATAAAAAATTGGTTATTGGATGCAAGTTTTAAAGGTGACAATTAACAATATGTGATTCCACTTCTTTATCCCAAACCTGTGTGAACATCAATTCCTAGTACATCCATACTGTTATCATCATTGCAAGACTTCTAATGATCTATTGAAGTCATATTTTTATTACATAGAAAGGAGATATAGCCCCAACAAGGTGACCAATATGCTTTAACCTTGTGCTACATCATTAACTTGACATGGAGGATTTTAGAGCCCTAGTTATACTACTCCCTAGAAGTTTACCTCATCCTTCAACCTATCTAACCTCCCCTTTTCACATCTAAGTGTCAACTATGGAAAATTTCAGATTGAATGTGCTAATCATGTGGATCTTGGGTCTACCCTTATTGTTATCTTTCTTTGACTTTGTGATTAAATGGGTATTATAAAATTAAACTGAATAACATTACTTTTTTTAGGTTTCAATAAATCTGTTAATGAAAAATTAGTCATCTCAATGACTCTAAACATTACTATCAAGACCAAGACTATGTCCTCTCTTTTTGTGGATTTATGCAACATAATTGACTAAAATGATTACTTATAGGTAATAATACCAGTAATGCATATTCATGTATTTGTTATCTAGTTGTATTTTTTAATCCCTAGAATAAATTAGTAGTTTACCTTAGTCTTTTGTGATCACTTAAAATTTCTCAAATTTGGTATTATTTAACTTTAAAAAAATTGTTGTGACTAACATTTTTGGTCATGTAGTCATTAATTACCCATCGTGACTAACTTTTTTGGTCGTGTAGTCACTAATTACCCATATTTCTAATAGTGTTTGTTGCCTTATCCCCATTGGTCACTTTGGTCTCCACATTACCATTGTGATTGGCCTCTCTACCTTGCTATAGGTATGCTTGAAGGATCATGTCAATGGTAGAGGTATAATTCTATTGTGAGGTATATGTATGCTTGAAGGATCATGTCAATTTAGGGTATAATGCCACTGTGAGTTCGAGGTAGTTCAGCTATGCATAATAACATCAAATCGGTGATGAACATAAAATATTGTTTAACATTTTTATTAATATGAAAAATTCAATGGTGTAGGCCTATATTATATATGGGTGCTTAAATCAGGAACCTATTTGTGCTAAGAATCCTTGAAAAACTACATACTCCAATAAATATAAATAATCATGTTGTCTTGAAACATTTGTTTGATCATTCACTAGAAATTGTGTTAGTGCTACTCATCATGGAATTACTTATATTTGTTGTAGGGTTAGTTTTAAAATCATTTGATTTGGATGTCTTTTATAATTTACGTTTAAGGAGTACAAATATGGAAAATAAATTATCTATTTTAGATGTCACTATACATTTTTCTCTAATCTCATGGTCCATGTGAAAGGCCTCAAAGCACCGCACAGACCCTCCATAGCGAATCATTAGCCTACAAATGGGATATTATAGACATTTGTTGCTTTCTAACAATAAACATGGTTCTCAATGCATATGTTTTGGTTCAATGCTAAAATCCCTAGGCATACTCTATAACACTCATATATGGGGATTCCAGTGATATCTTTGTGGGGTCATAAACCACCACATAGACCTTACAAATAAAATATTCATCATGCCAACGAGATATGATCCTATAATGGGTGTGATTCTTGGTGTCCAAACTAGGGTTGATACAAAAATACAAGTCATCATCCCATCAAATTTTTATTTAGATCTCATGGTCCATACATGGGACCCTGGACCACCACACAAGTCCTACAAAGGGAATCTTTGGCATATGAGTGATATGTGGTGTTTATTTCAAGGTTTATCACACCATGGATGGTCTTCAGGAATCATAAAATGTTTTAGGGTTGAAAGTCAAGGTCTTGAGCCATAACATTTTTTTGTAGAGTTCATGGGCCATATATGGGACCACAACAACCACATAGGAAATTAGTAGGAAATCTCAACCCACAAGTGCATTATGGTGGTGATTTTGAGGTTTTCCACATTATAGGTTATTTTTAGTTCCTAAGACATGGTTTGGTTCCAATATATAGGTTTTTTGGCAATAAAATTTGTCCTTGAGGCTCATGGGAAAGGCTTGGGGCCTCGAGCCACCATATTTTTTCATGTGAGAGGGATATGGTGCTCATTTAAAGCTTTGGGATGATAAGTGTGGTTCTCATTTCCCATTCAATGGTCCAATGTAAAATTACAAAGCATTACACCAATATTTTACTCTATGGCTCATGGGAAATGTGTAGGGACTTAGTTATCACATAATCCCTTCATAGGAAAATTTTAACCTGCAAGAGGAATATGGTGGCCATATCAAGATTTGTAACACTAACAATGGTCGTTATGAACCAAGATTTAAATTAAGGGTCTAAGTCTTTACCAATTCCACATATGATATTATGATACAAGCTAGGGTTGATACAAAAATACAAGTTATTGGCCCACAATATTTGTCTTTAGATCTCATGATCCATACATGGGACCGTGGACCACCACACAAGTTCTATAAAGGGAATATTTGGAATATGATTGAGATGTGGTTGTTTCTTTCAACCAAGCTAGGGTTGATACAAAAATACAAGTTATTGGCCGACAATATTTGTCTTTATATCTCATGATCCATACATGGGACCGTGGACCACCACACAAGTTCTATAAAGGGAATATTTGGAATATGAGTGAGATGTGGTTGTTTCTTTCAAGCTTTAGCACACCATAGATGGTCTTCAGGATCATAAAATGTTTAGGGTTGAAAGTCGGGGTCTTGAGCCATAAATTGTTTTTGTAGAGTTCATCGGTCATGCATAGATAGATTTCCCTAAAATTTATCACAAAGGATCAAACACCCAAACCCATCGAAGAGATTGTACACATGTTGCTCCTAATATTTATTTACTAATTTTGTGAAAATAACATAGTATATTGAGTCAGCTTATGGCTTGAAATAAAAAATGATGACATCTAAAGTTTTGGACAAATTTTTGTAACTAACTCTCCACAAATCCTCAATTAGTATATAACTATTAATTATGACTCATGGATAGAGCATTTGACCACCACATGGGCCCTGAATTTCTACCTAAGAAAGAGATATGTGCATAATTTTAAGGATTAATATATGATGGATTGTTATCAATAACCATCCTCAATGTGCCAAACTCAAAAATACCATCATATATTGATAACATGACTAAGATTACCTTTGAAGGAAATTTGTGGTGCCCAAGGGACACAAGGATGTATCACGATCCCCATAGACAAATATTATGGTGCAATACCCTATATTTTGCAGGCATTGAACCACATCAAAAGCACTAAGAACCATATCTAGAATTCTAAACTTCAAAATGAGCACCACATCCCACTTGCAAGTCAAAGATTCCCTAAAAAGGGCCAATGTGGTGGTTTGAGACCCCACACATGGATGATGATATCCATACTAAAATGATATGGCAGAAGATCTTAGATTTTTCCTTATACCATGGAATGGTCCTCAAAATCCTTCAGTCACAATCCTAACTTCAAGTATGTGTGGTGAGTTTACTATCTGCTCAAGAGAAATTATCAATATACATAGTTTAATTAAGTTATAGGGAACTTTTCTTTTAATTAAAATATTTCCCAAAATCATTGTGGGACACACCACCCAGCCTTAGGAAAGCGTGCAATCAATAATATATCAATATAGATTCCATCCCTAATTGATGTTATGACATCACAAGGACACAGGTTCAATCTCACATTCCGGACCATATTCGAGGTAGTCTCCCTATTCTAAAAATGCCAGTATCCACAAGGTTGTACCCTCATTGTGTTCTCTCCTCTATCTCCCCCTTTATATTTTGTTCCAGTGAATAATAATCCGCTCCATGAGGAATCCCCCACCAAGGCTTATGAGCTCCCTCACATGTGGAAATCATATCTCCTTTAATTTAGGTTGTCTTACATAGTAAAATTTGGGTTTTATATCACTTTTACTTAACTATTACAAAATCTTCACGATTTGACATGCCTTTCAAGCACATGAATGATAAAACCTAATTTCCTTCTTATAAGCCAAACTATTTCACTAGTGGGGAGTCGTATTGAACTCCACACTATGAATATTTGTTACATATTTACATCAAATACGACAACACACATCCAGGAAAAATTGGAGGAACAAAAATAAATTATGTAAATTTCATAATTTTGTATATTTAAAATCAAGTGAAGAAATTGGCCATAATGTTAAAGCACATGCACATGTTATCCATGAATCTATACCTGAGAGTTAGATCAAGTTGTCATGAGCCAAACATGAGATATTAATTCCCTCAAATTTGGGAAGGTCACGAGTTCAAAGCTCTTGATTCCCTTATTATTAGGCTCTGTCATAAGGGTCGTCTGTTTACCACATTTACCATCCATGGATCACGAGGAAGTAGTCAGACGGTTTTCCATGAGAATTTCCTTAGAAAATAAATATTATCCATGAATCTAAATCACATGCACATCTTGATAGCGATTAGGAAATGTCCATGCACTAATGAAAAAAAAACGCCACCAAGGAGGTGAAGTATAATGGTTTTTAGAATTTATACATAAGACAAATAATAAGATAATGGATTTAATAGTATTTTTAAAAGTGGTTATTATAAAACCACCCCTAAAAACACATTTCCCATTTGTACCCTTTCCACTACATCCCAAATAAATCTAAGATGAAATAGGAGAGTAAAAAGTGGCCACTCAATGAAACCATGTGGAAACGAAGGAAATAGGCATCCCTACACCTTCTAAATGGTGCATTGTAGTACCATGGGAGTTTTATTACACTTCATAAAATGAGAATGAAGGATTAGCCACCAACAATTAACTCCAATATGTTAAGAAAAAAGGTGAGGACATTTCACATCACAATTAAGATGATAATAATTAATAGCACCAAATACACACACTAAACTCAAGAACATAATTTATTCACCTAACTCACATAGACAAGTGACACACCAAACTCATGCACATAATATATGCATTAATTCTATTGCAATTTGAATTTCACTAGATTAGTGCTAATTCTATTTCAATAATTTAAAATAAAAAAAAAGTTATATTTAGGTGACAAATATAAAAGATTCCAAACACTAGTTTTATATGCTTATAACATTTAATACTACTTACTTAGATCGAATATTTTATTGTTGATGTTATAAAATATTGTTGTGAATAAAGATGGGAAAAGAAAAAGTCAAAGCAGTGGTTTCTCTACTTATGACTTAGATAATTTCAAAAGCATCACAAGACCAAAATGTAAGGATATGCTACACCCTTGGAGAGCAGTGTAAGTCCTAAATAATCCATCTTTGACCAAGGCTATATGCTACTAAAGGAGAGATTAGTTGGCCATATATTTTGATCCCAAGTCAAATAAGCTTCCTCTACTGCAAATATATGAGAGGGTCCCTCCATATATTTTTTGTTGTTGAGAGAGGTTCATACAATCAATTTAAAATCAATCTTTTGATTCTTGGAATCTTAGTCCAATTCAAAAGGTTTCCTATGCATGGCCTATGTTGTGGCTTAAGGCCCCACACATGGCATGTAATGGTTAGAGATAGATTCCATGGAATTAGAGCCTAGGTTTTTGCATCGAACTATGCCCTTATCCCCAAGAAACATATCAAGTTTTTTTAACTTTGAAATCACCACAATATCAAACTTGGAGGCCAAAGATTATGTATTATGGGCATGTGTGAATTCTTGCGTTACAAAACATGGCATATGAGCCCAATAGAAAGATATGTTATGGCCTAGTTCCTTTCCTTTTATCCCTAAACCATGGCATGGGCATCAAGAAAAAACCTTGGTATGTTAATTCTCAAAATCATGGACATATTTCACTCATATTCCAAATATTTCCTTTGTATGGCATGTGTGGTCATTTGGGGTTCTACACATGACTCATGAGACCGAGGAAACTATATGAACTTAGGCCCTAGAAGTTAATATTAAACCATGCCATGGTTGTAAAAAATTATTCATGGTGTTATACATCTCAAAAGTGGAACCATATCTCACTCATAAGCCAAAATTCCCTCTATAAGGCCTATGTGATGGACTCGGGCCCTACGCAAAGCTAGGGGTCATTTATGGGTAATTATAGGTAAATGGAGGGTAATTAGGGATTAATTAGTGATCATTTAGGGGTAATGTGTGTTCAATTATGGGTAATTAAGGGTCATTTAGGGTTAATTATTGGGTAATGAGTTGTGGTAATTAGGGGTTAATAAGGGGTCAATTATGGGATAATTAGGGGTTAATTAGTGGTAATTAGGGGTCAATTATGGGTTAACTAGGGGAAATTAATGGTACCTATTGATCAATTATAGGTAATTAGGGTCCATTTAAGCCCAAGGGCTTAGCGAAACTAGTGGTTGTCCATGGTGTTGGGAATTTAGTTAGGTTCATGGAGGAATGTGCCCATTTTGAATCCTTATGTGTGAATTACACTAGTCTACATCGATGGGTTTACTAGGGAATATGTCATCTATGAATGTTTGGAAAGATCCATTGGATTTCTTCATGAGGTTTTACTTTGAAAAAATTAGGGGTCATTTAGAGGTTATCAAGGGTTAATTACTGGTAAGTATGGATTATTTCGGGGTAATTACTAGTTAATAAGGGGTAAACTATGGGTTAATTAGGAATTAATTAGTTGTAATTAGGGGTCAATTATGGGTTAAATAGGGGAAATTAATGGTACCTATGGGTCAATTATGGGTAATTAGGGGCCATTTAAGTCTAAGGGATTATCTAAACCAGCAATTTCCCATGATGTTGGGCATTTAGTTAGGTTCATGGTGCCATGTTCCCATTTCGAATCCTTGTGTGTGAGGCACACTAGTATACATCGATGGATTTACTAGGGAATATGCCATCTATGAATGTTTGGAAAAATCCAATAGGTTTCTCACAAGGTTTTCCTTGGAAAAAATTAGGGGCCATTTAGAGGTTACCAAGGGTTAATTACTGGTAAGCATGGATTATTTAGGGGTAATTAGTGATCAACCAAGGGTCATTTTGATGCAATGATTGATAATTGGGGGTAATTAGCGGTCAATTATGAGGTTAATTAGGGGTCAATTATACAATAATTAGTGGTAAATTTTAATAGTATTTGAGAATATGGATATTGAGAACATACTTAAATAATATATTTAGGGGCAGGCCTTCTAACCCCCCCCCCCCTCCCCAAAGTCATGAGAATTGAAGTTCTAGTAGTAGTCTTTAAAAAAGCACCTTCAAAAGTAAAATTCTTTGATTTTTATGGGGTTTTTAAAAAAACCTCCTTGAAACATATATTTAGGAGTATCCTTTCAACCCCACCCCCTCCCTAAACCTCATGAGAATTTAACAATTGGAGGTGGGTTTTTACAAACCATTGCCAAAATTTCAATTCTCAAGACTTTTAGAGGGATAATTTTTTTTAAACCACCTCGAAAGTTTCTTTAGGGGGGTCTTTAAACAACCCCCTCCAAAAGTCATGAGAATTG
>LPNX010555823.1:341208-365615 GCA_001517045.1 Pseudotsuga menziesii | reverse complement strand
TGGACTTTTGGGAGCGGTTTTTTAAAAACTTCCCCCAAAAGTCCAATTCTCAATACTTTTGAGGGGGGGTTTTAAGAACCACCCCCAAAGGCCTAAAAAAATGGGGGGGGGGTGGGGTTTAGAAAAACCTTCTCAAGCCAAACCGCCCCCAAAAGGGTATTTTGTTGTAGTTAGAGCTATGGGATCTTTCATGACTATCTAATAGAAAGGAAAGAAGTGAAGTACTAGACTATTTTGTTGGAAACGTGATATTTGGTGACACTAATAGGCAATGAATTGCGAGTTGACTGGATTTGGGCACCCAATTGTATTTTCCATTGTTTTAAGATACAAGGGATTCTTATATTTTTTCACCATGAAATTATCAAGGTCTTGCAATTGAAAAATATGGGTGTTAGACAATGTCATATTTCCTTGAATAATATAAAATATATGGAATGGTATTTTACACTAGGGTTGTGAATTATGTCTAGTTATATGTTGAAAATCATTTTCTATTTTCCAAACTCTAATTCATAATTCAAATTTTTATGTGATCAGATAATTTAATCATTAATTATCAGCTATTGTTGATGGCATATTTTCAACTACTTAGAAAGATTGGTTTCATCAATGACAAGTATTTCAAGAACATTTCCTATATAAAGAAATTAAGAAGAAGTTAGAGATGATAAAGGAGGTTTCACTTGAGCCTATGTATGATTGCAAATAGAATATTCAATTCAATGATAAATTAATAGATATTTATCCAAATTTTGTGAGTCAACATTCAACATATATGGAAATTTCACTACTGGTAGTTATTTAAGAAAACACATGGGTGAGATATTTTGTAGCTTTGATCACTATCTTTATAAGAGAAAAAAATGCATGTTTGGACTTACTTATTTATTACTTGGATTATTGTCATTTTTAACAATTAATACCAAAGCTATCTCAAGGAAGATAAGGACTAATTTTGAAGAATTTATATGGACCTTATGGAAGAGTAAATGGCCCCTCAACATCTTGAACCAGATGAAGAGAACCGTTTTCATGCCTTAATGTTTCATATTCTTAGGGATTAAAAAAACTGAGTGATAAGTGGGTCCTTTATAATTGTGTTACATTTCCAATTTTGGACAATGAAACTTCCACTAGACTTCATGCATGGACTACATATTTTTGGTCTTAACTAGGCAAACCCGGGTTTACTTTACTGTACCAACAATACCCCTAGCTCACTGGCCCTTTTGGCGACAGACCGCAGAACGGCCTGAAGTCTTAGCCGAAGTGATCTTAGCTGGGGTGGCTGAAGACTCAGGTGTCTTCAACTGAGTTTTGTAGCATCCTAGGGTCTCGCGACTCTTCTTAGCCAATGGGATCTCTCTGCGAGGGCAATCTCTCCTTCTAGCTGGCGCTGGTAGGGAGTAGACTCTTCTCGCATCGCAGCTTCTATGGCGATGCGCAAACTTACTCTTCTTCTCAGCTCCCTCCCTGCGATATCTCGCACCGCGACTCCTCAGACGATGCAATATTTCCTTTCTATGCTATAATATGTCCTATAATGAGGCTCAATATGCGTATCAACTCTCAAGGTCCTGCGACCTATTTCCTAGGTCTAATAAATATGTTAACCTTCTCAAGGGTGTTAAACCACTTCACTTAGACCTCTACAGTTTAACACACTTACATAAACAACACTAAACTCATAGAACTCATATACCGAAGTCACTTAACGCTGTAACTGTCAACTATCATGAATCAAGCACTGATAAACTCATATACATGCTACTTGATACATTCAAATTGCGTTTAACCTTATATGTGCTATAAACTGAAGCATAACATACATACGTTCATCAACTGATAAGTAACATTCATGTAACAGATAACAGATAGCAAACAGGTAAAACGCAATCACATGAACAGTCGCACAACACACGGGTTTTACGTGGTTCACTTCTAGGGGGGAAGCTACATCCACGGGAACTGGTTTTTATATTATATCTTGAGAGAGTAAACACAGTTCCACTGCAACCTATTATGCATCTTGAGATCATCTGGGAAACTCCACACACACAACCGGGAGCCCTTCTCTCTTAGATCTCTTCTTCTTCTTATATTGCCTTCTTACAATATACTCTTCCTCTCTCTCTCTCAATCCCTACGCATTGTTACATTCATGCTCAAGGATCCAGCTACTGGTTACAGTAATATAACTACAGACTGAATAGCAAAACTAGAGCTCGACTCAAAGAACAGCTAACTGACCACTAGCTAATTGTCTATCAGAATGTTTGGCTAGCTCTCTTTCTCTCTATTGTCTAACTATCTACCCTTTTACAATAAAAAATACATGCTTAAATAGGCGTCCCAAAGGTCTCGCCCTATTACAACACTGTGGGCCTTTCCCAACAGTAACCCCAAAAACCCTTACTATGACAGTCGGCGCATCTGTACTGTGGGCTGCCGCTTACCGTCACACCACAGCTTTCTGCAGTCTTCCACGCTTCCCGGTGTTGATCGTGGGTATGGGTGTCGCTTCCTCGGTCGCTCCCCTTCTGTCCTTTATCTTCAATACCTCAACTCGTTGATCCTTTTCTATTTATGAGGGTAGCTGAGCCCTCCTGTCTTCGTCACTGCCTTAAGTGCAGTGGTTGAGCTCTCTCTTCTCGGTCGCTCGAGTACTGTTTCCTTTGAATTTCTTCTTCCGATATAGCAGCTTTTCCTGTAGCTACGGGGCCCTGCTCCAACAGTCCCCTAACACTTACTTGTGGCTTGTCCCTGAGCCACTAACAGCTGGTTTCTCATGCTGTAGCTTCTCCTTGGCTTCCTACAAATTCCTTATAAGTCTTTCTCGAAGTCCTGCGACTTCTTTATCCATAACTTCGACACACTCTTGTGCCGTTTTCTCTAAAATAGTGTCAACAATTTCCTTAAGTGAAGCTCCAGAAATGAATGGCGGACCCTTTATAATCTGCTAAATTTGTTTCAATGACCTCATCTCCTGCTACCTTGGTCAGTTTCAAACCATTCACCTCAAATTCGACTGGAGCGCTTGTTCGAATAGACTCATCCAAGCCATCATCATTCTGAATATAGGGAAAGTGGTAAAACTTCCATGAGGAGACATGTCCTTTTCCAGCTTTAATGTAACTACCTTCTTGGACATTTTCTGTATCTCTCTCATTTTCAACATCTCTGCTTCGTTCCTTTCCCATTTCCTTTTGTTTTTTCGAGTCTCGGATGCCTATTTATTGGTCCTTTTTTCTTTCCGTGAGATCTTCTGGGAAACTCCACGCGCACAGTTGGGAGCCCTTCTCTTTCTTAGTCTCACTTTTCTTCTTCCCTGTTTTCTTATATTCAGTGATGTTCTTGTCTCTCTTCTTTTCTGCTCTGGGATGGACTCTTCTACTATCTGAGCTTGACTCCTCATCCTTGGTGGTTGTCTGACCTGTGATGTACCTAATTTCACAACCTTGGGCGGTGTCGTCATATCGGACACAAGGCCACCACACTGGAATCTTTGCACAATGTCTTCTAAAGTTTCCATCTCAAACAGAAACCACTTGGTGCAATGCTCTGAACTGGAAATGGCTGCGAAATTGGGGAAAACTAGCTCTCTGTAACTGAAGTATCTCTTCACAGGGAAAACTCTTACAAATTGCTCTATACTCTCTCAGAAATCGCAAAAGTAACCCTTCTGGATGAATGATCTCTGTATTTATAATGAAGGTGATAATATTTGAAGAAATGGTCATTTGGCTAGACCCGTCGGTGGTATTAATTGCATGGACAAGACAACACCCGTCGCTTCGATCCTCATTAATTGCTGAAAATCCGATCAAATTTCCCTTGAAACTTGCGTGCAGGCGCCGGTCTCATCGAAAATTTACCAAATCTGGAAAAATCATTATACTGTTACCAAATCTAGGGCAACGTATAACTATCGTATCTGGATTAACTACTTGTCAGAAGGCGAAGTGACTAGCCCTCTGTCCCTTTTCAAAATGATCTACGTGGCACGGTGAACATCGCATCGCTGCGATTCCACACCGCATCGTCTCGAACCAAATTATCGGCATGAACGCCACAACATTCAAAAACTCCACTAGCATCCTATGACTTGCACAATATACACTTTTCTTATGCGATTCCTCATACTTAGAGATTTTTTTTTTGGGGGGGGGGGGTGTATACTAATTACCAGTGCAATGCCTCCTTTCTACTACACTAGACATCTGCACTTCATAAACTATCTGAGTTAGGGCTGGGAGGTGGAGTGGCTATCACTATAAAGCTTAAGTCTACTACCATTAATCAAAGTGGGAAGAAGCTCCCCATTCAGTTTGCTGAGCTGAACGGCACCTCCATTTGTAACTCGTTGAACTTGATATGGCCCCAACCAATGCATCTTGAACTTCCCTGGAAACTTAACAAACTTACTTTCATAGAGGAGTACGAAGTCTCCTGTCTGAAAAATCTTGCTTTTGATGTGCCTGTCATGCCAAGCTTTCTCTCGTGCCTTCTGCACTTTCTGATGAAATCCTGCGATGAATCTGTCTTCTTCTAAGGCAAGCAATTATGCTAGTATTTTTTTCATTGTATCTGCATCAGCCATCCCGGTAATTTGAGCAACTCTTAAACTGGGAATAATATATTCCATAGGCATAACAACCTCTTGTCCATACACCAAGCTGAAAGGTGTGTGTCCTGTAAGTTTCTTGCATGTAATCCTATAAGCCCATAATACAGCATTAACCCTGAGGTCCCAATCATTTCTTTGGTTGTTACAGATCTTAGTAAGAGAGTTTTCTAGAATCTTGTTAAAGGCCTCCACCGTACCATTAGCTTGAGTATGGTAGGGAGTTCTCTTATGGTGCTGGATCTGAAATTCCTCCGTCAAGACCTCAATAGTGCGGTTCAGAAAATGTGTGCCTTGATCACTCATCAAGATTACTAGACATCCAAATCTACTTATGATATTTTCAAAAATGAACTGTACAGTTGTAGCAGCATCACAATTTCTTACTATTTTTGCCTCTGCCCACCTGGTGAGGTATTTTGTTCCTGTGATGATGTATCTCACACCAGTTCGTTTCTCGGGTGGGTTGATAGGACCCACGAAATCTATAGCCCACTTGTCAAATGCCCACAATGTAATCTGTGGTCGCAGTGGCATTTCATCTCTCCGTGAAGGTTTTCCTACCCTCTGGAAGATATCACAGCATCTGCAAAACTCCTTAGTTGTTTTATACAAAGTAGGCCACCATAATCCTGCAGCTAGGATTTTCTGAGCAGTCGACTTTCCTACGAAATGACCTCCTGTGGCACCTGAATGTGCTTCTCTGATAATGGCCTCTTTCTCATGCGGCATAACGCATCTGCACAAGACTTCATCTGGACCTAACTTATATAAATGTCCTACGATCAAAGTGAAGTCTGCTGCTTTCACAACTAACTGTTTCTTCTGTTGTTTAGTAAACTCAACAGGTGCCCACCCTGTGGTGAGAAAGTGAATAATATCGGCGTAATACTCATCTACAATCTGGATAGAAAATAATTGCGCATCTGGCAAATTGTCCTCTAAATTACTTGGTTCTTTGCCTAAATCTATCCGCGACAAGTGATCAGGTCTGGCATTTAATTTTCCTAGTTTTACAATAATTTCAAAATCATACTCCTGAAATAAGAGTAACCATCTACATATCCTTCCTCCTAATACTGGTTTATTGACCAAGTACTTTAAATCGGAATGGTCAGTGAACATCTTGAATGGGGCACCCAACAGGTAGTGCCTGAAATTCTGTAGAGCATACACCATAGCTAAGCCTTCTCTTTCTATAGTGGTGTAGTTCTTTTCTGTGGTAGATAGCTTTCTGCTTGAGTACGCGATAGGGTGATCGATACCCCCTTCTCCTAGTTGGGTTAAGACAATCCCCAGTGCGATGCTAGATGCATCCACATGTACATGAAATGGCTTGTTCCAATCTGGGAATACTAAGATGGGTGTTGTAACCATCTTTTCTTTAAGTGTGTCTAAACTTTGCTGCCATTCCTCATTCCATAGGAATTTCACTTCTTTCTTTAACATCTTTTCCATAGGTGATGTGATCTTTGCATAACCTTTGATGAATTTTATATAGTACCCGGTATGACCGAGCACTGTCCTCAATTGCTTGACTAAGTTGGGTGCTGGAAGATTAACAATGATGGCAATCTTTGCAGGATCTACCATCAAACCTTGTCTGCAAACAATATGACCCAACAAAATACCAAATGGTGCACAGAATATACATTTCTTCAAGTTAAGAGAAATATGATATTGCCTACATTTCTCTAACATGAGCCTTAAATCTCCTATATGCTTGTCGATTAATCCAAATACAATCCAATCATCAAAATAGACTTCTAAGAATTTATGGATGTATTCCTTAAATACAGCAACCACTACTCTAGAAAAGATAGCTGGTGCATTTTTAAGACCAAAGGGCATTACCGTGTACTGGAATGAGCCCCATTCTGTCACAAAGGTGGTCTTATGTCGATCCTCTGAATGGATTATGATCTGGTGATAGCCTGAAAATCCATCAGTGAAGGAGTAGACCTCCTATCCTCCCACATTGTCTAAAACTTCATCAGTAAAAGGTGTCGGAAATGGGTCATGAAGTGATGCATCATTGAGTTTGCACAAATTGACACAAATCCTGATTTCTCCTTTGGTTTTCTTTTCCTGCACGACCATGGGACTAACCCATTCACTCTCTTCTATTGGCTCGATGATGCCTGCTGCTAGCATCTTATCAATCTCATCCTTAACTTTTTCTTTATAGCGATGATTCAATCTGTATGGATACTGCTTAACTGGCCTAGCATCCTCTTTCAGTGGTATCCGCATTACTCCCAAATCTCCTACTATTCCCTTCATCTCTGTGAACTTAGTGGGAAATAGGTCCTGATATTTATGTAAGAGATCTGCGATGTGTCCTACTATTTCATAATCCCAATAGTCTCCAATAGAGGCAAACTTTGGTTCTGTTTCTGTGCCAATATTGATCTTTTTAATCTTGATAGGTTCTGTGATAGCAGGAATTTCTAGTTTTGGTCCATCAACGTCGCGAGTCCCTTCTGACTCTGGAATGTTGACACTGTGAGGATTCTCATCCTCATCATCTGGCACTGCTACGAAGTTGTAACATTCTACCGCATGTTCCAACTGTATGGCCCAATCAGGCTGAGCAGGCACTGATAGGGTACAGTCGTCAAATATCTTAGTCTTTATTACATCTAGAGCCTGATCAATGCTTGGATACTCAGATTCAAAAGTGAAAGTGAGTAGGAAGTTGTCTATCATAAGTGGCCATATGATGGTTCCTCTGCGCAACTCTGTCTCAATGTACCAGTTAATTGGAATTGTGTCTAAAGTGTGAATGAATAGGTGCACCCATTCATCCTCTGGAATGTCCGACCAACTCTGTTCACAAATTTGAATATGTGACCTGGGGTCACTTTCTCCTGTATATTTCTGTTGTAAAGGCTCCTTGTCCTTAGAAAATCTGATCACCATTAATCTATTAAGATCATCCCATGATGCAATATGTTCTTTATGTGCATGCCACCATCTTGCAGGTGTGGCTTTTACTGCAAGGTCAGTAGTTGTCATCCTCTGCTCCTGAGGAATTTCCTTCTCAAACTGCTGTAAAAAGTCATTGACATCCGCTAAGCCATGAAACAATGGAATATCAATAATCTCTGCACCGATCCATCGCAGTGACTTAGTCATAAACGCACATCTGCGAGCTGAGACTTCGTAAAGTCTATTCTACCAATTTTCTAAACCAACCTCTGAATCTGATGCGCATGAGCTGTCGCATCGCCAACTGATATTTTCTTCTGTGGTAGGGTTGATGTAATCACTCTGATTAGCAGTCATCTGATAAAGGCTTTCCATGTTGTGCACCTCATCCTCTACTCTGATAGGTTCAATGTAGCGAGGACCCCGGAAAGGATCCAATGGTGTGATGACCCAGATCTGATTATCCTCAAAGGTCATTTGTCTTTTCTTTAAATCAATAACAGCCATGTTATCAATTGCCCAATCAATACCTAGTAAAGCTGGGTACGGTCTGCTATCACCAATGATTTCTATGACTTCAAAGTCTGCAAAGCTATGAAATCCGTCAATACCAACTGGTACTTGCGGTAATCGACCCAGTGGTGATACCCTCTGCTGATTGGATAGTCGCAGATGGATAGGTGATCTTGCTAACTTAGGTTTACCCATCTGTTCCCATGTCTGCTTAGTCAGAACATTTACCTCTGATCCTAAATCTAGGATTACCTCATCCATTTCAAATTCTCCAATTTGCGCTGTGAGTCTCATCTCTCTTCCTGTTCTTGTATGGCCCATAATATTATGAACATCCCGCTGTGCACTGCTCATGGAAGAAGACGGCTGACACTGATCTATGATGCGCTGAAGCTCTCTGATGGCTTTCTCATTTTGTACAAGTTTCAAGCAGCTCCGCAGGAAGGATTGTACACTTCCTATCGACTCATCCTCTTCGCACCTTCCAGATGTGGTAGCCTGCAATATCTGCACAGGACTAACGCCACAAGGTGTTTGCTGCAGTTGCCAGGCAGTACCTGTGATCCTGATGGTGTAGGGTCAGTAAAGAAAGTTTTTTCTTGCTGAAACGTTTCTTTGTTCTTTTACAGGTCAAGTGGTGTTTATTTATTAGTTACTTTGCGCACCCACTCTGGACCTTTATTCTTTTCAGTATCATGTGATTTCCTACTAGTAGAAGCACCACTGTGAGTCATAATATTGACTTTTGGTTCTGGTTCTTTCTGCTTAGCAGCAATAAGCTGAATGTTCTGGTTTACTACTGGCTTAGGATCCCTAATCTTGGCTATCAAGATCGGACACTATTCTATAGTGTGATCATAGGACTTGCAATACTTACATGTCGTACTAGGGTTCTGACAATCCCTAGCATAATGCCCTACAACTCCACAATTGTAACATGTAATCGGTCCACAACCACGGTCAAAGCCTTCACCACAGCCGAAGCCTTCTCCACGGCCTCGTCCTCTGAATCCTCCACCACATGCAACATGAGTTGGTTCATGCTATGGTCCTGCTGCTGGACCTGATGTCTCTGACTAGACTCTGTACAAGTCATGCTTTCTCTCGATCATGAGATCATAAGCTCGGTAGTTATGTTCATCATGACCTACTAACTTGCAGAAGTTACAATATAAGTTCTTAAGGGTTTGTACATACTTCTGAAGTAAAGGGCATTCTTGTGGTCTATGCCCTCTTGTTTTGCAGAGTTCACACCATGGCCCTTGGTTCTGTATTAAGGGGTTCGGAGCCCCACTTGCTAAATATTCAAAAAATACTGGATAGTTATCTTTAGTATGGCCCTGTCCTTTACACTTTATACACCATAGTTCTTATGCAACCTCTTTCCCTTTCTTAATCTCATGTAGCTGTAACGTGAGATTGGATAACTGGTTCTGTAGGTTTTCCATACATGTATTAGTCTCAGCTAGAGGTGAAGCCTCTAGTTTCATTGCCATCTCCAACGCTTCATCCTGCGTACGGAGTCTCTGTTGTATAAGGGGAAGTCTGATATGCGGGAGCAGTGCTGCGATGAACCAGTCCTTATGCTGCTCTGGTGCGAACTCAAAGCTAACCTGGTCTATAAGAGCTTTGAATTTCTGATCAAAGTCCCATACTGACTCTGTAGGTAATTGTTTAATGTCTTTAAGCTCTGTGATACACTATGACTCAGACTTAGGTTTCTTAAATTCTTTGATCATGGTGGTCCTGACTTGTATGAGCATTCTGGGCTACGCTGTTGTATACTTCATATACCATGTTAAAGCTCTGTCTCTAAGTGTAGTGGCCAACTGGACAAGTTTAGTATTATCATCCTGGATCTGTTTAATGGTCCATACAGCTTCACATAGGAACCAATGCTATTTTGGGTCTTCTGCCCCTGTACCCTTAAAGGTAGGCAACTTCATGTCGTCCCCCATTCTATTTCTACGTGGTGGATTTTGATTTGTTATGTTACTACCACTCGACGGTGTAGACATAGGTGGTGTAAAGGTAGTATGTACTGTATGTGAACTACTAGATGGAGTTCCTACGGGATTGTTCTGAGTCCCGATCGTTTTCTGTGGGGTGTAAGGGCGGTAAGGGATACCCCCTACTGGTCTTTCTGTATCACTTTGGCTCTGTTCTCTAGTATGGTCTGAACTGTCTTCCGCGAAGGAAGATCTGAAATCTACTTTATATTTCTTACCACTACGTGTACATCCAATTTCATCAAAATCACTCTCAAACTCTTGTGACATTACACTTACTGAACTTATTCATCTGAGAATAGATCCATTACTCCTTTTTCATGTAATAACATCTTAATAGACAAATTTAAAGAGTTCAAGTACTTACCATGATATCCTTTGAAGAAGTACCTCTCGGCTTCACTGAAACTTTTTCTTTGATAAACTGCAAACTCGGTAATGAAGCCTTCCAGCAAACTTGCAAGCCAGAAGTCTACTGCCCGTGAAATGGGATTGTCTATGCTCCTCATGATCTGAATCAGCTCCAGTGTCCAGACAATGTTTCGTTTCTTTTTTAATATATTCTTATCAGTCAACTTTGACAACCAGTCGTACAGCTCGTTTGCATAGGTCACAAAAAATATCTCATGTAGATCTGTGAAGATATGTTTTTGTAACTAGTCCTCTGTACTGAGCCTAGGACTCTTGTTTTCTGTCGCAGAAAATTCTCTTTCCTTAGACCCAACCCACTGGTTGAGTTCCTCTTTAGTAGGATGACAACAGAACATTAGCTCTTCAATTTGTTCAAAGCCGGCAACGGAACCATTTGTTGGTCTTAACTGGGCAGACCCGGGTTTACTTTACTGTACCAACAATACCCCTAGCTCACTGGCCCTTTCGGAAACAGACCGCGAAATGGTCTGAAGTCTCACCCGAAGTGATCTTAGATGGGGTGGCTGAAGACTCAGGTGTCTTCAACCGGGTTCTGTAGCATCCTAGGGTCTCGCGACTCTTCTTAGCCAGCGAGATCTCTTTGCGAGGGTAATCTCTCCTTCTAGCTGGCACTGGTAGGGAGCGGACTGTTATCGCATCACAGCGTCTATGGCAATGCGCAAACTTACTCTTCTGCTCAGCTCCCTCCCTATGATATCTCGCACCGCGACTCCTCAGATGATGCAATATCGCCTTTCTATGCTGTAATATGTCCTATAATGAGTCTCAATATGCGTATCAACTCTCAAGGTCTTGCGACCTCCTTCCTGCATCTAATAACTCTGTTAACCTTCTCAAGGGTGTTAAACCACTTCACTTAGACCTCTACAGTTTAACACACTTACATCAAGTACACTGAACTCGCGGAACTCATATACCGGAGTCACTTAACGCTGTAACTGTCAACTATCATGAATCAAGCACTGATAAACTCATATACATGGTACTTGATACATTCAACTTGCGTTTAACCTTCTATGTGCTATAAACTGAAGCATAACATACATACGTTCATCAACTGATAAGTAACATTCATGTAACAGATAACAGATAGCAAACAGGTAAAACACAATCACATGAACAATCGCACAACACACGGGTTTTACGTGGTTCACTTCTAGGGGGGAAGCTACATCCACAGGAACTGGTTTTTATATTATATCTTTAGAGAGTAAACACAGTTCTGCTGCAACCTATTATGCATCTTGAGATCATCTGGGAAACTCCACACACACAACCGGGAGCCCTTCTCTCTTAGATCTCTTCTTCTTCTTATATTGCATTCTTACAAAATACTCTTCCTCTCTCTCTCTCAATCCCTGCGCATTGTTACATTCATGATCAAGGAGCCAGCTACTGGTTACAGTAAGATAACTACAGACTGAATAGCAAAACTAGAGCTCGACTCAAAGAACAGCTAACTGACCACTAGCTAATTGTCTATCAGAATGTTTGGCTAGCTCTCTTTCTCTCTACTATCTAACTATCTACCCTTTTACAATACAAAATACATGCTTAAATAGGCGGCCCGAAGGTCTCACCCTGTTACAACACTGTGGGCCTTTCCCAATAGTAACCCCAAAAACCCTAACTGTGACAGTCGGGGCATCTATACTGTGGGCTGCCGCTTACTGTCACACCACAGCTTTCTACAGTCTTCCACGCTTCCCGGTACTGATCATGGGTATGGGAGCCACTTCCTCGGTTGCTCCCCTTCTTTCCTTTGTCTTCAATACCTCATCCCATTCTTCCTTTTCCATTTATGATGGTAGCTGAGCCCTCCTGTCTTCGTCCCTGCCTTAAGTGCAGTGGTTGAGCTCTCTCTTCTCGGCCGCTCGGGTACTGTTTCCTTTGTCTTTCTTCTTCCGATATAGCATATTTTCCTGTAGCTGCGGGGCCCTGCTCCAACACATATATTTTATCTTTGCACCCATATTGGAAAGAAAGACTCCTAACTGAAGCTTCAAGATTATGCCAGAGGGATGTATAAAAATGGTAAGATTTGAGCCCTTTGAACACATTTAGTACAATATTGTTTCAATAATTATATATGTTCCCTTCTCAACCTTTAGTGGGTTGTAATTTTTTAGATTAAATTCTTTGGGTTAGTCTTCCCAAAGAAACTAAATTGTTCTATTCATAACATGATGACCATACATTGTGGAAGAGAAATGGTGCAGAGGAACATCATAGCACTATATTATCTAGGATATTCTTAACATGTGTCTATTGTTCATTGTTTTCTATGAATAGGCGTAGAAATACATTGGATGGAAGGAATATTGATAGATATATCTATGTTAATTGAATCTTGGAATTCATCGAGTTCTGAGTGTCATACATGTTTTAGTTAATGGAGTCTATGAGAGCTTTTTTGAAAATGTTGCACTACTATTGCATGAAAATATAAAGGAAAATTAAAGAATAATGGTCACTTCATTATTTGAAGTAAATATATAATTGTGATATGCATTAAAACGAGGAAAACATACCTATATGGACATATTTTGGTTAGGGTATAAATTCTTATTCTTCAAAGAGATGTGAAGTGCATATGAGAGAGGAGCCTAAGGTTGCTACTGTTAGAATTTCATAATTAAGCTAGCATTATATTAGGATCTTTACTGAGAGAATAACAAGCACAGCAATCAAACACAAGAGACAATGAACACAGTATTTATCCTTGGGGAAACCATAAATGGTGAAAACCCCGCAACTTCCTCAGATATAGAATCAGCACCAAAAGTAGAACCCAAAATAGTAAGTGATCTCCCGACAGCAATAACCTTCTTCTTGTTTAGCCCCAGTGTCTTCTCCTTCCTCAATTATGCACTACACATGAGTGTGTATGAGTTGTGTGATAAATAGAGATTCCAGCTTTCTATTTACACTAATCTTGACATGACAAAAACCCTACTAGGTCCGACCGTACTAGGAGAGTCTAATAACCCTAGTGCCCCGAAACTACGGGGACTTTAACCCTTAGACAATAGGAGGGTTACCCACAATAACTTGAAATGACTTGCTTACATTATAGACCTTCCTGATAGGAACATCGGGGCATGACATAAATCAAGTACATCCCAGAATAAACATCGGGTTACAATATATAAGAAATACCAGTGAAATACATTATGAAGTTACATATACATCAACACTCCCTCTTAACTAGGAAGATATTATTTCGACACAATTTTTAGCAGAATTCTTCTTCTCTGTATCTTTTAGATCATCCTTGAGTCCTTGTCATCTTCAAGTCATCTTCATCTTCAAGTCATCTCCATCTTCAAGTCTTATACATCTTCAAGTCATCTTCATCATCAGATCTAGATCATCACTCAATTTGGATCATCACTCAATCTGGATCATCACTAAGCATCATCACTGGATCTAGATCATTACTTGATCTAGATCATCATTGTTGTATCATCATCACTGGATCTGGATCATCACTCGATCTGGATCATCACTGGGTCATCATCACAGGTGCTATCTCTTGATTCTTCTCGTCATAGGAACCTCTGCAGAGCCTGTCCTTTTTCGTACTGGATGTATCATCACAGAGTTAGTCCTTTTTCATACTATATGTGGCATCACAGAGCTGGTCCTTTTTCATACCAGATGAGGCATCACATGGATGGTCCTTTTTCATACCAGATGTGGCAGCTACTCAGATCTAGTCCTTTTTCATACTAGATGAGTCTTCACAGAGCTATTCCTTTTTCATACTAGATGAGGCATCATAGAGCTGGTCCTTTTTCATACCAGATGAGGCATCACAGAGCTGGTCCTTTTTCATACCAAATGTGCCAGCTACTCAGAGCTAGTCCTTTTTCATACTAGATGAGTCTTCACAGAGCTATCCCTTTTTCATGCTGGATGTGCCATCTACACAGAGCTAGTCCTTTTTCATACTATATGTGTATTCACAGAGCCATCCCTTTGTCATGCTAGATGTGCCATCTACACAAAGCTAGTCCTTTTTCATACTAGATGTGTATTCACAGATCTATCCCTTTTTCATGCTGGATGTGGCATCTACATAGATACCTGACAATGGAAGGAACCAATCCTCTCACCATGTCACAGCTCTTACATCCGACCATCGAAAGAACCAATCCTCTCACCATGTAAGAAGGGCACAGCACTTATATCTGACCATGGAAGGAACCAATCCTCTCACCATGTCAGAAAGGCTCAGCACAGACACATCACTTCCTCTTGGGAGGAATCTTGATCTGGTGAACACCAAGCTTCTCCCTAAAGTACTCATACTTCACCCTAGCCAATGGCTTAGTCAACACATTAGCTATCTATTCATCCGTTGCAACATACTAGAGTTTCACTACTCCTCTCTGCACCATATCCCTGATATAGTGACACTTTATCTCGATATGCTTCGACTTGTCATGGAATACTAGATTCTTTGACAACTTTACACAAGTATGGTTGTCACAGTATATAGAGGTAGCATCTAACTGGAGATCAAATAAATCAGACATTAGCTTCCTTAGCCATACTTCCTCACAACTAGTTGAACAGGCTGCAACATACTCTACTTCAACTGTACTCAGTGCCACATAGGATTGCTTCCTGCTAAACCATGAGATCACACCTGATCCCATACTGAAGTAACACCCTGAAGTGCTCTTCCTATCGATGGCACTACCTGCCCAATCTGAATCAACATAACCCTCCAAGTTAATCTTCTGATCAGCCTTATACTTGAGCCCATAATCAACCATACCCTTCAGGTACCTCAGAATATGCTTTGCAGCAGTCAAGTGAACATGTCTCGGATATGTCAAGTATTGGCTCAAGGTGTTCATAACAAAGCAGATATCTGGTCTTGTGTTCATCAGGTACATCAAGGACCCAATCATCTGACGATACATTGTGGCATCAACTGTCTCTGATGAAGCATCAATCAATAGCTTCAGGTTTGATGCCATAGGTGTGGTTAATGTCTTGTAGTCCATCATCCCAAATCTCTTCAGGATCTCTACTACATACTTCCCTTGTCCAAGGAATATTCCATCTGTAGTCTGCCACACCTCCATACCTAGGAAATAATGCATCATTCCCAAGTCCTTCATCTTGAACTCAGCATCAAGATTTCTTTTCATATCTACAATCAACCCATCCATACCTGTCACAAATAGATCATATACATATAGTAGAAGCATCAGCGGGTTTCCATCTTCCACCTTGTAGTAAAGGTTGGAATCTGCTTTACTGTTAGTAAAGCCCAAACTGGATAGAAAGCTGTCAATTTTTCCGTACCATGTCCTGGGTGCCTGTTTCAAACTGTACAGGGATTTCTTCAATATACACACATGAGACTCCCTGTCATGTGTCTCAAAACCGAGTGGCTGCTCCACATACACTTCCTCTTCTACTAAACCATTCAAGAAGGCATTATTGACATCCATTTGGTGTCTCTTCCATTTCATCACTGCAACCAAAGAAAGTACCGATCTGATGGAAGTGTATCTGGCTACAGGTGCAAAGGTTTCTTCATAGTCTATTCCTTCTTTCTAAGAGAAACCCCGAGCCACAAATCTTTCCTTATACTTTTTAATGCTACCATCTACAGCATGCTTGATCTTGTAGATCCACTTGGAAGTTACAACTGACTTCCCTTCTGTTCTTAGGACAACATCCCAAACATCATTCTTCATGATCGATTGATACTCTTCGATCATCGCATCCTTCCATTCTTTCCATTCTTCCGCTTCTTCATACTCGGAAGGTTCTTTATCAATAAAGTCACATAGTAAAGCTACATAACTGGAACAGGATCTGGTTCTCTTTCTTTCTCTGAGATTCTCTTCTGGAACCCCATATCTTTCTGCTCCTTGGATAATCTCTCATACCCAAGCAGGTTTCCTCTTGTGAGGATTATTCTCCTGTGGTGGATCTACAAGTCTTTGTGGTTATTCAAATTCTCAATCTTCTTCTTGAGTTTCTTCGTTCATGATTGTATCATGAATTCTGGGAGCTTCTGCTTCTTCAGGTTCTTCAACAAGTTTCTTTCTGGATTTGATGTAGGTTGAATCTTCGTCAAATGTTACATCCCTGTTGATGTCAATCTTCTTGAACTCTAGGAAGTATATTCTGTAAGCATTCAAGCTTTTAGATTATCTCGCAAATATACCCTTCTTTCTTGAAGGATCTAATTTTGTTCTCTTCTCTTTTGGAATGTGTATGTACACAGGACAGTCGAATATTCTGAGATGGCTGACTTCTGGTTTCTTTTCGGAGAAGACTTCTTCAAGAGTCTTTTTCTCGAGTACTCTATGTGGAGTATGGTTATGTACATACACTGTTGTTCTGGCTACTTCTTCCCAAAGATGCATAGGAAGATATTGATCATGAAGCATAGCTCTTGCAGCTTCCATGATAGTTCTATTCTTCCTCTCTGCAATCCCATTCTATTGTGAATTATAAGGAGTAGACAAATCCTTCTTAATCCCTGAGTCTTTACATAGTTCCTTGAACTCATTTGAAGTGAATTCTCCTCCATTGTCTAATCGAAAAGTATTGATCTTCTTTTCAGTATGGTTCTCGATCAAGGCTTTGAATTCCTTGAACTTGCTGAACACTTCATCTTTATTCTTCATGAAGTAAATCCATGTCTTCCTAGAAAATTCATCAATAAAAGAGATATAGTACACATACCCTCTTAGTGAGCTTGATGACATTGGTCCACATACATCGGAGTGGATAATTTCCAAGATTCCTTTTTCTTTGCTTTCGCTACTTGGAAATGTCTTTTTTGTGTTATTTCCTTTCGCACATCCTTTGTAGACCCCTTCATGTTTTTCTTGAATTTCTGGAAGACCTTCAACAGCTTTGCTTGCAAGTGGTAGTGCTCTGTAATACACATGTGCAATCCTTCTATGCCAAAGCTCATTTTTTTCTACTATGTCATGAACCAAAGCTTGATCTGGTTGGCCCTTCAACTTGTATAGACCTCCTTCTTGTTCTCCAATCACTATTGCATCGTCAAAAGTCTTTCCCTTTGGCCACATAAGAACTTGGCCATCTACAAAAGCAACCATCATTCCTTTTGCATCTAATGCAGATATGGAGAGAAGGTTCTTCTTTAGTCCTAGAACAAATAATACATTCTTCATCTTCAAATACTTTCTCGAGTATAGTTTATAGGATGATTCACCACTACCTTTTATTGGATATTGGTAGTCATCCCCAAGTTTCACCTTGTGAGGTGACTCATGTTCCGTTAGCTTCACAAATTATTCTTTGAATCCCGTCATGTTCTTGGAAGCACCAATGTCTATGAGCCAATCATTGCTTCCATGTGAAGCAGTTCCCGTGAGAGCAGAGATCAGTACATATTCTTCCTCACTTGAAGAATCATCACTTTCTTGTCTAATTCTCTTTGTGGAAGGTTCATCATCCTCTGCAGCATGGGCATGATGTCTTCTCTTTTTTCCCTTCTTCTTTAGGTTTCTTTTGTTAGGGCAGAATCTCGATATGTGACCTTTCTCATCACATGTGTAACATCTAATAGTATTCAGATCTTTTCTTGAGTGTGAGATATTACCTTTGGAGTGATAATGGATCCTTCTATTTTTCTTGGAGTGAACTATGAGAGCTTGATCTTCACTTCCCATCTTCTCTTCTCAAGCTGCTATTCGAGCTTCTTCTTGAGAGGCTTCTTGCCATAGTCTATTGAACTTGACTAACTTCTTTCTAGCACAGATTCCTTGAATGAAAGAGTCCCATCATCTAGGGAGACCATTCAAGGTGGTCATCACAATCTCTGCATTTTCCACTTCTTCATCTACTGCTTCCAGTTGCTCCTTGATCTGAGAAACCCTTGTAAAGTAAGACTTGATAGTCTCAGCATTCTGAATGTTCACATTCTTCAATTGGTTTCTCAGAGTCATCTTCTTGTTTATGTTCTTCCCTTCAAAAAATTTGGTTAGGGCATCAAACATAGCTTTAGGTGTCTTGAGGGTGGACACCTATGGTATGAGATGATCCTTGATAAAATCAGCAATGATTCTATTTTCCATAACCAACTTATTCTTATGCAAGGACTTAGCCTCATCTCCCTCTGGAACTAGAACCTCCTCATTAATATAGGAGTCCAACTCATTTTCTTCCAGGACCAGGGAGATCCTATACTTCCAGGATCGGAAGTTATCAGCTCCCTCAAGATTTTCATCAAGCTTGGTATGATGAGACATATTAAACTGAGAACCTTAAATGGAAATACAAAATATTTAGATCTTACCAAGTCAAGATGTCGGATCTAGATTTGGATCTGAAATCCTGTAGTGCTGGTTCAGTAGCAAATTAGGGTTTTGCTTTTCCAGAGTTCTATCCACCCAAATGCCTTGAAATTTATCCCTAAATTCAATTTTGGGAAGGAGATCAATCCAGGCCTGGGCTCACTGAAAAATTCCTCTTATGTGAAAATCCCTAATTTTTGGCAGCAATGTTCGGTCCAAAACTGAAAAACCTCAGAATTGGATTTTGCTTCAACAGAAAGATGCACCCTAAGGAGGAGAGTTATTCCACCTTACTTTTGCTGAAAATATGTGGAGGAAGATCCACAAACTAGGAATCCCTAGTTCCCGCAGCTACACAGTGTCTTGTTCTCAGGTTAGCTCTGATACCATGTTAGAATTTCAACATTAAGCTAGCATTATATTAGGATCTTTACTGAGAGAATAACAAGCACATCAATCAAACACAAGAGACAATGAACATAGTATTTATCCTCAGGGAAACCATAAATGGTGAAAACCCCGCAACTTCCTCAGATATAGAATCAGCACCAAAAGTAGAACCCAAAACAGTAAGTGATCTCCTGACAGCAGTAACCTTCTTCTTGTCTAGCCCCAGTGTATTTTCTTTTCTCAACTATGCGCTACACTTGAGTGTGTATGAGTTGTGTGACAAATAGAGATTCCAGCTCTCTATTTATACTAATCCCGACATGACAAAAACCCTACTAGGGTCGACCTCACTAGGAGAGTCTAATAACCCTAGTGCCCTGGAACTGCAGGGACTTTAATCCTTAGACAATAGGAGGGTGACCCGCAATAACTCGACATGACTTGTTTACATGATAGACCTTCCCGATAGGAACATCGGGTCATGACATAACTCAAGTACATCCCGGAATAAACATCGGGTTACAATATATAAGAAATACAAGTGAAATACATTCCAAAGTTACATATACATAAACAGCTACAAGGGTGCAAGTTAGAATAAAAAATTCAAGGAATCATTATGATAATGTGCAAGTTACTATGGAGGATCCAATGCAAAATTTTGATAATGTAATCGATCTTTATGATGTAGTGGAATAGTTGCATGACATAATTTCGATAAAGTAAAATAAATAAAAATGATGGAATATTCTCATAATCTAACATTGTGTTTGATAATTCATAATGTCTCTTTAGTAAAGGTTGTAACATAAAAAGTATTTTGGCAGCTTCCATTTCACCTCTTAGTTATTGTTGCATCTTCAAATGGTGTCGAACTACACCTCCAATGTTAGTTATTTCCATATTCAATGAACATAGTCTGTTGTTGTTCCAACGGTTTCTCTTACCATCAAAAGTTAAAAATAGTCAATACTCAATATTAACATCAAGCTGTCTTGGTATATTAATGAATTAGAACTTGAAGTGTTCAAAAATTTTAATAACTTATTCCATAAATCCAAGTTAGGGGAGTGTATGTTGAAAACTTGTACTCTCTAGAATTGGAATCTCTAAAAAAGCTGTCATGTTTATGGCCTAATATTCCTTTTCAAGTGTTGCCTTAAATAGGAGGAAAATTGACATGTATTGACATATATAGTGGGACTTCCTATACCATCTACCATTATAGACCATTATACAACATAAGGACGCCACTATTCCCTTTTCTTTGTAAGATTAAATATGTAGGACCTATACTGCAGCTTATACTTATGAGAAAATAGAAAAATTAGTGAACTCATCCCCCCAATATGAATACTCTAAGTTTGAAATACCACCAAGATCATTGGTTTTGTCTCCAAATTAATTGATGCAAAAACAACAAATTTTCTACTTATCTCATAAGCAGAGATTCATTTTTTCTTATATTTCTGCAAAGATACCCTCGTAATTTTCTATGGGGGATGGAATGAATTTATAATCTCATTTAAATCTATGTTTGGGTACCCATTTAACATGTTTTAAAGAGAGATGCAATTTGTTATTGGGTTTCCTAAAAAAAATTAGGTGCAATATTGTGCAACCAAATTACTATAAGTACTGATAAATTTGGGGGGCAATGTTTACTCTAGGTGAACAATACAACTCCTATGTGTCCTCTGTGACCTCTGCAACCCCTCAGTGTCCTCTAGGTGACCTTTTCATCCACCTTGAACTCCCCCCCTACGTCATATGTGGCCTTGCGACTCCTTTGCGTCCTCTCCTGTCCTTTGTGTCCTTTCCTATCATCTGTGTCCTTCGACTTCACAAACCCTCTACGTCCCCTTCGACTTCGCAAACCCTCTATGTCCTCTCCCATGTGTTATCCTTCACCAGCTCCTTGCTATACCTTCGTTCATCAATCATGAAAGGAATATAACTAGCAGCTCCTTGTTATACCTTCACAAATCGAGTGTGAAAGGGAGATAACTTCCAGCTCCTTGTTATACTTTCGCAAATGAAGCACAGAAGGGAGATAACTAGATCAATGTGAAAAATAGAATGTTCGAAGGAGTAAACCATTGAGTTTTGACCACCAAGAAAACATGTGAGGGTATCATATCGCTTTGGATTTATAAGCCCAACATTTAATAAGGTTGGTTTTGAAGCACACAAGGAGGAAAATGACTCATTCCTAAAAGGGGCTTTACATAAAACCCACCAATAGGTCTTTACAATGAGTTTAACATTTTCACCATACCTTGTATTTTGTGTGTATGATATCCAAAGAGCTTTGTAATTATAAAAGCATCATTATTTAAGAAAAAGAGAGAAAAAAATCCCTTTTGAAGTGGATTTTTCCCAAATTGAGTTTATCCAAGGTATTTTTCTGTTATCTATGTATGTGTGATTATGCTATTTAAAAAGCAATTTCCCCTAATGGTGAAAAATTATGCCGAAGTACAGAAAATTGGGCAATTGCTAGTTTTCTAGTGCAAAATTAATATAAGGTGATCAAATTATGTCATATAATGTATAAATAATTGACCTTCCCTTATCCACATGAATCACTCAATTAAATGAACCATATTCTCAGTATTTTAGCTTAACAATTTTTTTCAATTATCACAACCATTGACAAATATATATTACAATGTTCTATGCTTTCATTTATGAAGTATCTTAATATTTATATAAAAAAATGTATCTCAGCACAACGCATCTGCAATTATGATTATGAGTGGTAGTTTTAGCCTATACTATGGAAAGAGTAAGATTTCATTAGCAAAAAAACTCAACAATACAACCTAACCATAAAATACCCAATTCAAAGCTTAGAGTTATATGAATCTTAATGTGATACACAAGACTCAAAAGGAATTTGCATGTTCAAGTGTTCATATTTTCAGATATCATACTAAGTCATGTCAATATGGAGCACATAGAAGAAACTAAAATGTTTTGGGCCATCCATGGGGATTTAAAGGAAAAAATAAATGCCAAAACTAATTCAAAAATCATTCATGGAATGGTTTTACACATAAATTGAAGAAAAAACCTAGAAATTGTAAATATTATTAACAAAATAAAACTTCCAAGTTCATAGAAAATAATTAAACATTTCAACCTTGGCCCCATAATTAATCTATAGGTGTGGTTTTTGATGCTCAAATTGTTAGTTTCAGTCATGTTTGATTTTGGAAACCCTCCCATGACGTCAATGAATGATTCTAGTCTAACCATGCCTCATTTCAGTCCAAGCAAGTAAGAATTCAAAAAATTTCAACATTGGCCCCTTACAGTACATGATAAAGCACACCATATGCCTTAGCATGATGATTATGGATTGATTTACTGAGCTTATCTTTGCTTGAAGAATAATTTAATATTCTCTACTAAATAGGGCCAGCCACATGAAGGTGGAAGCTCTTATTTGCCCCCCCCCCCCTCACATCACTCTCAATTCCCCATAACCCGACAAAATATATGTAAAAAAAAAGAATTGTTATTTTTGTCATACTTAAGAAGCAATGTCTCTAATTATAATATATTCCAACATACAAGGAAAATGGAAAAAACACTAAGAAACAATTAATTTATAAGTACCAATATAGAGTCGCAATATTAAATCAAAGTATATAGAGTAGATATATTAAGGCATACCTCATATATTTTAGTGGACTTCATCATATTCTTCCTCCAAGTCATCATCTGTATCATCCAATCCAGAGTCAACATTGTAAGGATTTTCCATATAATCATCGTCATCAATGTTGGTTACGAGCATCATGTCATCGTCGATATCATCTTCATGGACATTTACTACTACATTATCTGATTCAACTAATTCTTTGACATCTTCTTTTGGAACATGATCATCTATCTCATGTTGATCATCTTCAGCATCGTCTTCTTCTTCGAGACTCTCTTAATTACGTCTCTTTATGTTATACTTTACCGTCCTTCCCCTTGGATTGTGTCTCACAACAAATGAAGAACCCCCTCTACCCGGTACCTCAAAGTAAAATACATGTTCACATTGGCTTGGAAGAACATAGTCCTTCATTCCTGGCTCAAACAACCTTGTATTAACCATGGTAAATTCATTATCATGTTCAATAATAGTTTTATCGGGATCACATTGATTCAATCATAACCTATACCATTTGACAACAAATAGGACTACCTTGAAAGAGTTAAAGTTGCATTGAAGAATATCTTCCAAATACCCATAGTATCGATTTTGTGAGAGCTATGGATGTCTGTCACTTCTAGAGGAAAAATTGGTCACCTCAAATACTGCAGATATCCCACAATTTGATTTTTTCTTCATTTCATCCAACTTTTTTATACGATATTTCCAGTCGTTGCACCACATAACCTTATGGTGTTTTATCTACAACAATCCATACACATAATGATCAAAGTGTACATCAATATGTTTGCAAAAAAAATAATTAGTGTGGTTGATTAATATGCTTTCCTGCTTATCTTTTAAATGATATGCTAAATCGATTTTCGTTTGTGTAAGATTGGTACTTCCATTGTGATGTGCTTCTTTAACCAATGAATCCACATCTTCCCATGATATTCAATGACCAGATTTTTCACATCATTCAATCCATACCTTCATCTAGTTAATATTTTTTGCAATGTATAAATGAAGTGCATCCCACTCTCGACCAACTGTTTGATCAAAATAAAATTAAAATTCGATACAAATGTATATTCACTTAACAAATTAAACACTTTTAATTAATGAATAGTTAATATTAAAATAGAATATGTATGATACATACATAAAAATAAATAGTCAAATGTATTATATAATTAATCTCCACTAACTAATACTTACCTTTCACCTTCCTCGATCTACCTTTCCCCTTCGAAATTGTTATTGGAGTGTGGATCACAAATGCGAGCTAAATTGATCTTTGACACTAATTTAGGAAGATATTCACTAATATACATCATGTTTTTGTATACCATATATCCCTCCATAATATAACCCTCAAGATGTGCTTGTTGTCTAACCAAACCCTTCAAAAATTTCAAGTTCCTCTCAACCATCCAAATGGAGCTTGAGTGTACAGGTCCACGCAATTCAATCTCCTCAAATTGGTGTATGAGGTAGTGTTCTTGTACATTGAAAAATGTCGGAGGTATATGCTTCTGCATTTCACA
>LPNX010555823.1:269219-339953 GCA_001517045.1 Pseudotsuga menziesii | reverse complement strand
CATAACATGAATTAGTGCACAAAAAACAAATAGAAGTTTTAAAATGAATTAAACAAACACTAAGAACATGAAAAAAATCGCTACTTACCTCACCTATTTCCCAAGATTATATATAACTTGTTTGACATTGTTTTCGAAGTTGTCAGAGAGAGAGAGAGAGGTAGAACATACTGTAACAAAATACAAATTGGTTCATTTTTTTTACAAAAATTAGACAAAGAATTACCAACAATATGCACTAGAATATCATTAATATAGAAATAATTTTATGCATACCATAATAATTACCTTCATGAAGATATTCCAATCATGTGTTTTCACCCCCGCAAAATCACCTTTATTTGTTATGATATTCTTCATGTTCGCACAAAATCCGGTGGGAAATTTAAATTTTTAGATGAATTCTTTTACAACATTACTTTGTTCCGTTACCATCCATGGAAGTGAGTTTATATTAATTTGGTCTTTGTTTATCTGAAATTGAATGATGTCTTTCATTGCATGGTTGGCTTCTTGAATGTCATTGTACATTTTGACAATTTTTTCTTTCTCACTCATTCCATCCAATATTCGCCATAATGTTCAGCCGCATTCTTTCCAATATGTAGTGTATCAAACAGATGAGCAATTTGTAGGTGCTCATAGTAGGTCAACCTACTGAATTTTTTAGGATAACTTTTCATTCCTCGTGGAAGCCCATTAATGCCTTCATGATCAAGATGGCCATTATGAATCATAGTTTAAAAAGAAATTATAGAAATCAATGTCAATTATAGTATACAACACGCAATAAACAAAAATCCATAACATTTCATATACGATGATTCATGTGTACCTTGACAATTTCTATTATATTGAAACTTCCATAGGTGAGGTGTCATTCTCTGCAGTTTTATTGTAGCCTCTTGCTTCCCATTGAACAGATGTATTTCAGTAGTTCAATACCTATGATTTTTAGAGAGGAAGTGCTTATACTCATCAAACACCTCATTTCCTAAACTTTTGGAACAAGGATATTTGATCTTAAGACCACAACTAGACATGCAAATTTTCCCTTTGGCTGAAGACCTACATAAATAAATGGATTATCTATGTCAATTATAATTATATATAAAATGAATGGATTATTTAAAAAAACATGTGTGCATAATATATTAACTAGTTCATAAAAATAAATGTGATTAAAGTGGGACTGATAATTACAAACCGCAAAAATGGGTTAACCTTGGGGCATCATGTATTGTCCATACAAGCATTGCATGGAGTTTAAATTTTCTTTGTCGTATTGGTATAGATACATCATACATAGTGATGTCATTCCATAAATTTAGTAGCTCGTCAATAAGAGTTTCAATATATACATTCATATATTTAACTTGGTACTTACCTGATTGATTTGAACATATAAAATATATAATTATTACAACCATTTAGATATATAAACCATGCACAAGAGAAAAATAATATATATATATGACATTATACAACAAAATACGACAAATGAGATGCCATTACATTTAAAAAAAAATTTGTTGACACATACTTGGAATAATCATCGACAACATTATGTGCTCCCTCTTTATTGAAAACCATGGAGGAATGTTATTGTTGATAATAAAATAGGCCACACCGATTAAAAGGATCTCATCTCTACAAATGGATTGACACCATCTGTTTCCAAAGATATCCTAATATTTCGAGGTTCTTCTTTAAAGCGAGGCCATTTTTCCTCCATATCTCTAAATGCATAACCATCTACAGGCATTCGAATAATGTCATCTTGAATTTTATTCCATGCATGGTAATCCATAAATTGTGCTATTTTTTTGCACCTGAACAGTCGTTGCAAATGTGGAATAATGGGAATATAACAAAGAACCTTGCAAGGCACTTTTTTAGTTACTTGATCTGTTCGATATCTATTGATATGACATTCCAGACATTTAATTTCAAATTCATGTGAATTATAATATATAACATGCTCATCGGGGCATGCATGAACTGCTTCACACTGCATTCCAATTTCTTTCATGATGGCAAATAAATCTCTAAATGTGCGAGGTAAAATATTTGACGTTGGTAACAAAAATTTAGCTATCAAGATACAACAAATTAAAATAAAATCTAGTTAATATATAAACAATATTAATGAAACACATTTCAACCATATTAATTTTACTTATAAATTAACAATAATTTTATTAGATGAACAATGATAACCTTTAGCACGAACATATATATGTGATGGAATATATTACATACCTTAACATCCCTGTGACGAATATGTTTGAAATACCATTCATAACCTTCAAGTTCATTATCAACAATATAATAGAGAGAATATTTGTGTTGGAGACCTCATAAAGGGGTTCCTATGCCTACTCAAGAAGAGGTAAATCATGAACACCATCAAGGTTATCATTTTCATGATCATCATCATCATCATCATCCATTATAAAATTAAATGTATCATGCATCAATGTATTTGTACCATAATATTCAACTATGTTATCAGTATGATCATCTTCTTCAATATGATCATTAACCTATTCTCCATTATTCATAGCTCCATGTTCCTCTGGTACTTGTTCTGAAAGCATGTCCTCCGGAAAATATGTTGTAGGATGTCTTTAATTTATAATTACATGAAACCATCCATAGCTATTAGTTAATATAAGAAATATTAAAATAATACATACATTTACAAAAGCAATCAATATAAAAAACATATATAATGAAAAACTTATAAATGGACGATATACATGCCCCCCCTCACCGTGTCCATGTTCCCTACAATGTTTCTTAGTTGTTGTGATCTTTAGTCTTCTCCTTTTAAATCCCCTGCATTGACTACATGGACAATAACATTTCCCATCACCCTTTCTTTTCAATCCATCCCACAATCTAGCAAGCCATTCTCGATTTTGTTTGTCTAGATTAGGAATATTTCTATTTGACATTTTCTCATAAAGAAATTGAATGAAGATTATCGATCTTAAAAAAACAATATCCACGCTTCACTATTTTTAATCACAAAAACAATTGAAATAATTGTGTATCCTTTTACAGAAATCCATCCGTGCGAAGAACATAATTTCCGCGTATCGTCGCTTGTATAGAAAACATGTCGGAATGTTACCATAATTTATAGTTTTTAAAATTTAACATTCGTCGAAAATCCGACAATATTACCCTTGTTACCGTTATCATGTATATGTCGAATAACTGACAACATTCGTTGGATAATCGATGTCAGTCGTCGGATAACTAACATTCGTCAGATATCTGGAAATTCCATGTATGAACTAAGAAAACTTTGATCAAAATTCGTAATTTTGAAGGTGAAATCCGACGAGACAATCAATTTCTTCATATTGCGTCGGATTTGTTCATCGGATTTTGGGTTCAAATTTTGTTGTGAGGGGGCATGACTGCTCCTTACACTACACATATTTTCGGAGGTGGTCACATCCCTCCTTCTAGTCTGTTTGTTGGAGGGGTACCACCCCCTTCATCAGTTCCTTACACTATTGTTAATTCTTTTTTGGGTGGTGGCGTATATGTGAACATTGGGGATACATCTTATATCCCATCTTTTATCCTAGCGTCCACTATACCTATACCTTTGAATGTGTTTCTCATGATGAATCATCCTCTTTATTTGAGTGGGACCTTGGGAGGGCATGGTCCCTTTGGTATGGTTCCCCCATCAACTGGCGTCCTTGTGTCTGGAGGTTACATGCCTCATTAGAGGAAATTTGGAGTCTAAAATGGGCCTTATAAGAAAACAGGCTAGCAATAAATTTTGTGAGCTGGAATTCAAGAACCAATAGAATTTCAATAAAATGAGTCAACCATAATGGATGAATTGACATATTTGTCACAAAAGAAAACTACCTTTTTTGTTCGTATTTTTGACATATTTCCTGTGTTTTTACTCAAATTTCAAGCGGGAGAGATCGTTGGATGTGGAATTTAATTCTGCATCCAATGAGTACCCACACTGCATACATCATCATCACATTTTTTTAGGTATTTCTTGTTTTTGGGGTAGCGGGGTCCATCAAAATTATGCAGTGTGGGTACTCGTTGGATGCAGAATTAAATTATGTATCCAACGAGCTCTCCCACTTAGAATATGAGTAAAAACACAGGGAGATATGTTGAAAATACGAACACAAAAAGTAGTTTTTTTCATTCTTCCTCCAAAATGAATAACTATTATTTTATTATTTTAACTATTATTTTATTATTTTCCTTAGGAGGCCCATTTTAGACCTCAAATTTCCTCTAATGCCCCAGGTGTCTTGGGGAAATTCGGTACAACAAATGGGTAATTTTGGTAATATGGTTTCCCTTCCCAAGGAATTCCTCATATGAAAATGCTTGTGCATCCTTACATGGGTCATATGGGAGGAGGTTATTATCCGACTGTCAAAGGTCATGGCCTTTACCAGAACCCACCATATCAAAACCAATCTTTCTAGGGAGCATGGAATCAAATGTCACAACCTAGGATCCCTCTTTTAGCTACATTGATTTTTTCTGGCCTATCTCGACTCATGAATGACCCAATATGTCATGATATGACATGGAATATGGTCCTTGCTAATATTCCTTTAGGCATTTTGAAGTTTGAAGGTAAGAATGGAGAGGCTCATTGTGATCACATTATGACTTTTCATCTATGGTGCTATTCAAATTCATTGAATCATGATTCCATTCAATTGATATTGTTTCAATGCACCTTTATGGGTCCATCCATGAAATGGTATATAGAGATTTGCGGGGGAACATACCGGACCTTTAACGACTTGGCCATGGTATTCGTTAATCACTTTTAGTTGCCAGTTCATTACGATGCTGGTACTTAACCCTTGTCGATTTTTTAGCAAGACAAGGACACCCACATTTCCGACCATATTCAAGAGTGGTGTAGACAAAATTAATTTATTAAGGCCAACATTCCACCAAAATTCTTTTTGTAATGGTTCCTTAAGTCCTTACTTCCTTATATCATGAAGGATGTTTCGATGTCTGGATTGGCTATTGGGGAACAAGCCATTTTCCAAGCTCAATGGTTAGACCTAATTTACGCTCAATCTGGGCTCCTTTACGAGATTATTCCTGACATATTGAGGTCGAATCATGACCCCAAGTTAAAACCCAGGCCACATGCTGATGGCATTGTTGGATCTACAAGTGCAAAATTTGTGGACAAGGTTACACATCAATTGAAAAAAATTTCGCTTAACTAGTCTGTAGTCAAACAAGCTCCAGCTTCGTCCATCCCCACCCAATTGGCATATGTACGTTCCATGCAATCATTAAAATAAAAGGGTAACCAAAAACCTGGATAGAATAGGAAAAAAGGGAAAAATAATAAGAAGGTTGGGAATAAAAAGGAGAACGGTAATTATGACAAGAATGGATAAAACGTTAGTGGGGACAAAAAGACTAAAAAAAAGGTCAAATTCCCATGTAAACTTTGTGGAGGAGACCATATTATGCACCTGTTCCCTAGGATTGGCGATGCCTTAAATTTCATCGCACAGAGCCCAGTTGTGCTGATGAATTACCTTTTGCATAATCAAAATATGACTTCGAGGACTTTGACCACCGAAAGTGGTGCAGGTGGGAGTCAAAACCTGCCAGTACTAAAAAATTAGTAATGGTTGTATCAATATGATTTCAATTATACATGTTGCGACCAATTCACGTGATTATTGTCCATCGCAATAGGCCATGGGTAAATATCCTCTTCCTCCAGAGATTCCTTTGCATATTTACAAGCCTAAAACTATACCACACGTACTGAAAGGATTCATGAAGCGCTAAATGCACAATCCTAATGCCCGAGTCGCCTAGCACTATTATATCTTTGAGGATTTGGGCCAGAATTCTTGTGCAATGTCGGCCTTAAAGGTGCTTCAGATGTCCCTCATAGAGGAAAGCACTTTTAGCTACTTTAGAAGTGGCTGACCTGAACACTCCTAGTGTCCTCAATTTTGAGATATGTGATTTCCGGCATCACTTTCCTTACCATGTGGCTTTCACGTTCATGTGAAGTGTTTGAATAAAACCATTAAATGTACAATTATTGATGAAGGTATTGTCACCTCTGTGATGTCTTTGTCTTGTTGGAAAGGCCTTAGCTCTCCTATGTTGTCTAAATCCATTACTATGCTAATAGATTTTCATGGATGTTCCTTTACACCACATGTAATTATTCCTTCCCTTTAAATATAGTTGGAGGGGAAGACCGTGCCAGTCCAGGTTAGGGCGGTTGATGCGCTTCTTGACTATAATATTTTACTGGGTCAGAATTGGATTTATGCCATGAAGGAAATATTGTCGTTGATATTTTTTGTCAGGTACTTTTCTTATGAATATAGAATTGTGACAATCGATTAATTGTCACTTGATAATTCTAGTTCATCAGCATCCTTGGGTCCCATTTTCTCAGTAATTGATAATTCTCAGCTGATAATTGATAATGTTGGTATCAAAATGTATCCTTCGTTGATGGGAACTATTAACCCAAAAATCCCCCACTCAACTCTCAATGGCCTACACCACCCAAGGACACCATCTCATGACCCTCATATCACTCCATTATACCCACACACCCTCAAAATAGCTAAAGGATGAAGAGAAGGGCTTAAAAACCCCAAAAGGGAGCCCAAAATAGTCTCCTACGAGCTAAAACCCCCAAAAAGGGGATAAAACCCTAAAAGGAGCTAAAGTTAGGGCGGAAGGGGCTAAAATCCCAAAAAAGGGGCTAAAGCCCTGACCAAGGGCTTAAAACCCTAAAACCCCTTGAAAAAAGATATAAAAGGAGGGTGGGGGGTCACTCTCAAACAACTTCTCCCTTGCATATTGTTATGCTGCCCATGGATGCCTTGAGACACCTTTGCCTCTCAAGCCACCCACTCCCTCTCCTCCATTTCCATTGAGCCAAAGCTCCCCATCCAAGATAGGTGCTTCCACAAGCTACGGCATGGTGGCCCATTTCCACCAGAGAAGGTATAGCTTGTCTTTCATGTCTTGTTCATTTCTTTTCTTTTCTTTCTAACCCTTGTTTCCATTTGCAGGTTTTATGTTTAACATTGTTTTGCAGGTTTTACTGTATATTAGGATTTATTTGCAGGTCTTTGGAGGTGGAACCCTAACTTGTGTTTGCAGAGGGGTTCACCATTACTTCTCTCTTCTTTCTGTTTGTAGCTTAGTTTATTGTTTCGTCCATTTCCATTTCTGTTTTTATTTTCTACATTTACCCACTAGCAAGAACCTACCCTTCTGTCCTATAGACAGAAGGGAGCCATTCATGCCCCTGTAGCAAGGAGAAATCCCTGCTACAGAACTGGAGACCATACCAGGTCGATCCCAGAGGATCCCTGGTCCAAATTTTTAATTTTCAAGTTTTTAAATTTTTTTCCCTAGTTTTCAAAAATTTCTTGTTAAATGCACTTTAAATTCAGCACAACTTACTGTCGGCCAGATTTGACTCTGCCTCACAAAAAACCCCAAATCCAGAGCAGGGTGCTCTTATCGGGGCCAAAAGTGAGGTGAGGGCACACTTAATGGGCAAACAGGTGCACCTAGGGCACACTTAATCCCCTAATAAGTGTGACTTCGACCCATAAACTCAGTCCGTGACTGTTTCTACATTCTGTGCGACCCCCTCGCCTGTTTCTGAAAAAATATTGCAGCCCCCTCACCAGATTTGATCAGAAATGTGTGGCCTGTCAAACAGAACTTCAATTTGAGTTTAATATAGGTTAAATTTCAGTTTCATAGGGACTGTCAATGTGGCTCAGCTGCCTCTATCCAGCACTGCAAGTTAATTTCAGTTTTTGTTTCAATTTCATGCAATTTCTTTTACAAACAATGTGTAAATGCCAAGTAAATGTTAATGGCTTAATCAAATGAACCTAGCCTAACTAAAATCAACCTAAAATTTATGATCTTGCTTCCCGTTCCTCCTCTACCCAGTCATCACCCTCCGGGGTATTATGGGATATGAAAAAGGGCAAGCTCGTATAGATCTAGGCACTCCACTATATTGTTCCAAACCATTAAAACCAGATGACCTGGAAGGTAGAGGGGGTAGAGAAGGAGGGATTCTCACGGCGCTGAGCGTCCTCCCTGTTGACCAACCTTGCATCCGAGAGGTGACCTGAGGATCTACGGATGAGCTTAGTCCCATTGTGTTGAGATCCCAGCACCTTCTCTTGGTTGAAGAGGAATATCAGTGTGAGGTAGACATCTAGTTAGGCCATCAAACATTCAGGGTTAATAACTGTATTTGTTCACAATTTCTAATTATTCAATGCTTGCATACACAAACACAATGACATGAACTCTACCATGATGAATTTATAAACCATTTGCAGTAGCCAAATACCAGAAAAACAAACAAACAAATACACCATACCAACTAATCAACCCAACTCAGTTCATGATGCTAAGTGAGCCTTAAAATTTACCAATTTAAACCAAGTACAAACAACTATGCAGTCTTTGAGGACATAAGTCCTTGAATACTTTAACTATGGGAAGTACTTGGGATTTTCCTAGAAACTCATTGTGAGGAGTACCACAGGAACCCCAAAGTAGCTAGCCACTGAGACGAATTGCCAAGCGAAACGAGCAACGACCCCTTCCGATTGAGTAGAAACACCTATGAGGAACAAGCCAAGCGCTATCTTCTAGCAGTCTTGGTGGCTGAGTGACCACCTACAGCTAATAGGAAGCCACTAAAACCGGGGTCCAAACATCATTCCCACCAGTTTCATACATAAAAACACAATTGATCCTCCATGCTCTTCCTCACGCCTAAGAGGCGAACCACCACCATTTGGAACACTCAATCGACACTGTCAAAACCATTCTCAGTGATCTCCCACACCATTAGAAGGCCACATAGCCTCTGATTCTGATTCAGACCCATATCAGTCTGAACCAAACCTCCATACCGCACCATCAAGCCCCATGGCTAGTGCAAACCCGGATCCATTTTTCGGCATAACCATAGCAAGTGGACCCATGTCCACATCACAACCTATCACCCACAACATGGCAAGTGGCCCAAGCACAGTCATGTAGACTGTCATCGATCAGCTGCCACCACCTATAGTGACCAGCCAAGCTGTCCCACTGACAGCACACGGGGGCAATGGCCCTTCCACACACACTGCCCCTCCTGCCACACAGGGGGGCAGTGGACCATCCACTTACATTGCCCCTACTTTCATACATGGGGGCAATGTCCCTGCCACTCATACCACCCCATCCCACATCAACTTGGGGTCAAATATGCCCTTCATGGCTCGTCTTAACTTGCCTGATTTGGCTAGATTAACAAATGACCCCATCCACCATCAAGCTTTTTGGCCTCCAATGCCAACTAAGTTTCCATCAAACATCCCTAAGTTTGAAGGAAAAGCAAGGGAATGTCCCCAAAACCACATAATGACATTCCATCTATGGTGCTCATCCAACAGCATCGTAGATGACTCCATCCGGCTGAGGCTATTCCAACGCACCCTTACAGGTGCTACAGCCAAATAGTACATTGAGCTACCATAAGCCAAGTACCCGAACTTCAACTCCCTAGCCTTCATGTTCCTACAGTATTTCCAACTCCCTGTCAGATATGATGAGGGGGTGGAGATCCAGTTATCCTGCCGTCAAAACACTACCACTCATATAACTAACCATATCCATGAGTGGCGGCGACGTCGTAGCCTATGAAAAATCCAACTTGATGACAGGATCTTCTTGGATTGGTTCCTTAAGACCTTGCTCCCACCCATAGCAAAAGACGTCGCATCTGAATGTCCCCAATCCGAAGAAGAGGCCATACTGAAGGCCTAATAGTTTGACCTCATCTACGCTCAGTCTGAATACCTGTACACCGTCATTCCAGATGCTACCCGTCCGAGTACCTCCTACCATGATGCACCGGGGGAATCCCATGCTGTGAACAACATCATAGGTTCGGTCTCCCAACAGCCACAGCCTCGACCGACACCACCTGTCATTACACCACAACCAAGCAACACTGCTAGTGTTTCTTACCAGAACCAAGCTCCAGACTACGCAAGAATGATGTCTCATTCCAGAGCAACAACTTCCTATGCACAACCTGCACCACCACAGCAAGCTCAGGCCATGGCTTAGCCAACACAGCAGTATGTGGGGAAAATTCCCACGTTTGTGGCACCACCACCCCCATAAATATACTATGCACCGCCAGTGCAATCGGTTCAATCCCGCGCCCCCGCTCCACCCGCACCGTTGGGACAAGTGTTCGCAACAAAACCATCCCAACCAGCCTGCCCCCAACAATCAACAAGGGAAAGCTCAAAATAACCGGCCCCGTAACCAAGGCAATAACCAACCGTAGGGAGGTGATCAACAACCAAACCCTCCCAACAATGTTGCGGCAAATCGGCAAGCCCAAAACCCCCCATTATAGAATGCACCAAGATGTAATGCCCCATTGCGCACAAACCAACCGTGCACACTCTGTGATGTTTATGGGCACTACACATTTTAGTTTCCCCTCATGGCTCGTGTGAAGCAAGCCATTCAAAATGAGGCCCAACAGGCTGCCAATCAAGCCCAACCCAACCCGACACCACAAGGACCTCCCCCCATGGTGCTTCAAAACCCACTGCCAGTCCAAGGATTGGTGGCAACTACACCCCATCCCCAGGCCAATCCCAATGCTCTAGGGGCACCTCCCATGGCCGAAATAGGTGTTCACCACCTGCTAGCCATGATGACTAAAGGGGTAAAATTGCAAACCCCATGGAATCAGTACGATGCCACCACCGAACCCGCTGACACATCAGCGGCATCAACGTCCAAAACAGTCAACCTACCTCTTCAGTTACCCCCATTCCCGTGCCCCCCCGTACGCAAGATTTCCAATAATGCCACAGCTAGAGCTGTAGTTAGCTATAGTATTGTGGATGATTTGGCCCAAACACCAATGGCCATGCCCACTCTGGAGGTACTCAAAAAGTGCCCAATGCAGCGGAAATCATTACTAGCCACCTTTGGGGCAGTAGACCCCTCCAACTCCAAGTTTATCACATTCGACACGGAGAACGAGGAACCGCGCATGCCATCCACCATCGCCTTCCAAATCCTGGTGTCCATCCGGAATTTGTTTGTACATCGGTGCATAGTGGATGAGGGGGCATCCACATGCATTATGTCTACCTTGGTTTGGAAAAAACTTGGATCACCAATTCTGCAACTGTCCTCCACAACTCTGTGGGATTATGATGGACATCCCACTAAAGCCTAAGGAATCCTCCCCCATGTCCCCATTACATTATCTAGGAAGACAGTGCTAATCGACATAGAGGTCGTCAATGCTCAACTGGACTACAACCTTCTCCTCGGGAGAAGTTACATGTACGCCATGCGAGCTATCGCATCAACTGTCTTCCATCTCATGATGTTCCCCCACGAAGGGAATATTGTGACAGTTGATCAGCTCACCTACCATGATCTGCAAGGGTTAACAGCACCTGCCAACATTATCCCTACCATCACCACCATTAAGCCATAAGGGGTGACCACACACACTAATGTCGTCCCTACAACCAACACTATGGTTGAAAACACACCAGCCTCCCCATTGTTGAATGTGGGGCCTGGTTTGTTTGTCAATACCTCCATGACAGCTCCTTTCCCATTAGTGTCACCACCGCCGACACAAAATGAAACTGCAGACTTGTGCATGGTCTCATCAAGCACCGCTGCACCCAAACAACAACCGCAACCACATCCCCAACCACAACCACAACATTGTCCGCAGCCGCAACATCACTCACAACAGTAGCATTACGTGCAGCCGCAACCACAACCACATTCCCACATGCAACCATCAGGGAGTTATTTGGGCTCATCCCTAGTCCATACGATTCCCTTCCTCTTCCCCCCACCTGGTGTCATGAGCAAGCCGGTCATGGCCACCTTAATCCTACCCAACTTTACGTTGGGAATTCCGGTGTGGTATATTGATCCACCAGCTCAACCAGTAATTCCCTAGGTTTTTTTAACCTTTGTGCAACCCATCGCAATCGAGTCTCACCCTCCAACCGCTTCGCAAAAGCCAACAGCCGCACCCGCACAGCCCCACCCGAAGAGGGCCAGGGGAAAGAATGCCAAAGTCACTGCAGAACCGTGATAAGTCCCACCTTGTGCCATCTGTGAACAACAGGGCCATCCAACTCAGAATTGCCCTGAAATCCCAATGATCTACGTGCATCTAGATGCCATGGACACAAATGAAAACATCCCCATGGTTGAACTCCCAACCGCACCCATAGTCAGGAACAAGGCATTGAGGACAAACCATGCTTGTGCCCTTTGCGGCTTGTATGGACATTACTCCCACCATTACCAAGAATTTCCCAAATTTCAAATGGCTCTCGCTAACCTTCGTCAACATTCCCTTGAGTCTGAGATCACCTTGATCGAAGAAGTTCATCCCCCACCTCCTTCTTCGGACACCATGTCCATTTACATGATGTCCAGTTCAAATGACCCTATTTTCTTCACCATCACCGACGGTCCATCAGACCTGTCTCTTCCGTTGTTTCCCTAGCCACAACCGCAACCTCAGTTGCAACCTCAACCTTAGTTACTAAGGAAACAGTGGGGTTCATTCCCGATCAACATGGTCCTTTTCCTATTCTTTTTCCCTTTCCTTTTCCTACCATCCGAGATTGTAAGTAATTCTGTCTTGGAAACCCGTAATCTATAGGATTTCACACTGGAAGATCCTGTGTGGTACCTTGACCCACCTACCGTACCTCTGAGGCCCTAGGATGTGTTGACTCATGTCCAGCCAATTGAGATGATGTTGCACCTACTTCCAAGTCCATCAAAGACTCCTTCTGTCTCCAAGCCTACCTCTCTTACTCCAACAGAGACTAGGGGCAAGGCCACAAAAACCACAACCAATACCATTTACATGATCTCTAGCACCAGTTGCCCTTTCATCTCGTCGGCTGTGGAAGATCCACCTGATCTATCCCGACACCACTTACGCAATGATGGAGATATATGTAATACTGCCTTCGGTTTTACCCCATTCCATTTAAACCATAGTGTGGAATCAGTTCTTCCCATAAAAGACCAGATTTCGTCACTCCGCCTTGCCAATGACCTTTGTTTTGGTAAGGGGGCATACCTCTTTGCTGACTCAGATGGTCGACTCTTGAAGAAGCCACGCAATATGCTCCACCTCAAGAGAGTCTATGCCTGATATAACCACTATGAGTCCCTTATAGCGTAGTTTTTTCCCTTTCTTGTTTTTCAACGTTTTTTAGCACAAGTCAGGGGCAGCACCATCAGCTGCTAATCCAAAGTCACCCGGAACTGGTTCGAGACACCTCTCACACCTCCAAGCTCAAATTTACATCTCTGTATGAGACCATCGTCTCATGTTTGATAAATTAATTTCGGGACCATTTCCCATAGTTCACCTCGATTTACGATCCATGGCATGACGATGCAAGTGTCTACGGTCCTATACTTGTATCACGCTTCCCGACCACTATTCATGTGATTTTTTCATCCCACCGCCCGTTAAGGAATAATTTTACTTTTATTTTTATATTTATAATTGTCTTTTCCACCGCACCTTACGCAGACATCTAGACCATCGTCCACAAAACCCTTTATTTTTATTGCATGTATTTGGCATATAAGTGCCCCCAAACTTGTACTTCCATCGTATGTAGTCAAGTCCATCCACCGCAACACACATACATGCTCTCCTGACCTCTATCCAAGATCCACTTCGGTTTGCGTTCCTATGTTGCACCGACTCGCGAGCCTCTGCCGCGATCTACCCCGTGCATGTATTGGTATGTTTGAGAGCCTTCTGCCCCGTCCATACTGTGCAGATGACCTTTGGACCTCTGTCCACCATCCCAACATGGGGCACCGCCTGTGCCACCGCAATCGGTTGACCATATTGGAGTTTCGTTTAAGCTCTTTTCTGACTCCTTAAAACAATGAAAAGATTGTCGAGCACGACTACTTCCTTTATTGCTCGGTAAAGTATAGGAAAGGTCGTCTACATTGTCTCATTTACCTCCTTTTGCTGACCATGTAGACCAGTAAAATGAAAAGGACACCCTTGGCACACTCAAGCCAATATTGTTCCCCTCTGCATACTTTTATGCTTTCTCGGGAAGAGGGGCCGTACTTTATGAAAAATCTCACCATGGGTTGTCGTTAAGCTCTTTTCCATCCTTCTCATCAAGAAAAGATTACAGAGCAAACTTGGTTTCATTCATGCTTGTAAAAGTATTTGAATGACCGTCCAGTTAGTATAGGTTTAACCTTTTCTGGCCTGATTGGACTACCAATGGTAAAGAAGTCTCTCATCCCCTCTAGGATGGGCGAGCTCTCCTATGTATACTTTTATCCTTTTTCAGGAACAGGAGACTACCAAAGAAAAAGAGCCCCCATTGGAGTCTTCTTCGTGCTTTCAGACTCTCTAAAATTGAAGGCACCATCAATCATTTACCTTCTCGGGCTCGCCAAAAATCCACGAGATCGTACCATAACGGTGTCCCTACACACCACCCCACAGAAAAAAGTTTGGCAGCATTCCCCTGTTGGGTCGCCTTTATTCAAAGTACTCTACAATGTGTCTTCCTTGGATCCCATCAGTATCAAAAGTGTCTACCTCCTCCAAGTATTTCCCATCTGTAGTGATATCCCCTGTATTTCAGCTATGATCCCATTCCCATGATTCAGTTTCATTTGCTGCCTGGTCCGCCCTACAACCATACTTTGAAAAAAGGAAGTTTGAGTCTCCCTCCCCCTGCCACTGTTCAAACCTTTCCCTCCCCCCCCTCCCCATTCAGTGAGTCAGTCCGCAAATTGCTTCACACCTTCCAGTTATCTCCCTCACGCTCCTGGTCAAGGAAACATCATTTCCTTGGCTAGGGGCAGGTCTCCCTCTGTCAACGCCAACACACATATTCCATAGGATAGACCCAGAGGTCCTTGTATCTTGGTTTCATTAACCTCATTGATGAGTTCCTTGGACCACTTGAGAGGAGTCCTTAGTGCCTCTCGGGATGGTTTTTTCTCACGTGCTCGACTTCAACTACATCATTGCACCGTTGAGATTCATACAAGGTTTTGTCCGTACAATATTTGGTCGAAGACCCCGGATGTCACTTGACTCTAGCACATTGGTGAGTCCACTCAAGGGACCTAAACAGGTTATGTCCCTTGTGATTTCTGGGTTGCCTTGGAGACAATGTTCAGAAGCCCCATTAGTGTTTCGATATACCTTTATGATTGATGCAGCATATTTGTAACATAGAGACTCTAACTCTCAATCAGTGAGTCCAGACAGCTATGTACCATTCCAGATCCAGCAGACCATCAGTCATGAAGATATAGCATTCCATGAGAATTCCATGGGTCCAATGTACCAAATCATCATTGTATTCAGCCTCACATGGAGGCAACCATTATTATAACATAGATCAAATTATTCTTTTGACATTGTCATGAGCATGGGGATGCCCACCTCATCCATATACATGTCACACATTATTTGTATCTCACCCATTGATGGGAACCATATTAATACAAAAACCACCATGCCCTAGCCCCGGAAGCACCACCTCTACGCAGCAAATCCTATGATGTCCGTCGGCCATACGTTGAGCTCCTGCCCTCACACATTAGGGGGCAATCTGTTAACCCAAAAAATCCCCCACTCAGCTCTCAATGTCCTACACCATCCAAGGACACCATTTCACGACCCACATATCACTCCATTAGACCCCCACACCCTCAAAATAGCTAAAGGATGAAGAAAAGGGCTTAAAAACCCCAAAAAGGAGCCCAAAATAGTCTCCTACGAGCTAAAACCCCCAAAAAGGGGCTAAAACCCTAAAAGGAGCTAAAGTTAGGGCAGAAGGGGCTAAAAGCCCAAAAAGGGGGCTAAATCCCTGACCAAGGGCTTAAAACCCTAAAACCCCTTGAAAAAAGATATAAAAGGAGGGTGGGGGGTCACTCTCAAACAACTTCTCCCTTGCATATTGTTATGCTACCCATGGATGCCTTGAGACACCTTTGCCTCTCAAGCCACCCACTCCCTCTCCTCCATTTCCATTGAACCAAAGCTCCCCATCCAAGAGAGGTGCTTCCACAAGCTAGGGCATGGTGGCCCATTTCCACCAGAGAAGGTATAGCTTGTCTTTCATGTCTTTTTTATTTCTTTTCTTTGCTTTCTAACCCTTGTTTCCATTTGCAGGTTTTATGTTTAACATTGTTTTGCAGGTTTTACTGTATCTTAGGATTTATTTGTAGGTCTTTGGAGGCAAAACCCTAACTTGTGTTTGCAGAGGGGTTCACCATTTCTTCTCTCTTCTTTTTGTTTGTAGCTTAGTTTACTGTTCTGTCCATTTTCGTTTCCGTTTTTATTTTCTGCATTTACCCACTAGCAGGAACCTACCCTTCTATCCTATAGACAGAAGGGAGCCATTCTTGTCCCTGTAGCAAGGAGAAGTCCCTGCTACAGGAATCTTTAATTTCTTGGCACCAATTATATCTATTGATTCTACATCTGGTGGTGTTTCGTCACCTTTGAGTCCAATCTTGTTTTGTACCTCATATTTGAGAGACATGTGGGATATCACTTATGTAGTTAATTCGAATGAAGGTCCCTCACCCACCACTGTAGAAATGTCATTGTTTGCAACACAAACCGCCTACTAAGCCATACTTGATATCACTGCAAACTTCAATCCTTCCCCTTCGAGGATGGAAGAGGGGGATCTCCTTGTGCCGCCTTCTTGGGTGACCACTTAGTAATTCTCACATGACTTCCTCAATGACACTTTTCCCTCATATTAAGCTATTATCGATTCCATGACTAGTCCAGAACAACCCTGGGAGGAAATGCATCATCAATCTTACTTCCTCCATGATCTTGAAAAGATTGAGTGTGATGAATTTTAGATGACCTTAAGCGAGAAACTTTGTCATCCCATGGTCCCATTAGGTACTCATGGTATATAAGCCGAAGGAAACATTGAAAACATATCACCAACCATTTCGATCAACATTTCTTGGACCCCTAGTAAAGTAGAGAACATTTATATTGGTGTTGGTTGTTCACCCGAGGAGATTCAAACATACACCGATCTATTTAAGTTATTTTGTGACATATTTGCTTGGTCGTATGAAGAGATGCCATTGATTGATCCTCGTATTGTTGAATATGAAATAAAAACATATCCTAATTCTAAACCTGTTCGAAAAAGTTTACATGTCGTGAATACCTGTAAGGCGTATTCCATTAAGGCTGAGGTAGATTAGTTGCTTGAAGTTATATTCATATACCCAGTTCCCTTAACCTAATGGGTATCCAACCCAATTCATGTGGATAAGAAGCATGGGACCATTTGTGTGTGTACCAATTTTACAGATCTGAATAGAGCTTGTTCTAAAGACAACTTTCTCACACCATTTATTGATTATATTATAGATGAGTGTGCGGGAAGCAAGATCTTTTCATTTATGGATGGTTTTTCAGGCTATAATCAAATCCAAATTAAACTGGAGGATCAACATGAGACTACATGTGTATGTCCTTGGGGTACTTTTGCATACCAGAAAATTCCTTTCAGTCTGAAAAAATGTTGAAGATACTTTTCAATGGGAAATGACCTTTTCCTTTCACGATGTTAAACATATTATTGAGGAGTATCTAGACGACCTCGCTACTCACTCTCGTAAGACAGTGTATCATCCAGCACATCTTTGTTTGGTATTTCAAAGATGTCATCATTATCATATTCGTTTAAACCCTCAAAAGTGCATATTCTGTGTTAGAATTGGTCTCGACTCTCTTATTGGGATTCATTGTGTCAAAAGAGGGGATTATGGTTAATCTGTTGAATGTTGAGGCAATAATTTGGTTTCCTCCCCTACGCACAATTAGAAAAATTCAGAGTCTCCAAGGGACAACTAATTTCTTGCGTCGATTTGTTGTGAATTATGTGAATTTGACCAAGGGTTTTATGCGCTTATTGAATAAGGATACTTGGTTTTTATGGGATGAGAAAGACCAAGAGTCCTTCAATGCTTTTAATAAAGCCTTGGGATCATACGATCTACTTATTCCACCATAATATAGTAGATATTTCTTTCTATATGTAGTCGCATCTCAAGAGATGATTGGTATGGTTATGGTTCAAGAGGATGACGAGCTCCATGAGCATGTTATTTATTATCTTAGTAGAAATATCATTGATGCAAAACTTTGATATACTCACGCTGAGAATTTTTCCTTAGCAACTGTTCATGCAGTTCTGTGATTGAGAAACTACATCCTACTTCTCAAGGCCACGGTCATAGTGCATATCAATCCATTTTAATTCATCCTAAACAGGAAAATTCTAGAGGGGAAATATAATAAATGGATTGTTATCTTACAAGAATTTGACCTTGATTTTGTTTTGAAAAAATATAAGAAGTCTTTAGTCTTTGCAGAACTGATGCCAGATATCCCTAGGTTGGATGAGGACATGATTCATGAGGAATCATTTCTGGATAAGAACATTTTCCTCATCTCATCTACGACCCTTGTTATGGAGATATCATCGTCTATCTACAAATTCTAAGGTCCCTCTGTATCCCTCAAGGGATGAGAAACAACGCTTACATCATAATTCTAACAACTACCTCGTCATCGGTGACACTCTGTATCGTTGTAGGATGGACTCTATTTCGCATTGTTATTTGACTCACGAGGAAGTTGAGGTCATGCTTAATGTATTCCACAGTGGGGTGTGTGGTGGTCATTTATCTGGACTTTCTACAACTCAAAATATTTCAAGAGCGGGATATTATTGGTTGTCAATCTTTAAAGATTGAGTTAATGCGATGAATATATGTCACCCTTTCTAGCTTTTCTCTCAGAACATCCGCTCACATCCTTCCTTGTTACACCCTATTATCACTGTTGGTCCCTTCATGAAGTGGGAGGTGGGTTTTATGGATTGTGACCCAGCATCAGTTGGGGGGAACCATGATATTATTGTGACCATGGATTACTTCACAAAATGGGCAGAGTCTATGCCTACAAGAAAATATGATCTTTATATGAATGCTCACTTCATGTTCAATCATATCATCACCCTATTTGGGATCTCAAAGGAGACTATCATTGATCATAGTAGTCACATTTAGAATAAATCAAACCCATATTTACACTTAGGAGACATTAATTTGTCATTTTTGCCATATTCCTAGATTCCTTACTAGCTAGTTGGAATCCACTTGCAACTAGAAGTCAAAAATTTCTAAAAACCGCTCATGGAGCACTTTAGAAAGATCCTAGATAAGATTTTGACAACTCTGTAGTCATTCTAGAATAGTAAAAGCACAGTTCTTCTTTTTCAGAGTTTCTTTGCTTTTCAACAGTTTTAAGGAAAAAAGGAAAAGCTAGTCTTGGAGTAACTGCCTTTTCTTTTGCCCAACTAATTGTTACAGAGAGAAAATTCCTATGGCTTGGGGGTACCACAACAGATAAATTGACACCAAAAATCAATATTTCCCAATATACAAGATAAACCAAACATCTAACACTAAGGGATACCGAATCGTACCTTGTTCCGGATGGTTGAAGTAGATCCCCCCCATTGAGATTTTCCAATTCACGCTTGCATTAGCAATTTTCTCTCAACAACAGCAAACAAGGAAAGCATGCTCTATAATAATGTGTTAGAAATACTCTAGCATATATATTCAACAATGTATAAGAAATTAAACACATCCATGGATTCAATATTCATGTTCAAATGCACATAATTGGACAGGAAAAGATATTTCTGTTAATAAAATCAGAGATTACAATAGTGACAACCTCTATCAGCACATCTACAAACCGGAGAAACCGAGTCCTCCACCTGGTCCTCCACCACCTTAATCCTCCATCTATTAAGAGCAATCTCACAAAGAAAAGGCAAGCTTGAGAAGAATATAAAGTTCTCCAAAGGGACAAAGGGATGCAGACTCAAGTATAAGCAAACTGAGGCAACAATGGACTATAGTTTCTTTGTTCTTCAATTCCTCCTCTTCAATGTATCCAAGGGGTTCCTTATATAGCACTCCAAAAGGGTAATGGAGGTTCAAATCTAAGAGATCTCAAGGCATATGGAAGGCAAAGATTCAGGATCTTTGGACTCATATGAGGAAAAATCCAAAAATATTTGGATTTATGCACACATCCCGATGCACGTGGGTTTGAGGTCAAAAGTTGCGTGTACACACGAGTATGAGTTTAAAAGTCCCATACAAAAATAAACAGGTGATTTTTAGGGATGATATTGGGACATCAAAGTATAATATAATTCCATGGGGTCTAAAGAGTCTGCAGAGGGACAGGGAAGGCCAAAAATACGTGATCAACCATGTGTGGTAAAATCAGCTATAACACTAATCCTCCTTCTTTTTCTCTTTCCTAAAGCATGGCTCTGATCTCTTTCCATCACTTATTAGCTGGTACATCTCACTCATCCCATTTGTGAGCATCTTGATAGATTAGGAAATTGATTTATGCACGTATGGGGTTTTTTTTTACTATTTTAGTAAGCCTTCTTTTTGTCTAATTCGAATAGCATCCTTATGATTTCGAATCTCTAATTTAATTATATATTTGGACATCCTATGACTTAATGAGGTGGGATGATGTACACTTATTCAATAGAATTTTGTGTTATGCTACATATTCAGTCTCTTTTTTGTGAATTCTTGCATGTTTGACTAGTAAGAGTGTAATTGTTCTACATCTTGGGATTAATTTCCACATGGTATCAGAGCCTTGGTAGTTCGATTATTCTCCTTCCAAATTTCTATTGTAGGTTTAACGTCACTGAATGGGAGCGCATTTTGTCTGTTCAAGGGCACAATTTCTGAGAAATGGATCAATCTCACAGGATCATCTTGACTCCATTCAACTTTTTCGAATGGGATGCTAAGATGGAGATTTTGTTGAGGTGTAAATGCCTCTACAAAGTGACCAAAGCAACTAATGCTGATCCCAATGTAGCAACAGAGAAAATTAAATGGCACAACAGGAGGTACGAGGCCTATGGTCTCTTATGTCTCAGCATTTCAAGAGACCTCCTTTTCCATATTGATGGATTGACATCATTGAATGAATTTTGCAAGAAGATTGAGACTCTATTTGGAAATACATGTGAAATGAGGGGACATCAACTTAAAAATGAGTTGATATCATTGATTCCAAGTAGCTTCGAATACTTACAAGTCTACTTTTCCAAGTTTAAGGCCCTTGTTCTGTAGTTAAAATAGTGTGGAATCGAGAAGAAGGATGAGCAACTAGTCTTGGCCATAATTTCGAAGATTGGTCCTGACTACTCTATGTTTGTTTCGACCTTCCATGCCACCAAATTGACAGCTCGAACCTGGAATATTCCTTCACTTGCTAACTTCATGGAATCCCTCACTCAGGAGCAATACAAATTGGAAATGATGGGCACAATCAAACCTTCTAAATACCAAGCTTTGGTTGCTGGAGATTTTAAGGTTTATTCCAAAGGAAAGAAGAAAGCCAATTCAAAGAAACCACCAAACTAGAAGAGAGACAAGTCCATGTCTCAAGAGGAGTCCTTGGGATCCAAGAATAACTTCCAGAAGAAGAAGAATAAAGGTAAAATGAGCAAGTGTGCATACTGCAGCAAGGTCTATCATCCTGAGAGCTCGTGTATGAAGAATTAAATTGACATGTTAACTCAAATCCTAGAGAAAAACAAAATCTCTCCTCCTGATTGCGCAAAGAAGAAGGAAGGAAGATCAAGTTTAGATGACAAGGAGAGACTTCATGCCCTAGTTTCTAGCACTGCAAGATCCTCTACCTTCATCATTGATTATGTAGCTTCAAGGAAGATGGTTTCGACAAGGGAGGATTTCACCTCTCTTGATGATTCAAAAGGTCCAAAAATTGTTTTGGGAGATGACTCTGAAACTAAAAGTAAGGGGAAGAGTAGGATTGATCTTGACCATGGTTCTTTCAATGATGTTTTGTATGTCCCATGTCTTGCTGTTAACCTCTTGTCAGTGTATCAGATGACCCACACAGGGTCTCCTAAGAAGGTTGTATTCTCTCTCAATGAATTTTAAATCTTAGATATTTCGAATTGTAGAGTAATAGCTAAAGGTGTTGTAGATCATATTTCAAAAGTGTACAATTTTTCCCATTTCTTACCCTTCTCTAACCCCTCTACTCTTCTCACTCATGCTAATGAAGCAAGCAAGCTTTGGAATGAGATATTTGTCCATATAAATTACAAATACCTTTCATATTTCGTGACAAATACATGGTCATAGGGTTACTAAAGATCAAGCTTTCGAAAGGAGTCAACCAGGATTGCATTTTAGGAAAAACCCAGAGCATAATTATGAGAGAATCAATCAAGAGAGAACCTCTACACCCCTTTATTTAATCCATAGTGACATTGCTAATCCATTCCCTCATATTTCCATGAGTAAATTCAAGTATTTATTAACCTTAATAGATGACTTTTCCAGGTACTGTTGGGTTTACTTCTTGAAGCATAAGTTTGAAGTTTTTTACCTCTTCAAGGTTTTACAAGCCTTGGTTGAGAACCAGTTTGAGAGGAAAATCAAGATCCTCAGATATGATAATGGTGGAGAGTATGTCAATTATGATTTCATCCATTATTTTGAATATGCAGGTATCCGGATGCATCATTCTATTCCCTACACACCTCAGCAAAATGGTGTTGTTGAGAGGAAGAATAGATCACTCAAGGAGATGGAAACTTGCATGATGGAGTCAAAAACATTTCCACCAAATTTTTCGGATGAAGCTATACAATGTGCATCCTATATATAGAGTATGGTGCCTCACAATAAACTTGATGGAATCACCCCTTTCGAAGCTTGGAGTGGGAACAAGCCAAATGTGACTCATTTTAGGATTTTTGGCTCAAGGGCTTGGGCTAGAATTCAAATTGAAAAGAGGAAGGATTTGGAACCCCAAAGTCAAGAGTGCCTATTTGTTGGGTATTCTTAATATTACAAAGGGTATAATCTGATAAACATGAATACTCAAAGAGATTTGATCGAAATAAGTGTTCAGTTTGAAGAAGAAATTATGCCCACGGCAGAAATTAGAGAGTCTTCTTCATCACCACCACAACTGAATGTAAGTGAAGAGACTAATGAGTTTGTTGATTCTGATATGTTTTACAATGATTATTTAATTGCATATACTAAAATTCCTACAATACCAAAATTGGAATCAAGGACCATTCAAGCAGCTGGGGAACTAGTTGGGAATCCTAGTGATCATAGGAGGACTAAATCTCAATCTGAGAGAGCCCTTTCTGTGAAATATCCATTCCTTGATGAGAAGTGCTATATAATGGTTGAATAATACCCTCATACATATTAATATGCATCAGAATATCCAATATTTAAAACAACCATGAAGGAGGAATACAACTTGCTCCATAAGAATGACACATGGGAACTAGTCAATCCCCCCCAAGGGAGAAAGCTAGTCAAGTGTAAGTAGCTTTATAAAATTAAATTTTCTTCTTATGGTTCACCTTTAAAATATAAGGAAATATAATTTTCTAAGGGATACTCACAATTTTAGGGTATTTATTACAATGAAACCTTTGCACCAGTGGCAAAGATGGACTCCATAAGGCTAGTTTTGGCCATTGCAACTTCAAGGCCATGGGAGGTGCATCACATGGATGTGAAGAGTGAATTTCTACATGAATATATTAAAGAATATATTTATATGCATAAACCTGAATTTTTTTTGTCTAATCCATCTCTTTTGTGCAGGTTAAAGAAATCATTGTATGGGCTTAAACAAGCCCCCGAGGCTTGGTATGCCAAGATTGATGGATTTCTGCTGTCACAGAACTTTGTTAGATGCAAGTCTGATACAAATTTATATTTGAAGTTGATTCATGGTTCCTTAATCATTATTTTTTTATATGTGGATAACCTATTGATGACAGCAAGTTACATGAAAGAGATTTCCTCCTTGAAGGATGCACTGAACCATGCCTTCTCCATGACAGATTTGGGATTGTTGAGTCAATTCTTGGGACTCTAAATTTATCAATCATACCATGGGATAAAGGTACATCATTCCAAGTATGCTTCATATCTGATAAACAAGTTTAGCATGAAGGATTGAAAGCCAAGCAAGGATCCATTTCTCTCTGGGGTTAAGCTTGAAGAAGCAAGTTTGAATCCATTGGTAAATAATACACTCTATAGGTAGTTGATTGGGTGTTTACTTTATTTGACTCATACTCAACCTGATATATCTTATGTAGTGATTGTGGCTTCCAAAAACATGGATCAGCCTCATTAAATCCATTGGAGGGAAGCTAAGAGAATCCTAAACTTTGTACAAGGAACAAGAACTCATGGGATTTTCTATGCTACAAAATATGACTTAGAGTTAGTTGGATTTAGTGATAGTGATTGGGAAGGTGATAAAACTGATAGAAATTATACTTAAGGATTTGTGTTTATGTGTGTAGATGGACCAATTATCTGGTCAAGTAAAAAGTAGAGTTCCATTGCACTCTCATCTACAGAGGTAGAGTATAGAGGAGTTGTGAATGCAACTATTCAATGTTTGCGGTTGCAGGGAAAACTTGGAGAGTTTGGGATCGAATCAGAGACTCCACTGTCATCTATTGTGAAAACCAAAGCACCATTCAAATATCCACTGATCCAATACAGATACAGTGAACCATACACATCAATATCCATATGCACTATATCAGGAAGCTTATGCATGATGGGACCATTACTCTACTCTACTGTGCATCTTCAAAGCAAGTAGCAGACATATTCACCAAGGTGTTTTCTAAGAATACCTTCAGTAATCTCAAATCATTGCTGGGGATTTTTTATCATGTGATGAAAATTATTGATAACAATATTTCCAAAATGTTGTTCATGTCCATGTTTTAGGGAGGATTTTTCCCTTGTGCCTTTTGCCTCTTTCCTTGGTTGTATGGACAAGCAGTATGTAAAGGGTGAATAAGCCTTGTTTCTAGAACCTATAATATGATATATTTTTATGATATTTACATAAATTCAATCTTAACGAGGGGTGTTAGAATAAATCAAACCCATAGTTACACTTAGGAGACATTAATTTGTCATTTTTGTCATATTCCTAGATTCCTTACTATCTAGTTGGCATCCACTTGCACCCAGAAGTCAACAATTGCTAAAATTGGATCATGGATCACTTTATAAAGATATTGGATAATATTTCAACAACTCTGCATTCATTCCATAATAGTAAAAGCACAGTTCTACTTTTTCATAGTTGCTTTGCTTTTCCGCAATTTTAAGGCAAAAAGGAAAAGTTAGTCTTGGAGTAATTGTCTTGATTTTGGCCCAACCCATCCTCCTTATTTTTCTCTTTCCAAAAGCATGGATCTGATCTATTTCCATAACTTATCAGCTAGTACACCTTTCTCATCCAATTTGTGAGCATCTTGACAGATTAGGAAAGTGATTTATGCACCTATGGGGGATTTTTTTGTCTATTTTAGTAAGCGTGATTTTTGTCTAATTCGAATAGAATCCTTATGCCTTTGAATCTCTGATGTAATTATATATTTGGATAGACTATGAATTCATGAGGTTGGATGATGTACACTTATTCAATAAAATTTTGTGTTATGCTTCATATTCAATCTCTTTTTGTGAATTCTTGCATGTTTGACTAGTAATTTTGTGAGTGTAATTGTTCTACAGCTTGGGCTTAATTTCCACAATCACTTCCAAAATAAGATGATGGAAGAGTTAGATTTGAATTTGGGGTTTAAGCAGCAACATTATTCCTCTTATTACCCCCAAGAAAATGGCCAGGTAGAGGTTGTTAACAAATATCTTAAGTCCATTCTGTAAAAACCCATCGCACCAAGCAAAACCAATTGGCATACCATGATGTACCCTGCGTTGCAGGATTACTAGACCATGGTTAATACTTCCACTAGTTTTTCATCGTACCAGTTGTTTCATGGGGTGTATTTGGTTTTACTGATTGAATGTAAGATCCCATCCTTGAATGTAGTCATATATCTCTTGCTTGACACCTCTGATTTACAAGAACGATTGGTCCACCTGTAGCACCTTCATGAGCATTGTCGAAATGTTTTTTGTGGAATTAGAAGTGAATAAGCGTCATGTCAAAACATAATATGATAATTTCATATGTCCGCATAAATATAATGATGGTGACTTGGTCCTTTTCTACGATCAAGTGAATGTACCATTGGCGGAAGGTAAATTTAATCCTATGTGGCATGGTCCTTACATCGTGAGGTGTTTCCTAGAAAATGGAGCTTATGAGTTAGAATATTACAAAGGGAATGTCCTAAACGAGCCTAGAAATGGGATATACCTTAATAAGTACTACACTTGAGTTTCCAGCTCAAGCTAGTACCTTATATATTATTGTACAATTTTACATAGTTTTTCTTTTCCTTGTCATGCCACTAGTTTGTTGACATGTTTCATATTGCTTGTCATATGTCGATAGAGTCTTCGATATACTTAGTATTTGCAGATGATGCCATCTTCCATACATGAAACTTAGATTTTTTTTCTTGGGTCATTTACGCAGCTGGAGATCAACTTGTGTCTTCAAGAGGGTATGCCTCCAACCATCCTTGAATAATTTTTTTGAGCATAGTGCAGTAATTGAATTATTACAGGATGCCATTTTGAATGGTATTCAATATTTAGAGGTCCATATGGATTCGCAATTGATTGTGTCACAATTGAATGGTCTATACCATGTCATATATCCTATGTTGTTGAGAATATTCTTAAGGGTAAGATTGTTGGAACGACATTTTGATTACATTACAAACATTCATATACATAGGTGTTATAATCAGATTTCTGATTCATATGCGAATTACATTTTATATTTCCATTTGTCACATGATTAAAGGAGAATCATGCACATAAGCATTCACATTTATATTTAGACACATGTACATATATCAAACCGGTAGCTATAAGTTTTTATTGCCAAATAAAAGTTCCAAAAAAATATGGTGTCATAGTACAAAATGGGCTTCAATCCCTCAAAATATAGATTGCTAATACAAAAATAATATCCCAACATCTATGCTTGTGGGAGTGGATGATGATCATGGTAGCACAATACAATGTTCACTAAACACCTAAATAGTCTAACCCATGGATGGGTTACCCCGACCACATGTCTCTACATCGCCTTTGGCAAGTCTTTGATCTGTACCATTAGGATCCTATGGGTCAAGTGGTCCAAGCTTACCTATACATTTTATAGCATCCGCTCGACATCAACACTGATCATCCCATCCCCTTGAACCCTATGTCGGTGTCATGGAATCCCTTCGTTTGTCGTGGACCTATGTCTTTGCAATCGAACCTAATGTCAGTTCTTGATACCACCAAAAACCTTTTTTTGATTTCCTTATATCAAAAATACAAAAAAAATGAAATATTGCAAAAAAAAATAAATATCACTGATATCATCGAATGCAGACCCTAGTGGCAGTGGCATATCCATATCTCCATGGAAGTCAATACCTGCATAAGGATAGTCATTTATGGCGATGATCTGTTGCCACAACCAGTGGAATAAATCATCAGTGCATGAAGAAGGAAACCATTAATGAATGGAGAAGGTGCTATGCCCCCTCCTAACCTCCACATCACCTTAGTCCAATGAGTATGGGATGGATCTTGTAGACTATGAGGAGGTACCTCAACCATGAGACTAAGGCTTGGTACCCTCTCAAAGAAGAAAGTGCATAATATGTTGATGAACCCAAAATTCTTGGTTCGACCAAGCTTGCATTCTTTCATCTGATGTTTCATGCTACCCAACAAGGAAGTTCTCCATTTGTAGATAATGGGCCTCATACATTATACCACATAGAACATAATAGGTCGTGATTCCTGGTGTAGGGATGTCGATCCTCCTATTCTAGCTAGAACTAGAATGATCGCTTTAAGAATAAGGCTCTGAACGACATTGATGGATATTTGATTTCCCACTTTTTCAATATTGGGAAGGAAATATATAGATATATACTCATCAATACTCATGCCCCCACTGACTTTTCAAGACCTAAGATTCACTACCTTGCCTCAGTGGGATAGTCCAGTGATGAAATATATGTCTTCTACCTCAATTTTTAATGGCATCCCATATAGTATGAATTTCTCCATGTATGGATCCCAATAGTTCATGAGAATTTGTAGTTTGGGTTGAGCTCTCATGCTCCCAAGGTTCCAAAACTTGTAGATCCCACATATTCGCAATACTTATTGGGCAGCCAAATTACCATGCACAACTCTATCAACATCTCCATGCTCTCTCTCCCTCCACTCAAGCACTATCCTGCAAAGGAGAAGATATTTTGTGAGGTTACATATTTAAGAAACAACCTTCACAGTATTACATGTGGGTCACAGTGTCGACAAATGCATGTCCACATGGGAAAGATTTACATTGCACGTGTATATCTAGCGCTATACACAACCCAATGACTTGTCACCCACGTGATCCAAGAAGCATAATTTGTGTGACCAAAATTTAAAAAATACATCATTAGAAATTGAAAGAAATGCATTTAATTGAAATAGAATGGAGAGAGAAATCACATGGTCCTAACGGTTGTTGATTATGTGGCTTGTAGCTCTTGGAATATGCCTTTAAAGTTCAAGGGTCCAAAGAGATCCAAAATCAATATGAGGGGTAAAAAACCAAATGGTATGGTAAATGGTGAAGTTTTTACTATTTATTATAAAAAATTACCCTCTTTACTATAGTTTATAACCTCTAGTTATTATTTACAATTTTTTTGGACTAATATTGTGGTGCAAGTTCTGTTTTTTATGCAATTTCGATGAGCCTTTGTTGTAATCTCACTGATCACATAAGGTTACCAATAATACATACTAAAACATAACTATAAATCAGACACAAGAGACAAGAATAGATACGAAACAGATTATATTAATGTAATGAGTTCATACAAGGCACAGAACTGAACTGAGTTCTTTGCTTGGCTCAACAGCCTAATATATACAAGTTACAAGCAGTTACAAAACAACTACCTGTCAGTTCGGTGAACCGACACGACTGTTTAGTTAGCCAACTAATATTTCTAGTTAGTCGGCCGACCAACTTAGTCGGCTGCTCGACTAAGTCGGCTCATCGACTTAGTCGGCTAACTAAGTCGGTCTTCGTTCAAGTCGACTTATGTCGACTTGCTCCTTCTACATCTCCCCCACGAACAAAACGTTTCTTCGTCCTGAAGAAATAGGGAGGTACAAAAAATGAACTTTTGTCGAACCATCCAGACTTGCTCTTGCTGTGGACTGTGCAGACGGATGGTCAGTCTTCTCTGGACGCAGACTTCGACGATAGCTGGAGCTGTGATGGCAAGATGATGCTGAAAGTCAGTCCAAATCTGCAATGCCTTCTGGATATTGATCGTTAAGGTAGAGAGACTTGAAAGGATTGACATATTTTCAGACATGGGAATTTCTGCTATATTTTCCATGTTGGGACCCAACAGTTGGTTTTGCTCTTCTGCAGCATTGATGAGTCATTTCATCTGTGGACAGATGATGTCGAATTTCTCTAAGTTGGGGAGGGCCTATTGAACCCACTGATGTGCCTCTCATTCTAGCTTCTGCAGTTTGTTGGTCTCCATCACAATTTGTTCTTCAATGGTCTGTCGCAGTTCTGCCTCTGTCGAATTCCGGCCCTCCAAATCCTGAATGCCCTGTCTCGCCTGCCTTGTCTGCTGATAGACTTGCCCATAATGATTAGGCCAGTCTCATAGTACTTCCTCAGTGACAACTAATTATTCCATATGATCCTGGAGAATTTTGTATGCTTCCGAGAATGCAGTGTGTTGGTCCAAGAGCAGTCGAATAGTCTCCTCCTTTTGTCCTTCCTTAGTCTCTTGCAGCCGGGTCTGGACGGTTGATACCATCGTGTCGAAGAGCCGATATGCTCTTTCAAGTGGTCGATCTATGTCGACTTCGATAGGGCCTGGTATCACGGTCTGGACTAGAGCTCTGCATCTGTCGAGAAACTCGACTTATTCTGCATTTTTTGCTACAAGGTCTTTATTTTTTCGATCTATCCTTTTCTTTGACTCTTTGGCCACAGTTTTAAGGAGTTGGCCGACCTCTGTGTCATCCAAGGAACTTGCATCCCTTAGGCTAATCCGGAGACTGGATGTTCTATGCTGCTCTTTCTTTTTCTTCTGTTTGTCTGGTTGTTGTTCTTGGGTATCTGCAGCAGTTGAGGTTGGGTCTGTGGTTGATGGAATGGAGGCTGAGGGTTTTTCTAGTTGGTTAGGTGGTAGAGAAGTCGACTGTGTTGCTTTTTGAATATGTGGTGGGGAGGTGGCGGGTGTTTCTGTTTGAAGAGGTGGGATGGCCACTTCTGGTTGTGAAGATAACGGTGGCTGTGATGGGTTTGGTTGTAATTCTGGGGGCGGGGATTTTGATGGTGGAGGTGGTGGGGAGGGAGGTTGTGATGATGGTGGTGTTGGGGACGGAGTGGGGGTATGGAAAGGGGTCGAAGGGTTAGCCGGGGTGTGTTGTGAAATTTGGTCAGAAGAGATACCTACTTCCGAAGGTGTAGTGGGTAGGTCGTCCTGGGCGTCGGTCTCGATTGGCTCAATGACAGACCTTGATGTTCCCTTTACGTCACCCTGTTGGTCACGGGTGAATGTCGTCGTAACAGTTGCATATGGATTTTTGCTTGCATAGAGAGGAGATTTTGTTTGTATTTTCTGGGCCGACTTAAATAGTGCAGGAAGTGTCGCGAAGAAATCTTTAAGCTCCGCATCCTGGTCGACCCTGGCTCTGAGTGCCTCCGGGATAGCACATTGATATTCCTTAGGGGGACTATCGGCCTGCTGTACTTGTGCTTGTTCTTCGACTATGGTTTTCAGGGATGGGGGGGAAGGGGTCGACACAAGGTCAACCACATTTTCAGGTGTCTGTGTCATTTTTTCTTTCTTTGGCCGACTCTCCGGAGCTCGCGTCTAGGTACTGTTGAAACTGAACTTCCACTGACACTTTATTTGCATGGGAATCCTCGACAATGTCGACGGCCGCGGCTGCTCGTTCCTCCTCATCATTGGACGAGTCAGCCAGAATAAGCTTGCGCTTACCCCTACCTTGTTGTAGTTTTTGGTCTTTGATGTTTTTCCTTGCGACAGTTATCTCCTTAGCCAGCTTCTTGATGATGCTTTTAGATAAAGCATATTTCGGGTCATTGCCTTCGACTTCACCTGTCTGTAATTGAGTGGGGTTGACGGTTCCTGGAGCCAGAGGAGTTGTCTGTTGCTGTGGTGGTACTTTTGGTTGTTGTTTTTCTGTCGGCTGGGGGTCGACTACTTTTGCAGTCGGAGGTTTGACAGTGATGTGTACCCGACTAGTGGGCACGGTCGGGGTGTCCTCCGACACAAATGTGTTGATGTATAGGTTTAGCTCGTAGTCCTCTTCTTTTTCCTGGTCGATGAGTGGCTCTATGATGGAGAATTCGACCTATTTGGCAGCCTCTAGAATTGGTATCTTTGTCTACGCTTGTCTGGTCAATTCTCAGAAAATCTGCTCGACCGTTGGGTAGTAGTCGAGGTCCTGTGCTTTGGGGTCCTGACCTCGCATGTACCAAACTGATGTATGGTCAATTTCTAACTGGATATAAGACTCAGCAGGGAGGTTTCGTCGGATGTTCTGGGGCACCTTCCACCTCGTCGTGCGAACCTTCAACTGCTGGAACCAGTTTTCCAGGAAGACTTTCCCCTGTGCCAGCTCATGTAAGGTGCCTTTTTGTGAAAAGGGCTTAAATCGGTGCATTTGGAACTTGGTCGGCTCCCGGAATACTGGACTACCTTCTGGGAAAATATGGTACATAACAATCCAGAGAATGAGAGAGGGGAATTTGATCATACCTCTCATCTCCTGACAGCATTCACAGATGGTTTTGATCATGTCGGCAACATAATCTCCCCATCAGTAGATCTGACCGTCGATCGCGATTGTGTCGACCACTTCCAACATCTCCAGTTTAAGGTCGCTGCCTCGTCCTGCCAAAGTAAGGGTGATTGCTATGATTTTAGCCATGATCTGTGCCGTCCTTGTCACAATCTGGCCGATCATCAGTCCTTTGGAATTCTTGCCCGACGGTGAGCCCGTAAGTTCTTGGACTAACTCGTCTTTGATCCCAATAGGTACAGGGCTACCTTGGTTGGACAGACCCGTAAGCTGGGAGATAACATCCTTGGTGATATCAATCGGCTGGTCGAAGTAGAATTGGCCATTATGGTAGCGACTGATAATGAATTTAACAGCTGCTTCCTTCGTCCCACCGAAGCTTGCCATCAGTGGTGCGTTAGGATAGTTGAAAATGCCACTCTTCAGAATTTTCTCAGCGGCCTGGGTCATTCTGTTGTCGACATAGGCCCACTCTTGGATCTCTTGCCAGATTTTCTAAAATGGGCCCTCCTGGATCTTTACGTTTTTTATGTTCTTTAAGCGGTTGAGCAAGGGGGTGTCCTCTGCTTGTAGCTCCTTTTCCTTAGCCGCAGCTCTGGTTAGTTTTGGTGCCATTTTGTCAGACTGGTCGGGGTTTTGACAGGATTCTTGTGTTTTGGTCAACTGAGATTGCGGGTGCTCTAAGGGAAATGGGTGTGGTGAATGAACCTTCGACGGTCCATTATTTATAGGCGTGGTTGGGGTTGAGTGTCGGAATGGGCGTATTAATGGCGGACTTGACAGTCCAACTACAATACTCGAGTGCGACTTAATGAAGGATCTGTTTTGGTGCTCGAGGCCATCAATGCGTGATGGGACTTTCGAAGTCGATGGTCGGTGTCCTTGGTGAAAATGGTCGGCCTGACTAGTCGATGAAGATGGTCGATTGTGGTGATGTCGGTTGTTGAAGTAGTGAGTTGCTGTCATGGCTGGTTGTGTTGGATGTATTATTTTGTTTTGGAATTTTTCTATCTTTTATGGGTTTTGATTGACGGTTAAGGTCGTTATTTGATTTTTTTTATTTTATTTTTTTTCAGTTTCTCTAATGTTTGAGTCGGGCTCCATTAACGAGCTTCCGAAATACTAGGCCCTGTAACGTTTTCAGTCGGACTGAACCGTTGGGATGTATTTCTTCGACAACATAAGGGCCCATCCATTCTGTGTGTAATTTCTTGGGTTTTCCCTTGACTCAACTATTATAAAGTAAAGCAAGGTCGCCGACTGAGAGGTTTTTTTTTTTGATGTTACAGTCGTGCCAGGCTTTCTGTTGTTGTTTATGAATTTCCTGATGCTAAATAGCCATGATTCTATGTTCTTCTAGCTTACTAAGTTGGAATAGTCGGTCCTTTCTTGCCTGTTCGACATCGACATGTAGTATCTGTGCAATAATAGGTGTCTGCTGTCGAAAATGTAGGGGAACGATTGCTTTCTGCCCGTAGACTAGTCGAAAGGGGGTTTGATCGGTCGACCGCTTGTATACTGTCCTATATGCCTAGAGAACTGTAGGGATTTTCTCATCCCAGTCGTCTTTGTCGGTGTTGCATATTTTGGTTAACCATTTTGTCAATGTTTTGTTAAAAGCTTCAATCGCACCGTTCGACCGAGGGTGATATGCAGTGCTTCATCGGTGGTCGATGTGAAACTAGTCGGTCAGATTTTTGATGGTTTTGTTGATAAAGTGTGATCCTTGGTTGCTAATCAATGTGAGTGGGCATCCAAGTCTAGTGATAATGTTTTCATAGATAAATTTAGCAGCTACCTCACTTGAACATGTATCGACGGGTTCATCTTCTGCCCATTTAGTGACATATTCGACTACCGTGATAATATATCTTGCACCTAATCGTTTGGCTGGGATAGGAAAAGGTCCTATGAAGTCTATAGCCCAAAGTTCAAAGGTGAGACTAGGGTTTACGGATATCAAGGGAATTTCTGTGCTTGGCAGAGGTCAACCAAGTCGTTGACATCTATCGCATCGACTAACAAAGTTTTTGCAATCCTTGTGGATGGTCGGCCACCATAAGCCCGACTGTTGGATTTTTCTTGCAGTTGTATCCGCTTGAAAATGTCCTCTTGTAGGTCCATAGTGTGCTTCATGCATGATTTGTTCTCTCTCATGGTCGAGTACACAACGTCTGAGAATGTCGTCTAACCCCATTTTGTACAAAAATCCATTAATGAGACTGTAGGGTGCAGCCTTCATAGCTAAGATTTGTTTCTTCTTGGTGTTCAGACCTTCGGGTGCCTGACCTGTCTCTAAGAACTAAGCTATTTCTTCTAGTTCTTCGGGTACTACTTCTATGCGAAATAGATTTGCATCCGAAAAGTCATCGTCGATTCTGGTCGGTTCTTCCCCTGTGTCGATACATGATAGGTGGTCGGGTCCGACATTTAGCTTCCCTGGTCGGACCACTACTTCAAACTCAAATTCTTGAAAAAGAAGTAACCATCAACAAATTCTTCCATGATGAAGGGGTTTATTAACAAGGTACTTCAAAGCTTGATGGTCGGTATAAAATATGAAAGGGTTGGTCAATAGGTAATGTCGATACTTCTGGAGAGCAAAGACCATACTTAGGGCTTCTCGTTCAGTGGTCGAGTAGTTCCTTTCAGCTTTATTTAATTTTCGACTGCTGTATACTATAGGGTAATCCATCCCATCATCCCCTGGTTGAGTAAGGATGGCTCCAATTGCAATGCCTGATGCATCAATATGCACATGAAATTTAGTCGACCAGTTTGGGAATTTAAGTATGGGAGCTTCGACCAGTTTTCTTTTCAATTTGTCGAAGGATATTTAGCATTCTTCTGTCCATATAAACTCCTGATCTTCTTTTAGCAGTTCCTCCAGAGGGTAAGTCATATATGAATAGTGTCTGATGAATTTCCTATAGTATCCTGTATGGCCCAATAACACCCGGACCTGTTTAGGGTTTATTGGGGGTTTTAGGTCGAGGATGATTTTTATTTTGGGAAAGTCGACCTTTATACCGTCTTTGCAGACAATATTCCCTAAGAGAATGCCTATGGGTGTCATAAAAGTGCATTTCTTAATATTTAGGGAGAGTTGTATCTGTCGACATCTCTCCAGCATAAGTCGGAGCCATGTGCAGTGATCCTTTAGGGTGGAATATATGATCCAGTCGTCGAAGTATACTGCCATGGTCTTATAGATATACTCTTGGAATGTTTTGACAACAATTCGTGAGAATACTGTAGGTGCATTCTTCAACCCAAAAGGCATAAATCTGTAGGCAAAGGAACCAAATTCACATACAAATGTTGTTTTCTTTTGATCCTCTTTTGCTATGAGTACTTGATTATATCCAAAAAATCCATCTGTAAATGAATAAAATTCATGGCCTGCAACTTCATTCAGGATTTCATCAGCATAGGGGGTGGGGAATGGATCTGTGAGTGTAACTTTGTTGAGCTCCCTAAAGTCGACACAAATTCTTAACCTGGTCGGGTCATGTTTCTTGGGCTGTACAACCATGGGACTTGCCCATTCCGACTAGTCGATGGGGTAAATGATCCCTGCTGCTAAGATGTTGTCTATTTCCTTCTTAACTATCTCCTTATACTTATGAGCTAGTTTGTAAGGTCATTTCTTGACAGGTCGGAAATCGGGTTTAGTATCTATTTTCATTTCTCCCATTTCTTGTACTAACCCTTTTAAGTCTTTGTAGTCCCTTGCAAAGACATCTTGGAATTCTTTAAGTAAGTTGATGATTTCAGTGGTTTGGTGTTCGTTCCAGTAGTCCCCAATCTTATCTATTTTTGGATGGTCGTTGTTTGAAGTGTCGACCTCCTTAGTTTTCACTTTGGCATCTAGCCACTCTGGTGATTTAGCTTCATTGATCGGCCGACTTCCTTCTTTAAACTGTCAGAATGTAGCCGAAAAGTCGGCTGCAGTCATTCTGTCTAGGTCTGGTTTGCCGTTGGTCTCGACTTTCAGGATTGAGTAGACCGGCTTGGTTGTTTCAATGTGGTCGGTCTTCCATCTAAATATCTTACCTTATGTGTGTTCATTTTCTAAGTGTAAGTGTGTCAACTGTGATTTTGATTCAGCTTGGATCTTGTTACAGTCCCTGATTTTTCGATGGTCTTGGTCGGGTTTTGATTCTGTCGGTTGAAGAAACTATTTGATCTGGTGTGCTGTTCCGGCCAACTTTTCGTTTTGAGGTATGAACTGGAAATCCTTAATAAAATTTTCTTTAAGTTCATGCCAAAAGAAGGTTTCTCCTCTAGCTTCCTCCATCTTATACCATTTATTAGGAAAGTCGGCTAGGGTTGAAGGGAACAAATGTTGCCAAGCCCGCTCATCTTTATGTCGAAGCCGTCGCCACTCCTTTTCACAAAGGTTGATGTGTGCTTCTGGGTCTTGGCCTTGGACAAAGATAGGGATTTGAGTGTCATGTGTTAACTTTATCCCACCAAATCGTTTGACAAAGAAAGTTGAAGCAGTTGTCCAGGTATGCAATTTTGTCTGATGGGTGTTCCACCATCTAGCTGCTTGACCTGTAAATGTTTCCACTAAGCTTTGAAGTCTGCCATGTTCTCCAATATTTTTAGATACCTGTTCAAGATGCATTATTGGGGATTCTTTTTCCTTAAACCTGGGCAGTTGGGTATTATGTAAGTTGGTTGGCTGCAATGTAGGTCGTTCTTTGATTTTGTTTTCAAAGACTTTGGGGATAATTGATACAGTGAAGCACTGTCGGGTGGGTTTTTTCTGTACTTTTTGTATAGTCCAGCACCCTCTGGCTTGTGTTTCATAATTTTCCATCTCCCAGTCATATAATTCAGCATCTGAATTGTAACCAATTGAGTCTTGGTTACCTAAATGAAGCTCCCCATAAATGTTTGCCTCGGTATAGTCTGTATTATTATGGATCTGGTAAAGCTATCTGACATCGACTTCCTCATCAATCGGTTCGGTCCAAGGTGCTCCTTGGGAAGGATTAATGGGTACAATGACTTTTTGACCATTTCCTTTTAACTTAATTCGTTCTTTGTCTAAGGATATGGAGGCTTTCATCTTTCGTCCCCAAGGTCGACCAACTAGCACTGGGAAGTAGCTAGATCCTTCTTTTGGGTCGATGATTTCAAAATCAACCTTAGTCGAGATTCCTCTGATGGTCGTGTCGACATCTTTCCAAACCCCAATGGGTTCAATGAGGCCTTGGTCGACGAGTTTTAGGTAAATGCCTGGCTCATAGAGTCGAGGTCAGCCCATCTTTTCCCATGTATCCCTGGTCATGATATTTACCTGAGACCCGAAATCGAGCACCACTTGTCGGACATGATAACCTTCGATTTCCAGGTCGACAAGTGGGTCGACATCGTTTTTGTCTTTTTTATTTAGGCTATAAATGTTCTTAGTTTGCTTTCCAAAGTTAGTGCTTTTTATTTCGTGTAATAAGTCAATGAACTGGGATACGGATTTGTCGGTTTGGACGAGATGAGTTAATTGCTGTGTCGTGCTAAGTCGACTGGTAATAATGTCTTCTTGCTGTGCAATGTCTTGAAATATGTGTGTGGCTTCTTGATAAGTTTTTTTTTCCTTTAGAGGATCCAGATAACCATTGATGTTTTTAATTTTACTAATTTGGGGGTTATCAGGCCCTGTTTTTGTACCTTGGCGAGTGACAATATGTAGATTTTTAGTAGTTAATACATCATGCTTTTGTACACAAGACAAGACATTAACATTTTTCTTATTATTTATTTTTTCTAACACGGTAGGACAATCCTCCAGAGAGTGATCGCCTACCCCACAATGCATACAGAATTTAAGGTCAGTTCTGTCCTTGTACGGACAGTCTGCACATCTGTGCCCTTCTTTATAGCAGATGAAGCACTGGGTCGATCGACGTGGTCGTATGTCACGATTCCTGACGAATCGACCTCTTCCTCCAAACCCTTGTCGTCGATTATCGTACCGGCGCTCATATCGTCGGCCTTCGTATCGTTGCCAGTTCTGGTCATTGGTATTATTTTGCTCATTTCTTTGGGCCACTGCATTCGTTTGGTAGACCGCCTGATAATTCTGTCTGTTTTTCAGGTTTAATTGATAGTCGGCCGTATTGTGACTTTTTGTCTCACAGATGGCGCACCAGGAAGCTTTTGCGTTCTTCATGTTAAACGCACATTCTTTCGTAGAATGATCCCCGGACTCCTGGAAATATCACAAAATACTTTAGTTTGCACAAATCGGACGTCTTGTCGGCTGTATTCGTGCCGACAATTATATTTCGAGTGTCCGGCCGTCGAACATTTAGTACACCATATTTCTTGATTTTTGAGGGACAGTTCTTTCAAGGACTTCTGCACACTTTCCAGCTATTCTTCTATCCTGTGGTCTGTCGGATAAGCAGGTATATCTTCATCCATTTCCACCTGCAGAGCTTTGGTCTGCGCATCTTCATATGTCTTGAATGTTTCCAGACTGATGTGTCGCAGAACTTTTTGTGATAAGCCTGCAAGGAAACATTGAATTAGTAATTGCTCATCAATAAAATAATCTAATTGACTCAATAGGTCCTTCCAGCGTTTGTCGAAATCGCGGACGGTTTCCCCTGGCTTTCGCTGCGTTGTCTTGAGCTTTTTGGCGGCCAGGTGCTTAGCGTCTAGGGTCTTAAAAAAGGATAAGAACTGTGCTTTAATTTCAGCTTTCGATGCTCTGGGTTGCCTTTCTGAAAAGGTCATGTACCAAGTCAGGGCCCTTTTCCGTAAGGCTCCTACGAACTGAGCCATCTATCGATCTTCATCCTTCACCTGGTTTGCATCCCAGATGGACTCATAGACGAACCAATGTCGTCTGGGGTCTTCATCCCCCTTGTAGAGAGGAATGTGAGCTGTTTCATGACCCATGTCTGAGTCACTTTCACTGCTCTCAGAAGTTGGCGGGGTCAGAGGCGTGGGTGGTGGGGAAAGTGGTGGGATTGTTGATGAAGTCGCTCCTGTGGAATTTTGGTCGACGAAACCAGTACCTCCGTCAGTGGTCGATTCGTCTTCGACGTACAGTGGGTTGTTGTGGATTTCTACTATCGATGGTCCACTGAAATTTTTTGTGCGCAGGTCTGCGTGTTCTATTCCTTCAAAAGCTGTACTTGGCGGGGGGGGTGCTCCTTCCTTTGTCGGTAAGAGCAAGTGGATACTTCGGAGGGATGGTGCCGCTTGAATCGTCACCCAGTTCCCTTCGAATGGTCGACGTATGACAAGATGTCGTCTGGTGTACGTATCGTCACCTAGTCGACTCCAAATACTATAATCACCAGCTCTTAGTCAGAGGTCGTCTTCGACAATAGTCTGTATTCTGGTATGTGGATTTAATGGAAAAAGGGTCATGCCTTCACCGGGAGCTGTTAATTGGAGAGCTTCTGGCTGCTCTATCCATACTTCTTCCTCCATAGGGGACACCTCTTGTTCGACGCCCTCTTCCTATCGGTCATGACCCGACACTGGCGGATTCTCTTCACGGTCGGTCGCCCTAGGGTTTTGTTCTCTGCGCAGCCCGTCGGCTCTTCCGCGTCTTGCTTCCCTTCGCTGCTGTCTCTCGTCCCTTTCTTGTTTCTGAATGTCCGACATACTTCCATACAGTACTATTCTCTTCAAGTCTTCTACAGTCGAATTTTCATCACTGGTGACGTCTATCCTCCTGAAGTCGACTAGGATCCACTATACTCTATCTCCGACACAAGACCAGCTACCCCCCCATAGCCTACCCGACGCTTTTTAGAAAGCTTGGATAGTTTGAATCACTTGCTCAAGAAGTATTCCCACTCCCTTTCTGCAATAAATTTCTCCCACTTCCTCTGCTTTTCCGCCCAGTTGGTGTTTGGTGGCTATTCACACAGTGGTGGTCTAGGTTCGACGATGTGGCCTGCTCTATTCTCTATCAAGAATTTGAACAGCAAGGTCGGCAGGGAGCACAAGAATTGCTCGATGAAATCGGTGTAGAATTTCACTTTGACAGTTTCTACCGACGTTCGGTCTTCAACTGCTTGCTCTTCACAGAAGTCGTCGGCGATTTTCTCAAACCACTCCGACAGATTTGTTCATCCTCCTCGAAACAGTTTGTCTAGCAACTGTTGTTCTTTAGTTGCATTCAGTTTTCTCATCCAGAAGCTGCTTCAACAGTTGTGGCACAAACTCGATGAATTTTTCATGTGTCTCTGTGAAAAATCTGGCTCTAGCTTCAGCGACTGTTAATCTGTTTCGTCTGGCATAATTTTGCAAATAGTTCGCAACTTTACGGTCCCACCAAGCCTTGATCTCCTGCTCTGGTATCATATGTGAGCATATATCTTAGACATGTACTACCGGCAACGGAACCAATGTTGTAATCTCACTGATCACATAAGGTTACCAATAATACATACTAAAACATAACTATAAATCAAACACAAGAGACAAGAACAGATAGGAAACAGATTATATTAATGTAATGAGTTCATACAAGGCACAGAACTGAACTGAGTTCTTTGCTTGGCTCAACAGCCTAATATATACAAGTTACAAGCAGTTACAAAATAACTACCTGTCGGTTCGGTGAACCGACACGACTGTTTAGTTAGTCGACTAATCTTTCTAGTTAGTCGGCCGACCGACTTAGTCAGTTGCTCGACTAAGTCGGCTCATCGACTTAGTCGGCTGACTAAGTCGGTCTTCGTTCAAGTCGACTTATGTCGACTTGCTCCTTCTACAGCCTTAGTGGATTTTGATATTTTATGATCTTTCTCACACCTATGGTAGGTATAAATATTAACTAGCATATAGGGTAGGATCATATTATTCTTGGATTTTTACATTGTCCGATGACTATGTCACATTGACTATAAGTACAAACCCACTTCTTATTGACACGAAAACTCCCTACGGATTCTGGAAGTGTCTTTATGTAAGTGATAGAGCATTCCTGACCATGGGTACCCTAGTTAGATCCCATCTTGTTGTTTGGTTCCCATGTTGAACTTCCTCCTTAGATCTGGTAATTCCTTGTAATCCTGCCATGAATTCAAATAGAAACTCCATGTTCTTTCTTATCTTTAATGTTGGTCATGTCATTTAGGAACTCTCGTTTTATATCAAGTTGTAAATGCATTGCATGCATTTGTTTTCCTTTGTTGATCTTAATTTCGGCTCTCCGCTTCACTTTTATAATCCATATTTCCCAAGCTTGTCTCAAATCTAGCCAAGCGGAGCCTCTTATTTATGCTTTGTAGCTTTATCACCCCTCACCCTAAAGGAAAAATTCCCCTGAGTGTCCTTATCATGCATGCATTTCCTTGCATTAAGCATAGGTATGTTCCACTACTTGGAATTATTTTCCTTTACCACGACACTCTTTTCCTCTTTGTTGTACTATAAACACATTTTATTATTTTTCAAGCTTTACAATATGAAAAAGAACGAAAAAGAATAAAACTAAAAACATAAAAAGTCAGACAGGAAATGATATTGTCTTATATTGGCAGTTGTCGTGTCTCCTTCGAACAGAGCACAGTTTATGAGTCTACTCATCATCTGTTAGGTTTCTAGTATGAACTTAGGATGTGTACTCGTTATTCATAGTTTTCTCCACTGAATGGTTAATCTTCCAGTCCCCATGGATCCTCTATTGATGCCTCTTGTGTCACAGAGTTGTCCCAGTATTCACATTTGAGTCTATGTTTCCTAAGTGTCTCCATCTGCCTCATGCTCTTGTTCTAAGGAATTATTTATCCCGAGTCGAGCATTCCTCAGTTATCTTAACTCTACATGTCGGCCATTGTCGATACATCATAGAGTTGTGGTCCTACCTAGAACCTTGGGCCTACTTTCATCATTGGTAGGTGACCTTGAACTCAACATATGACATCTCATCATTGGTTGGAACTGAGTGGTTTCCCTTAAGTTCATGATAATAAATCTATTCAAGCATTAGTATTTGTGTCATGTCGTGGATTCCATTGGACCCTATTAGTGGTTTCTTCACCTTTGTCGGTATTTCTAATTATTGAATTCTATTAAGAGGGTCTCTTCCGCATGCTACTTGCATTCAATATGCACGAGAGACACACATGGTTACTGGTTCATGTACATCTTGTTCATTTTATTTATTCCAAATCATCCATCCTTATTGAGTACCTCGTGTTGGTTGATGGGGGATGCCTTAATGCCCTCCTTCTAGCGGATTCCATTCCATCGAATTCAGATCATTTATTCTAGAATTAGGATCTAGAGTTAATTGATTTCCTTGAGACTTGTAGTCATTAGTGGAAGGTTCTCTCTCCATTGACAGATTGGGAATACATCAATGTCCCCTGATTGATGAATTCTTCAAGTGTTGAACCTCAATGCCTCTATTCTCACTTGTTTAATGCAATCAGTACCTTGACAACCACTTTCATCATTGGTGGGTTGTATTGCATCTATTAATGGTGTACATCAATGACTGGCAATCATATGATGTTTTATCATGTTCATCCTCAACACCTATATTCACATGATGGGACACGTACCATCATCGATTTGTGTAGAATACCTCAAAGTTTGGTGGAATTCCATATATGTTAATGCCTTGATTGTGGCAGTACCTATGTGATTTCAATTCTCATACCATAGTAGTGTACCTCATCATGTACCAGATGTCTTCATTTAGTATGGAGAATAGACTCCAGTGTGTATTATTCGTGGATGTGACCACTTATGACATATGTCTATTATGCCTATTCTTGGCCATTGTACTTATATGTATCTAGGACTGTTATATATACTCCATATCTCCAGTCATGTATAAAGAGTTATCATTTTACTATGATGATGAGTGGCTAGTTCTTCCAGTTGTATCTTCACTACTGCACTTCTGGGACTATTATAATGTATTTTGGCCATCATGTACCCCTCTGACCTCACACATTAGGGGGAATCTGTTATGTGATTTTCCACACCTTGTGCATCATGCCTTTATGGCCTTCCCTTATCCCTATGCAGACTCACTATACCCCTCTTACTTAGTATAGCCCTGATGCTTTAGTTTAACCCTAAAAAATAAAACTTCCATGAAGATACATGCAGGTCAGCAACTATGTAGCTCGTGTGCACGCATATTGCACCATTACAACTCGCATAAATCTGGTTTTGTGGTAAAAACAAAAAATATTTGGATTTTTCCTCATTAAGTAACAAATAGCTTTATCCTTGGCCTTCCATATGCCTAGAAATGCTCCTATTTGATCCTTTGTTTCCCATTTGAGGTCTATATATTGAGCCATTATGAAGCATTGGAGGAGGAGAAACTTTAAGAGTAAGGAAACTATAGCAAAAAATTTCCCCATTTCCATATACTTGAGTCTGCATCCCTTTATCCTTGTTGATAAAACTATTTATGTTCATCTCCCAAGATCTCCATTGTCTTTGTAAGCTTTCCTTGCTATGGAGGATTGAAGTGGTGGAGGCCCAAGTGGAGGAACTTGGTTTCTCAATTCCGATGAGGTACCAACGAAGGTTGTCACATTGTATCCTTTTTTTTAACATTAATATAAATATTCATTTCTTGTCCAAATTTCATGTGCAATTGTTTATATTTGTATCGATGGGTATAGTTGCTTTATACATGTTTAAATGGATTATTCTAGTTTGAATGCTAACATTTAATGTATTTTATTCTTGGATATATATTTGTTGTTGAGGGAAAGTTGTAGGAAATAAGCATTTGATAGCAAGCTCAACCGTGGTCTTCTTCAAACATCCAATTGAGGTATGGTTTACATCCCTTAGTTGTTATCTTCTTTTATTAATATAGCATATTTGAGAATGGATGTGACTTTTGGTGTCACCATGTTTGGTGTGTTCCACCCCAAGCCATAGGAATATTTTCTCTGTAATAAAGTGAACTATGAAAGATTGTCAAACAGATCATCAATGAACATTTTGACCATTTCCATTATATTGTTTAGTTCTCATATTATTAAATGGTCGACAATATATTATTTTCATTGATTAAATGAATTTTCAGGAAGTAGGATTTATTAGGGAGTATTCTCCTCTTCTCTCCTGACAAGTTCAAAATTTGTAAAAAAATGTTCTAAGTAAGCAATTTTCTCTCACACTTTGCAGTTAGTAAGCAGTGTATCAGATACATACATATGATAAGAGGACATGGGACATGTAGAGCAGTCATAGTAGATTCCTGGGAGCAATTTCAATGGTTTGAAATGGAGTAGATTCATAGGAGGAGTAAGGATGGTGGGTTGGCATGTATTGAATGCATGGACGGGATGTCATGGGTGAGACAAAGATGGCATATGTAGTAGGGTGGGGAACCCCTCGATGATTTTTGTCAATGGAGACAAAGGATATAGAGAGAGAGGGACAATGGAGTGTTTTCAGTGGAGACAGAGATGAAATGCGTTAACAGAGAGGGTCGGGGCCTGGTCAACGGATGCGATGGACCTCCAATCATTGGAGGGAAAAATTGTGGCATCTTAGACTACTCTTTCTACTTGTGTTGAAGAAATAGAAAAATAATTTGTTTCTTCCAATATCAAGTGTCAAGTTCAAAATCAAGGTTTTGAAAACATATTTGCATTAAACCTCCAATCATTAAAGTCATCAACCTATTCATAATCTATAAAACCAACCAACATAGGATATCCCAATAAATTTTATTATATACCAAACTGAATTGTACCATATATATTCCAAAGTATCATGTTACTTGTTTTCTAATGGCTTTCATGCAATTATTTCATGAATTGGGCCTTGTGTTTGTCAACACTACCATATACAACATACTTGGTCTCAAAAACCCATTTGCATATGATGATTTTCTTCCTTTTAGAAGTGTGACTAGATCCCAAGTATGTTTTTCCATTAAGGAACAAAATTATTCATTAATTGATGCATTTGATTCTCAACAAAAAAAATATCCTTTATATTTTTTTCATCTAGTGTCTTTGGAACTTGATCCAAAAGAGAATAGGTACATTGGAACTATAAAAAAATTGCATCAATTAAAATAATCATCAACTAGATGATAGAGTACTTCCCTTTTTGTATAGACCCATTGAGGAATTTTTTGATTTGGTGCAAGCTTAGGTTCAATACAATCCTCTAGAGGAGGATGTGGAGGATTTGGAGTTGGATTTTCATCCTAATCAATGTTAATACCTGAAGAACAAAATTGGTTTAGAATATAAGCAACAGAACTAGAAGAAGGAGAAAAAAAATTATATAGAAAAAATAAAACGAGATGGTAGATGTGTCAAACTTGGCTCATGGTCCAAACACAAAACACACATTGAATCGAGTATGTAGGCCAAGAGACCTTCATCAAACATAACAGTATTCTAAAAATGACAAATGACTTTTCTTGTAATAGGTACAAGAATTCAATAACCTTTTACATGCTTTGAATAACCATAAAAATTTCACTACTCACTTTTATCCTATAAGGATTTTATCAACAATGTGCACCCAAGATTCACTACCAAGTAAACAAAAGAGGCTTAACTAAGGTTTAGTGTTACTCCAATCTTCATTTGGTGTTATATTTTATTAAATGCTTATTGTGAGTGAGATTAACTATGTAATTGGCACAATTGACAACTTCTGTCAAAAAATAAGGACTTGGTTTCTAAAATTGGAGCATGCAATTAGCCATTTCCTATAAGGTTTGACTATATTAGAAACACCTTTTTGTTAAGGTGCATATGGAATAGTGTGTTTCATACAAATTCCCCATGCAATTACACAAGTGTTAAGTTTTTATAACATAATTATTTCCATTATATATTCTTAATTTATATAGTTAATGTCTAGATTGGTTTTCTAGAAAACCCATGAAGTCCAAAACATGTCAAAAATTCACTCTTAAGTTGTAAGAATTAAACTACACCATTGTTTCTAAAGAAGTAATCAATGAAAGTTATTAATCCTTAAACATAAAAGAAGAATCAAAATGATGCATACCACACAAATCGTTATGCACAATTTGTAAAGAAGATGATATGTGCCAAGAGTCACATTTTTTAAATTTTTCCCGGATGATGTTCACTAAGAGAACACTTGGAACAAGCAAAATATCTACATGAAACGAGAACAATACAACAGCCATATTGCTTATATAGTTGTTGCAATTAGAAATAGTTCATATGGACAAACTACACATGCCAAAGTATGCTTATTTTGTCACTATGAAACATACAAACTGAAGGAAGAGATGTTGAACAAAATATGAAAAATTATACAACCCAATAATCTCATTGGTTGTTCTTTCTTCTACTACATGCTTAATATCATACACTTATTTACAACTTGGTGAGATGAAAAATCCATGGTACTTCCTTCACCATAATGGGTTATTTTAAATACATATAGAAGGTTGCAAGAGAGATTAGGAACGCATAATACATCATTAATGCGGCCATTGTCTACTTGAAGTATTCATGAACCTATAACACTTAGAGAACTATCATCGCCAACACATATTGATTTGGAGTTACATTAACATAGAGAAGAAGATATAGATTTATCTTTATCCATATGATAGCAAGCTATAGGATTTAGAAGTCACCCATTTGAATAAAATAAGTTTTTGCATTGAAAATAAAGTAGAGGCATGAAAAGTATGTTCTTTAGAAAAAGGATTATATGGAGAAATATCCAAATGTATTTTGTTATTATTCATGGAAACTTATTGGGCATCTAGATTATTCAAACATTTTGACTCTATATGGACATCTCTCCCATAAAAATTGTAAAGTATATTAGTCTTATTTCGTTTTAACTTGGCTCCTTTATAAACATTGGGAGCAAAGAAGGGTAGGAGGGCGTGTGACACTTTCCAGTTTGTTTTTGTGGGGATGTTTATTCTTGGAATGATCGGGGCATGTATTTTGTTGTGTCACCAGGTTAGTGGTACCTGTAGAACTAATAACTCTAATATGTAAGAGATTATATTTCTCTTGAACTAGATAATCACATAATGTTTCACAATAGGGAATTCTATAATCATTAGTTGGACTAATAAAATCCTCTCTAGTAAATTGAAAGTGGATACAAAAATAAAATAGTAAATTCCAAATTTTGATTAAAGAATAGAAAAAATATGCCATAATCTAGTTCGGTAAGATCTAAGGATCTTAAACTTTAAGAGAAGGTATTCAATGCAAGGAAAGTCATTAGGATTCAAATCCATGACTTAATTATCAAGATAGTGGGATCAAATATAGTTGTGTTCATGATAATGATGATGATAGTTATTAATGTGTACTAAACCTATATTTGGTACATCAAACCTTAAGAAATGTACGTATTTTCTTGGTGGTTTTTAGAATTTTATTTTGTGCTTGAAAAGGTTTAAATGAAGTGTCCCTAAATCAACATAGTTTCCATGCGTTAAAAAGGCTAGGAAGGTTAATATTGTAACAAATATTTTTTGAGATATAGTGTGGGTGTACATAGGACATTTTAAGAAAAAACATTTTTCATCTTCAACCATCTTAGTGTCACGAAGATGAAAAATTATTTCAGCCCACAATGTTTTAGGAATCATCTAATGCCATGTTTCACTATGGAACTTATGATATTTTTTATTATTTTAGGATGTTGATTTTTTTCTTTACACTAGTTAAAAAAAAATACTTGCTTTTGATCTTATTGATCATGGTTGATTACTTACCTCCTTGTAGTATCTTAGTTTTCTCTTACCCTTTAATTCTTTGTTGCACCAAAATTTCTCCTTAAATTCAAATATGGTAATATTTTTATTATTATCATTATTTTGTTCCTCAATTCCCCAATGATTTAGCAAAACTTTGAATATTTATGCCCACCTTGCTTGAGCCACTTTTGTCTTTCTTCAGAGTTTGAATCAACATTAGGAGTCTCTTGTATTTCATGTTGTTTATAGTGATCCTATGCTCACATAAGTTGAGCACCTTAAGAAGAAAACCCACATATAGATCAAACATTGGGGCACCAATATTTATGGAGTTAAAATCCTCAAAGAGGAAAATAGTCCATGAAATTCTGTAAATTGATTAATGCATGAAATATTTTACATGGAGACTTATCCAATCACCTTAAATTTCATCAAAACATTCAGTAGATTAAGAGGTTCATTCACCAACAAGAGGAACTCATCAAAGGAAATATTACTTCCATCTTTTCTTTCAAGACTACGACCCACAAACTTGAGGATTTGTAGGCTTTCCAAACTTCAATTACAATGAGTATCCTCTTGCTGTAGGAAAAACAAATTTAAAATCTTGACGAGGAATGTGTTGAGTTGAGATAAATGGTCGAAGCTATCAATAAAGGCCCATCCTCTACTTCTTTGAACTATCCCTTAGTAGTTTCCTTGGCAATGGCATGAGGTGAAGAGGAAATGGTATATCGACCTCGAAATGACCAGAATATGGGGAAATATTGAAACAAAACTTCGTGATCAATCCAAAGATGATGTGATAAGCATATGTATCTCTTAAATGTATTTTATGTTTTGTAAATACTTGTTACTTGTAGGAGTATTTGTTAGGGTATACACTACCAAAAGAACCCCATTTTGTCATGTAAAGTAAATCACTAAGTTTTATAGAATCAAATATATTAACTTAGTAAGAGAAAAGTATTTTTAGAACTATTGTTAGCCCCTCCTCATTTTGTATTATCTACTTGTTCAGTTATGTTACAGCATCCACTAATACAAATTAAAAAACATTTTTGTTTTAAAAAGAATAACAACATCATTATTTTAATCTTTCTTCCATTATTTTTCAACTCAAAGGTTTTAATATTATTAATGATGTCTCTTCCATTTAAATAAAACATGCAAGTTTTGTTAAAATATAGTAAAAATTTAATATAGTAAAAATAAATTGACTCAATGACATAATCTCTAGCCTTGATTTATCCTTCAAATATGAATTATAAGTCTAAAATATAATTTGCGTTGTTTTCACCAATAATCATCATAAAAATTATACGTAAATGAGTGAGAAAAATAATATGATTTGTTTCTTAAAATCTTTGAACAATTTTCATTGGCCACCATTTTCATTGCATAATAACACCTTTTGTCTTTGTAGACTTTCTTTAGACACACACATACCCTTTTTATATCTCTTTTTAGCATTTTTCTTTAATAAAAAAAATCACATTCTTCATGTTTTGTTTTTATTACTTTTTATATTGATAGAAACAAATTTTATCTCTTCAAAATATATATATTACTTCGTTGGTTTAAATTTTATTAATGATAGAAGCAAATTATGTATGTATAAGGAGAAAAGTAAGTGGAAGCATCTCAAATTCATTGGAATAATTAAGTTATTAAAATGTAGAGATTAACCTTTAATTATATCTCTCCATTTTAATGAGTGATCTAACTTAATTATTCCAATAAATTTGATATGCTTCCACTTAGTTATTCTTGTATATACAACACAATTTGCTTATTTCAATTATAAAATTTAAAACCAACAAAATAATATCTATAAGTTATATTAATCACAATGCATACAAGTTATTTTCAAAATTAATAATACTTATAAATTCCACAACACAATTTACAAAGCTCATGAATATGCACATGATACCCAATAATAAATATATACATAAACATTATCACCATACAACCAATTAACTATAACATTAGTAGAAAACATCACTCCCTTTATCACATCCATGCAAATGTGGCTTTTTGACAAGTTAAACTATGAATTAAAATTTATAATATTTCGATTTACCATAAATCAAATGTTACTATATGGTTTATACGTAAACTGGATAACTTGAAATTTATAATATTTAGATTTACCATAAATCAAATGAGACTATGGTTTATATGTAAACTTGATAACTTGAAACATTAGAAATACTACGATAAAACATGCAAGTACTACAATGGATAGAAGTTTATGATGAAAAAGTATATCGATGGTTGACACACCAATAACAAAACATGGACTCTCTATCTTTCCATTCAAGTTTAATATGATAAATCTGTTTACGTTATTTCTTTGGCTTAAATCAAGAGGTTTACATCATATTCACTATCGCATTTTATATACTAAGTGCATTAGTTTCTTCTTCCTGGAAAATCATTTTTTTTCAAAATGGTCTCATTTTTTTATAATATTTTTATCATATTTTTATCAAATTGAGAAATTTTATAATATTATTTGTATATTATTTATAATATTTTTAATTTCAAATTTTGATATTTATCATTTTATAATATATAACAATTATAAATGTCAACTGGATATTAATGGATAAATTCATTAATAAATAAAAGAAAAACAAAACAAAAATAATTATTATCAACATAATCCACTTTGTTACTACTTTATTTTTAGATTGTTATTTGTATTTCAAAATTTAATATTTATGATTTATGAATGACAACCGAATATTAATGGATTAAATTCAATATTTATGTTTTATCGTTATTAGCAATTCATGAATGACAACCAAATATCAATGGATAAAGTCATTAATAAATAAAGTAAAAATTAGTAAATATTTAACAATCTATTTTTACTATAATATTGGTTTATTTAAATTGAAAATTTTTAATTTAAGCTTTGATACTGAATATAAAAATCTATTTTCATACATTAAAATTCCTCACTAAATTTATGAATCACAATAAAATAAAATAAAAACATGAACACACATATTGCACATCACATAGATTTGTAGCCCATAAATATATATTGATAAGAAAATGATGCCGAACACCTCAATTCATCACAAATTCAGAATATAACGAGTAAACAATTATTTAACTTATACAATAATTGAAAATAACATTTCGACATTTATATTCATTTAAATAAGATTACAATTCCAAGAACTTATCTATGATGGCATTGGCTTAGCATTGAAGACTTCAATGCAAGAGATATACATGTTCACCTTAATAAAGAGAAATTATATTGGGCGTATAACACCTGGCCAGGTTCACATATCCATATTAAGATACTAGATATTCTCACTTATCATGAGCACATCTCTATATTTCCTCGCATGCTTAAGTTAATGATCCAATTTCAAATAAATAAAAAATGAAGTGTTACATAACTAAAAATAATGTCCCTTCATCTTGTTTTTTTTAAGTTATAATCCAATACAAGTAGGGTTTTATGACTTTTATCTTCTTTTCCCTTTTTTAACATTTGAACTTATTATATGGAAATAAATATGTAACATGCACCTTCTTTTAAAGTGGGATAAGTTGAACAAGCTTAAAGGAGAAAAAACATGGAATTTCAATATATGTGGTTGGACCATTTGAGGTTGTTGAAAATTTTGGCACTGGCACCACATAGATTGAAAAATATGGAAGGGGACGTAGATCTCCTTCTATTTGAGGTTGTTGAAAATTTTGGCACTGGTACATATAGATTGAAAAATATGGAAGGGGACGTAGATCTCCTTCTAGTCATGGTTAAATTCTAAATGTTATATCGGTTACTTTCCCTTAGGGGATAACTAACTTGTACGTAGGTAGTTTTAGTTTCATTTCAATGTTTGATTTTTTCTTTCCATTTTAAATTTTTGCTTGAATATTATTTTCTTACATATTGTTTAATATTTTTTAAATACTTTTATTTCCATATTCAACTTACTATATTCAAAGCAATACCCATGTCGTTGACCCTCAATACCCTGTAGATTTTTCTATTATTTGTTATGGTTTGAAGATCACTCCATCACTTGTTCTTGATTCGTGAAGTTATGAAGCTCCAAGCATAATAACTGTGTTGAAATGATAAAAAAATATCATAAATATGTCATTACATTAAGAATGAGCAAGGTTACCTATAATATGAAAAAATAGACAAAGTATTCAAAGTACAATGGTGAAAATCAATATTTCTCAATTGATTGACTCTTGAATGAATCAAAATCCTAAGTGATAGAAAATTTACTAATTTAGTTTAAAAGTTTTACCCATTCACTAAACAACTGTGAAATCATGTTGAGGGTCACCATTCAATTATCCAAGTTGAATGTCAAAAGAGAAAATGATTATTATTAAAGCATGTTTTCATCCTCTTAGAAATATGTATAGTCCATCATGTTTTACAAGGTTAATTTTCCTAATTCACCCAATTCCTAAAGCACACATTAAAATGAAATGAAAGGGTAAATGGAAAGGAAACCTAGTTGATAATGGGAAATGTATGAAACTCCATTGGGATATGGATTCTCACTGGTAGAAAATAAAAGCTTGCGATACTAGGGTGACTACATTGGGACTAAGCATATTCAATGGTTGTGTAACAACACCATTACGACACAGTGAACTTACAAAGAAAATTCTTTAAAAAAAATCCATATAAATAATAATTATGTGATTCTCACTAGAGCTTCACGTGCAACATGGAAAATTTAATGAAAATTAACCTCTTTTTTTACTCTTTACTTTTAGTTGGCAGGTTATTCAAGCTTGTGATTAGATAACTTCAAGTTCAAGATCTAGACAGATATCCAATGGGAACCCATTAGTAAAGATAATAATAATAAAAAAATTATGTGGAAGGAATGAAAAATGCTCTTTACATGACTATGCACTACTTCAACAGTTGATTATTAGATATTCATAGTTTCACTAGTGTATCACCAATTGTTATCCCAACAACTTTTTGAAGCCTTTGGAACTTGGGGACCCCTCCTAAACATTGATATATTATTTCATTAATATACATATTTTGTTCTATACTTACAAAGGAAACGTGATTATCATGATTTACATAATTTGTTGTCTATTTTTGAGTTATATGAGCATATCTTACATCATTTTCTTTAGAAGACCTCTAATCGTTTCCAACTTATGACTAGGCTGTTCTCTCAGAGCTATGACATTTTCACATTCATCCAATGATCGAAAACTAATATTTTCATGTTCAATATTCTCCATCGTATAATCTAAAAGGGAGTCAAATGGATAATGTAAGGATGATTTGACTCCATCATCAATACCTTTTCTCTAGTTTGACTAAAACCCCTCCAAAACACCTCAGTTGAACTAAGGATCTATGACTTTTGAGGTCCAATTGCAACATTGATACCCCACCGTTTGGATTGATAAAAAAATTGATTGATAGGAAATCTTATTTCAAAATCAAGACCAATCAATCCTTCTCAAACTTTGTATGTTGGTATAAATTTGTCGAACCAAATTTTCCCCTTATCATTACATTGGACCATCATTGAAGATGTGTTGATCCCTCGATAACCACCCTTTCTAAAATTTGCAAAGATTGATTATCAACCATATTTTGTTTGAAAGGGGTTCCAACCTCATCATCTATGTCATGGGTCATTTAACTCTCTCCATATTGTGTTTGACATACTGGACTTGTACATTTGGTTAGATTTGTTGATTCCTTTAGTTGTATCTTTTGAAGCTTATCAATTCCTTTTACTAACTAAGTATGGAGAACTTCCCCTACTAAGAATCCTTATCCAATCCTTACCCTATTTGGAGTTTTCCTTTTCTACTTAGGAAAAAGGAATGACTTTTACTCTTTGTTCATTGTCCAAAATATTTCATGTTAATAAATCTTTAAAGGCATGTATATATGAAGATATTTCTGCATTGAATTTATGTCTAGAAAACAAGGGGAATTCTCCAGGACTTGGTTGGTTGTTTCAATCGTATATTAGCCAAATCAAGAGAAAGAGAAAAGGGTTTTCAACTTGGATAAGTCACTAATCCCACCAATAATGGGAAGCGGGAAACACCTAGCCTATCTATGCAATAGTCATGGTTGGAGTAACTACTAGCAATTTCCCTATAAGGTGCAATAAAATGCCGAAGGGAAAATTGAATAAATTCAAAATTTTAATTGAAGCAATATCTTGTTTTAGAATGAGTGTACAACTGAAAAAAGAGCATAAGAAAAACACTTCTTCGTTGAGAAGTGATCTCTCAATAAATCGAACCATCTTTAAAATGTTTTTACAATTGTGAGAAAATATCACAAGCTTTGGTGGAACAAGTTATTTAACAAGAAAATAATGTACAAAATTAAGGCCTCTTATCATAGATTATTATGTCAAGCTTACATCCCAATAACATAGCACTATAATTGGAAGAAAATAATTGTTCCCTTTCAGCTAGACAAATGAACAAGAAGTCTCCAACAACACTTGGTTGGTGAGGTTGAAGTTGGTAAATCCATAAAAATGTTATTCATTAAGATGTAATACTACTACTAGAAATTGGCTTAGTTATGTTCTTGATAATGACCTTTATACTAATAAATATAAAAATAATCAACTATTATGATAACTAAATGATTACAAAGAAAATGTATCGTCATACTACACCACACTAGTAGGAATGCTATGAGCAAACCTTTTCAAAATCCTTCCATCTCATGCTTACTTAATTTGATACCAACTGTCAATATTCCAAAGAAAACAATTGATCAATACCAAGGCCCACAAAAAAAACCCACTTGTTGTGTCTCATATACAAAATCAAGTCACCTCTCCATATAATTAGAATAACCACCTAATTTTCAAGTAAACAAAGCAACCTTATATGCACAAATGGCCAATATATATAAAATTTTACAATTAATCAATCAAATATGAAATAAGATGTCTAAATTTCTCATTTTTTGAAAGGAATCCAAAATGCCTTGTAAGTGTAAGGCCTTATGAGGCTTTGTTGATAAAATATGCTAGAAATTTATCGAAACAAAACATTATTTAGTATCATTTTCCTAAAATGTCTCCTAAATGCCTTATTTCTAAATTTAAACGAAGCATAGGCATGATTCATTTTTTTGAACTTAACCTAAATCTTTATGGGAACAAAACAATATTTAATTTTGTTTTCCTAAAATGTTTCATAAAGGCCTTCTCTCTAAATTTAAATGAAGAAAATTTGCATTGGATTTTTGTTTTTAAAATTTGACCTCAATTTAGCATCAAATCATTTTATTCGATTTATTTTCACCTTGAGTATTCTATTCTAGAAGAAAATTGAATATATACATAAATTTAACCTTGCAATTTCGCTAAATCTGAGTATTCTAGGATGAGATCAATTTAGGATGTCTATTATGGAGGATAATAGACTCAATTGCAATGCTCAATCATCAAGCAAGATGATTGAGGATTCTCATTTGGATCCATTTTGGTAATAGACTCTCCATAAACTTCACATATAATGTTAGAAGTGCCATATTCACAATTGATTTGGAGTGTGCTAAAGGTGGGAAATGACGATATTTTTTTATTGCTTAAAAGCACCATCATTTTTTCTTGAACATAGTTATACATTATTAGAATAACATCATTGTTTTGTTGGAAACTATAATTTTTAAAGGTGAGGTACTCTAAAAAAAATGTGCATCTTATGTCTAAAAAGGTAAATCTTTAGGATTCAAATGAGGAAGATTTTCATTATTAAGATAAAGGATAAACTTACACTATCTTATTAAGGTTCACTAAAAACAAATTTAAATTGTTGAATGTATGTTAAGATCATTTGATGATGGAGGAAAACCAACTCCTAGATACCAAAAACATTTTATTACTAATATGTGATTAATGTCTTCTTGTAAATGTATTTACAATCTCTCTCTATATAAAATCTACAAAATTTTGGAATTGGACTTAAAAGCTAGAGTGAAACCACTCACAACTATTCAACCTTATAGAAATCCATTGATCCATTGATACACTTGATATCAAATCCTTCGCAATTATTCAACTTTATAGAAATCCATTAATACGTTGATACACTTGATATCAAATCCACCAAACTAATTATAGAGCACCAACACACCTCTCTAATAAAAAAAATACATTTGTGAATTGAGACTATAATATATCTTCCATGCTACAAATAATTGATGATATAATTTTTAATATTTTCATAAATAATTTATGTACATTCGCTAGAGTATTCTAGGATGAGAGTTACGTTGTAATTAAATTCGCAAGAGTATTCTAGGATGAGATATTGTGTTGAGTCTATTATCGGATACAGTCATCCTTATAGTATGGAGGTTAGAATATTGGGTTGTGGAAATGTGATATTACAATTGGCCTTGGAGTATGAAAGTTAGCATATTAAAAAACTCAAATGTGATGCATTTCAAACATAAGGTAGAAAATAAAGAGGGTTCTTTCATGAATATTTGTACGTGTCACATAAAAAAAATGTAGAGAAGTGAAGAATGGTGTTTTGGATGTCATAGTTCATAAAAAGATAAGGCTTCATTGATTCATTTTATGGTGGCCATCGATGATTTCCAAAGAGAGAGAAGGTGGTGATTGATCTCAATCCTAGAAGGTGGAGGATGAAATCATGGCTAGGTGGAGAAATTAGAATGTCCCAATACAACGGAACTCTCTTGTTCTGGGGCCAAGCATTTCTACATCAATACTATTTGAAGTCATTGTGTACCACTTTTATAATCAACCATCCACCCAATTCAAACCGGATAATCCCAACTCAACTTAGCATTTCTATTTACCCATTTAAAAAGTATGTGAGTTTTAATATAATCTATTTACCTTAGCATTTCTTACAAACTTGAAAAAACATTGTAATTTGATCAATTTTGACACTATAATCTTAATGATATAAGATATTTGCACCAATGAACAAAGTATGGAAAAACAAAACAAAAATATAAAGTTGTGATTTTTTTATTCGTGAATGACTTTTGCCTAAAGCCTTCAAGACACTAAGCATTTGAGTTAATGTGTTAATGAATAGTCTCTACCTAAAGCCTTCACACTTCTAGTACCATACAAACAGTAACCATTTTCATTTACATGGTTTTGAAAATAATATTTATTGTGTCAATATTTTGACAAGAAAGATTAGTTAAGTGTTATGTAAAAATTCAAAACTGTCCACAAAATCCAAGTATTATGTCAAAATTCAAAACTGTTTTAATTTGTTGTTAACTCTAAGAAGTTTTTCATTTCATAATCCTTATAATTCACAATATGTAACGTGAGCAAGGAGTCTAATTTTAAACAAAATAAATGTCTTTATCAAAATTCAAAGTTATCACAAAATGATGATAAATTGATGTAATGTTAGAATCAAAGTTCATAATTTTCATACATTAAAGTTAACTTTACATTTTCTTAGCATTTTAAGTGTTTCTAAAAATTTTGTAGACAAATGTAATGGTTAGAAGCTTTGATTTAATATTGTTCCCTTCAAAACTTGTTTTTAAAGTATTTCTAAAATTTATTAATTTAATATTTTAAACAATCTCACAAATTAAATAAAATTGTTTTGTGGTTTCCATCTGAAATTTAAGTAACCTTCATTTTCTTTAAATTTTTAATGTATTTTTAAAATTTATTAATTTAATATTTTTAAACAATCTAACAAATTAATAAAATTGTTTTGCGGTTTCCTTCAGAAATTCAAGCAACCTTCGTTTTCTTTAAATTTTTGAAGTATTTTTAAAATTTATTAATTTAATATTTTTAAACAATCTTACAAATTAATAAATTTGTTTTGTGGTTTCTTTCTTAAATTTAAGCAACCTTCATTTTCTTTAAATCCGGCTTAAATTCACCTCTAATGCATGCAATTCACTAGAAAAATAGACATTTTCTTTAAATTCTACTAAAACCTGTATTCTAAACCTTTCAATCCTCCAGAACTGTTGGGCAAGGTTATGGCATGAGTACTCCTGAATGGACGTCGAAAAGATCAAGATTGCGAAACCGGTGAATGTAAAAAACAACCTCTTGAATGGACGCCGACATGAGGGACGAGGATTGATCCCTGCTAGACTCCGGTGGGGCTAGCAATGCCTTTTTTTGCTCTGCGTGGCACCTGCAGGTTTAGAATCCACCCCAATAAAAAATCTAAAGCGACGCAACATCTATAATAATAACACTATAGAGTGATGATGGACTGGATCGATATACTTCACTTCATTTTCAGAAAACAAAGCACCCCTGGCCAAACCAGGTCCCCCAGGGGTCCCACGACATAACACAATTGCGTGTCGTTACGATTCGCATCGACGAGGATTACTCGACTGGTAATGCATTAAACATTTATGCAGAGAAACCAATGTTTGATTGATATCAATGGATTTCTTCTTTTTCTTTCCATTCTTTGATGCCTGCGGCTGTAGATTGCAGTGAAAAAAAACTGTTGTTAATGATGAGGAATGGAAAACTAGGGCACATTTTATTTCTACTCGCCTTCTCCTTAGGCTGATGAAATAGCGCGTACGCCTCTTTCTGCCTTTTTTCCTCACTTTTCATGGTCTGTTCTTTATTTGATAAAAGGATATGGGACTCGTGACGGGCCACGCTGGAAAGCTCGAGCATGTACATTCATGATCGTTAAGCCATGGCATGCATCTAATCCATGGATGATGGATAGTCTCTCCGCCTTCCGGAGATGTCTAATCAATTTTTTTCACTGTTGTTGCGGCACCTTCATCGTTCTCGCTGAGTCTCCGTTCCCAACCTTTCCGTTCCCGTCTGCCGATCTTATCGAGCATGTACGTTCATGCTCCATAAGCCATGGCATGCATCCAATCCATGGATGATGGATAGCCCCCTTCGCCCGGAAGTTTTTTTATCGGTGATCGTTTGTTCACCTGCTAGATTTATGTTGGATGTTTTTTTGAGACAACCTGCTAGATTTTTCATACTTATTCGATAGAGATGAGCTTCTCTAGGTTCTGGGTTTTATTTTACTCAAAAATAACAAGAGAGGTTGCCGAACACGTGGACTTGGAGTCTATGATCATAGAGACTTTCCCCATGTTTCTGTGTAAATCGCTGCCTTAATTTGACAGATGGGCTGGAATTTTGTCAAATTGTTTGCATAATTTTCACACACAGTGCCGTGGGCCTATGCGAATTCGAGTTCGAGGAGAATGTGAAAGCTCGTTTTCTGTAGTTTATATATTTGGGTGACTTATTTAAATATATATTTTGTAAGATTCTAATAAACGCTTAGTGCTTTTAAACAAAAAAAAAAGTCACTTTAAGCATTTTAGTAAACGTTTCATTCTTTAAAACAAGATAAAATGTTTATATTTATTTGACAAATTGGCCAGGGCAAGGAAAATGTAATTGAATGGTAATTGTTAATAATTATTTTAAATTTTTATTATATATAAATATAGTTTTTTTTTCTTCATAAAAATAAATTTGTCTTTATTAATTAGCATGTTATTTAGATTAATAAATTATTACAATTAGTTACTATACAAATTTATATCAAAATGTAATGAGCATGGTATTTAGATTATAAATTATTACATTTAGTTATTACATAAATCTATATCAAAGTTAGGATATCCTTAAAAATCTACTTCAATTTTATAATCAATCAATTTTATATATTATATAAAAATAATTATTTTCTTTCTATTATATTCAATGTAAAAGTTACAACTAAATTGGAGATGAAAAAATTAAAACTAATAAATATAAATAATTTAAACTTCATTAATTTGAACATGGCCAAATAAATAAATATGGTAACTTAAAATGACATATATTGAGTATATATGAGCAATGGATCCTTTTATTATATTGGAAAACAGCATGAGCCAATAGTTTATGGACTTCAACAATTGGTAATCTCTTATTATATTGAAAAACAACCTAAGCCAATGATTTATGGACTTGATAAATATACCTTAAATTGAGTTGATGCATAGTTCCATGTCCATATCATGTATGCATTGCATAAGTATAGAGATTGACTCCAAAACTAGCTCTAAGAGCTTGAAGTAATTGGTCCTGGCTCTTCCAGCTGTCAGCTAAGATAGAGCAAGTTTCTGTTAGAATTCCAGGACCAATTACTTCAAGCTCCCAAGACAATCTGAATATGGAGAGAGAGAAAATTGCAAATCATGGAGAAAAGTTTAATATGTAGAACCCGACAAATAGATTCTTTTGGGTTTCGTAGAGGCACATGAAAACAAAGAAGGGTGAGGAAATGTCTCGTGGAAAAGCATTAACCCCTGAGATTGCCATTGATATACCAAAGAGCCTCGATGGCTTCTCCTTTGTCAATAAATGGTTTGCAACTATCTTTGAGGGATGCTTCCCTAAATTTAAAAACACATTCCAAAATTTTACAAATATTCAAAATACATGAGTCCAAAAATACAAATCCAAAAGATCTATATGAGTAAAAAAAATACAATATATAATCTAATCAACAATACAATCCATAGATCCAAAACAATGTAACTATGTGGCATACATGTAAGTGAGTCTATGTCACATCATTAGGATGAATTGGATTATCCTAAGTATTCTACAACACATGAAAGAGATTAATTTACAAAATATATATGTATATATAAAAACTAATTTGTTAATATGTATTTACAAAAACATATACATACATATAGATAGATAGATAGATAATCCTAAGGGATAAGTTGAACTAATTCTCACTAATGTTGCAAGTCATTTAACTAGTTTAGTACCAGTAAATGGCTGGTTCCAATCTACCTAGATTAGGTGCACTAGTCTATATAGATAGGTTTACTAGATATGCAATCCACTAATGTAGGGAAGCATCCCTTGAATTTTTATTGAACATTTTAGTGTACACACAAACAAATTTACTTCATTACTTTAGTATGGAACATGGCATTTTGACTTCATATTCAGTAAGTGGCATCCTTCCACCACCCAAAAATAAAAGTTTTCCAAAGAGAAAATTAAAAATTTTTCACAATGTACCTAAAAACCATCAATAAGTTTCAATTAAATTATGTACCTATGTATCATCAATAAGTTTTATTTATGAATAACAAGCTCTAGTTGCTCCATTTTCACCTTGATTGTTAAATCATGCATTTCATTAAATAAGAAAGTTAGATAAATAAATAAATCAATTTTAAATCAATTTGTTTAAATAAAGTTTACTTAAAGGGTCCAAACAATTATATGTATATGTTATCCTCTAACTCTTTAATTTAGATCTAATAAGAATTTTAATATTTATCATATTGTGATCTCTTCATGGACTCCCCACCCAAGATTTCATACCTTTATGGCAACTTTGGGAGGTGGTTTTGTCTAAAGTATGAAGATATCTTAAGAAGTCTCTTGTCTCCCATGTTGTTTGTCTTGTAAATTAAGTACCTAGTTATAGGCATACCTAGTCATAGGCACGCTATCAATGGGAGAGAGACTAGCTTCTATGAGGTGGATAGGATGTGGTGTATTTCCCTTAATTTTGATATTATATATTATAAAGTGTTTTTCAATTTGTTATTTTCTTCTCATGACTTTCTAAAGATGTTTTATCCTCGAACTTCACAACCATTTAAGATAAGATGAGTTTGATCTTCCTATCCATTTAAGATAAGATGAGGAACTTTCTTTGCCTTGAGTCCATGATAGATGGTTAAAAATTTAGTTTTGATTATCTAAATTATTTTATTTTCTTCTTTTGAAAACTTGATACTTTATATTATTAACAAAGATACTTGATTATTAAAAGTAGACAACACTTCTTCATAACATATTTTGTGGTTCAACCTAGAACTGGACACCCCTACTTAGAACTCGCTTGAATCCTACTTAAATAGAAGAGAAATGCAAGCATATTCCTCTTGCAAATAATCTTGATGAAATTTGATAGTGATCCAATCATCCTTCTACAAACAAGCAAATTCGCGGTGTCTAGGGTAAGCCAGAGAGGGAGAACCAGTCACTCAACATTAGTGTTGACTTCATAAATTTACAAGTATGATGTTATGTTAGATTTACAAGTATGATGTTATGTTAGAGGAAACTTCCAATTCTAAAACATGCTTTTCCATAATCTTTTTATTGGTAATTTTGATTGGATGGCACCCTCATATTTACCATCCACTACGTATCCACCTATGACATATGGGCATTGTCTAGCTCATGTTGCAGCCTGAGTTATTCTTAAGTTACAAGTGTTGGTTAGCAAAACTTTGTGTCTAATCTTGGTTTGAATAGCTTCATTTCTCTCTACTTATTCTTCTCTAGTTATTTTATATTTCTTCTCCAAGTGAGGTCAAGGCTATAAGTATGTATGTAATTTAAATTGCAGTTTCATGTTCTGCTGGCTATTCATACGTTTCTGAGTGTCACAATATCTTCAACATAGTTTAGGCTTTGTGGGTTTGGTAAAAGTTATGATGCATCTATTCAATTTCTATTTCTTTTCTAACTAAAATGCATATACAAATATTCCTAATTGATTATAGGAACAATGAGAACCCCTAAATTAAAACCAAAACCATGAGACATGTCTATTCAAAATAAATGTATAATTCTAAAATTCTATAGTCTTCAAAACTTAAGCGGTGGCATCCACTCATGCCAAAAAAAAAAAAAGAGGAGACATAAGTTTTCATTTCAGATAACCATTTTATACTTATGCAATGCATACATGATATGGATATGAAACTATGCATATTTATGAAGTCTATAAATCATTGGCTCAGGTTGCTTTTCATTGGCTCAGGTTGCTAGACAAATTTACTTTTATAAAGAAAAAAAAATTAACTATATTTATATATAATAAAAATTTAAAATATTATTAACAATTACCTTTCAATCACATTTTCCATGCCCTCGCCATTTTATCAAATAAATACAAACATTTTATCTTGTTTTAAAGAATGAAACGTTTACTAAAATGCTTAAAGTGGCTTTATTGTTTGAAAGCACTAAGCGTTTATTAGAATATTACAAAATATATATTTAAATTAAGTCACCCAAATATAAAAACGGCAGAAAACGGCCTTTCTCATTCTCCTCGAATTCGCAGAGGCCCACCGCATAGTGTGTGAAAATTATGCAAACAATTCGACAAAAGATGGCCTTTCTAATTCTCCTCGACTTTGCAGAGACCCACAGAAGTCCATCCCATCTGTGAAATTACGCAAGCAATTTACAGATAAACATGGGGAAAGTCTCTATGATCATAGAATCCAAGTCCACGTCCGGTAGCCTCTCTTGTTATTTTTCCGTAAAATAAAACCCAGAACCTAGAGAAGCTCATATCCGTCGAATAAGTCTGAACAATCTAGCAGGTTGTCTCAAATAAACATCCAACATAAAACATAAACATAGAGCAAAATGGCAAGCAAAACCATATGAAGGAGCCATATTATGGCTGATATCATGATTTTGTCGTAGATGACATCTCTGTGCTCGCCATTATCCTAAAGTGGGCTATTAAAATCACTACACGAGCTCATCCTTTATCAAATTGAAGCCAAAGGACATAAATTCTCTTTTAGATGAGTTGATCTTGGCCTAGAAACCTCGAACCTTCAGTGTGATATCCACAATGGGAAATGCCTCCATCATACTGCTCTGAGAAACGCTCACTAAATTCAAGTGTCCAATCATTGAATGAGTTTAAATTCGAATTTTTCCCACCCATTTTGGGAGTTCAAATTTCAAACTCTGGCATAGGTGGATGCAGGGATCAAGATTGAAGGGCTGGTCTTAATTTCATATTGAAGGTTATATATTCATGCAGCGCTTCATCAATGAAGGGCTTTCAAAAAGTTTACATTTTAAATGACATTAATAAATTAATTGTACATTTCATTTACTTGATGACAAAAATTAAAAACAAATTTTTTTTTTTCAAAATGGGATTTGTAAAATTGCACAAGTAAATGTATATCCCTGCCTACATTGTGTTCAATCTATTTGATTGGGGAATATGTCTACAATTGCTCAGTTGCTTTAAGGTTTATAATAAAAAAGGTTTATAATTAAAAAGGAACTCAGACAGATGGTCAAGCCGGATAGTACAATCTATGGCTATAAATTTGGAAGTATGGATTGAGGACGAAAAAACGTGTGAGACCATTCTTGATAGCGTTGAAGGAATTCAAAACAAGAGGCAGGCTCACTTAAGAGACCATTCTTGATGGCGTTGAAGGAATTCAAAACAAGAGGCAGCCTATGCTAGAACTCCGAAGCTTCAGTCATAAAATAAAATCTATAGGGGAAGCAGAAGCAACCAAAGCTGAATGTTTTGAGATTATTGTGATGGCATTGAAGGAATTCAAAACAAGAGGCAGCCTATGCTAGAACTCCGAAGCTTCAGTCATAAAATAAAATCTATAGGGGAAGCAGAAGCAACCAAAGCTGAATGTTTTGAGATTACTGAGAAATTGATAAAGTATCGAAAAGATGCAGACCTGAAGAATAAACAATGGAGGTTTTTGCACAGTCATCATCTGAAAGTTTCACAGGGCCAATTCAGAGAATTATCCTCTGACAAATATAAAACTAAAGTCTTCAAAAAGTAATAGGTTGTCAACTAATGAACTTGGTTGCCTCCGTATGTCCAACATTCATTATTTGGTTTTTGGTTGAAGATACCTCCAACCAGTGAAAATATGAAGAGATGGCATATTTAAAATATTGGACTATTTCATAGGAAAAGTAAATATTGTATTATTCAGTCAAGCTATTATTGTTGGATGAATTTATGTCTCCAGGAGCAACAAAAATAGTATTTTACAGGTTTTTACCCCCCCCTTTTTTTCATATGGATTCTGATATAGAACAGCTTTAGTTCAACTGGCCATGATGGGCTATGACAAGCAGCTGGTGGCTATGGGGCTAGAGGTACTTGGGTATTATCCTACCAGCATTGAATAGATCTAGTGGAAAAAGAATCCTGCTGCTGGAAGAAGTTTATAAGGATTTGCTATAAGAAATGGGAAAACATTTATGGCATTTTTTCATTGGAAATTTTTTATTTTGAGAAACTGATAAGGTATAGTTAGTTTAATAGAAAATAAATTGCAATATATATCTTATAAAGTCTTCATAGTCTAGAACTCTGCTAATTTCTTTAATAGACTCAAAGTACCGACTTTGGACTATAGAATGATGGCAAACGTAAGAAGTCTGGTTCCAGACTTTCAGTAAAAGAGACAATAGATAAAATGAATGATGTTGTCAAGAGTCTAGCCTTCTTAGTAGGAAAAGTAAATCCTTGCAAGATTGTTATGTTGTACTGTTGGAGCAGGGTCCCACAGCTACAGAAGAAGCTTCTAGTTTAGCGGAGAGATAAGTTTTGGTGGAAAGAAGATAAGACAGAGCTACGACGTCGTAGCACATTTCCAGCTAGAGAGCAGAGCCGGAAACCATGAATTTTAAGATAGAAAAGTCAAGAAAGGAAACGGTACCTGAGCGGCCGACAAGAGAGAGCCCAACCACTGCATTGAAGGCAGCAGCGGAAGACAGGAGGGCTCAGCGACCCTCATAAAGGAGAAGGAGCAACGAGGCTGAAGCATTGAAGACGAATGACAGAAAAGCGAAGCGGTGCATAGTACCCATGATCAGTGCCGGGAAGCATGGAAGACTGTAGAGAGTTGTGGTGTGACGGGAAGCGGCTACCTCAAGTACAGATATGGCCGACTGTCACTAGTTAGGGTTTTGGGTTACTGTTGGGACAGGCCCACAGTGTTGTAATGGAAAGACCTTCGGGCTGCCTATAAAGGGATATATTTTGTATCGTAAAAGGGTTGGTTGGTTGGTTGGTTGGTTGGTTAGCTAGTTGGTTCATTCAGTTGTTAGTAGTGTTTTGCAGAACATTAGACTGTTGTAAAAGCCTAGCTCTGGTTCTATTATCAGCGGAAGCAATCTTACTGTAACCAGTAGCTGGCTTATAGAATATGCATGTAACGATCCGCAGGGATCGACAGAGAGGGAAGAGTATATTGTAGGAGAGCAATATAGAAGAGAAAAGAGATCTAAGAGAGAGATCTTAAGCTGCATATGCGGTGCAGCAAAACTGTGTTTACCTTCCCCTGAGCTATAATAAAAACACAGTTCTGTGGACGTAACTTCCATTCTGGAGGTGAACCACGTTAAAATCAAGTGTTATGTGATTGGTTTACTTGTTGTGTTTACTTATGCAATTCTCAGTCATTTCATGGACTTTGTTTACAGTTTAATGAATGAATGTGTTAATCAGTTCACAGCAATATAGAAGGATAAACATAAGTTAAAGTCTTTGGCATGCTGTATATGGTTCATTTATGCTTTGCGTAAAACAGTCTCTATTACAGTATCGAATAGTCTTGTGTGTTAAGTCTTGCACGTCGACACGAGCAACGCTAAGTGCACTAAGCCGCGGAGGTAGGATATCATAGAAAGGTGATACCGCATCGGGGGAGGAGCTGCAGTGCGCAATACCGCAGGTTAAGGACTTAGCATTGGGCAGGAGCTGCGTGTCACACAGTGCACGGCGATGCGATAAGGCCAGAGATATCGCGAGAGAGGGAAAGCGCGCGCCGCAGGATAGGACTGAGCGACGGTGTAAAGGAATATCTCGCGACTAGAAGAGCTGTGAGACGAGGAGATCGTGCGACGCGACTAGGAGATCGCGCGACGCGCAGAGAGAGACCTCGCAGCTAGGGGAACTGCGAGCCACTAGTGGGATTGCCATAGAACCTGGTCCAAGACACTTGAGTCCTTGGCCAACCCATTAGAGTCACTTCAGGTGAGACTTCAGGCCGCTTCGCGGTCTGTCGCCGAAAGGGCCAGTGATCTAGGGGTGTTGTTGGTTGATGATAGTAAACCCGGATCTACCCATGATAACCAACAAATGGTTCCGTTGCTGGCTTTGAACAACTGAGCGCTAATGTTCTGTTGGCATCCCACTAGAGAAGAGTTTCACCACTGGCTGGATTCAAACTTAAGGGAGTTTGCCAAGAAAGAAAATCGGAGTCCTAAACTGAGCACAGAGGACTGGTTACAAAAGCATATAGCTTCAGATATACACGCGATATTTTTTTGCAACCTATGGAAACAAGCTTTACGACTGGTTATCAAAGTTGACAGATAGGAACATATTCAAGAAGAAAAGAAACATTGTCTGGAGCAGAGACTCGACAATCCCATCACGAGAGCAGTGGACTTCTGGCTTGCGAGTGTGGTAGGAGGCTTCGTCACAGAATTTGCAGTTGACCAGAGAAAAAGCTTCAGCGAGGCTGAGCGGTACTTCTTCAAAGGATATCGTGGTAAGTACCTAAAGTCTCTAAACTTGTCCATTAAGATGCTGCTACATGAAAAAGGAGTAATGGACATGATTTCAGATGAATAAGTAAAGATAGTAATGTCACAAGAGTTTGAAAGTGATTTTGATGACATTGGACGAACACATAGTGGCAAGAAATATAAAGTAGCTTTCGGCTCTCCTGTATTTGGAGATAGTTCAGACAATATTAGGCAACCGAGTCCTAGTACCACAGAAGAACCAGAAGGGGGTATCCCTTACCAGCCCTATACCCCACAGAAACAGACCGGGACTCAGAGTAATCCCGTAGGTACTCCATCCAGTAGCTCATAGACAGTACCTACTACCGCTACATCACCTTCACCTACACCGTCGAGTGGTAGTAATCCAGTCAATCAGAACCTACCGCAGAGAAATAGAATGAGAGATGATATGAAGCTACCTACCTTTAAGGGTACAGGAGCAGAGGACCCAGAACAGCATTGGTTTCTATGTGAAGCCATGTGGACCATTAAAACAATCAACGATGATAACATTAAACTTGTACAGTTGGTCACTACACTCAGAGATCGAGCTTTAACATGGTACATAAAGTATACCACAGTACCCAAGACACTTGCCCAGGTCAACAATGCCATGATTAAAGAGTTCAAGAAACCTAAGTCTGAATCTCAGTGCATTACAGAGCTCAAGGATATTAAGCAGCTACCATCAGAATCAGTATGGGACTTTGACCATAAATTCAAAGCTCTTATAGACCAAGTAAGCTTTGAGTTTGCGCCGGAGCAGCATAAGGAATGGTTTATTGCAGCGCTGCTCCCTCACATCAGATTGCCACTAATGCAGCAGAAACTCCAGACGCAGGATGACACGTTGGAGATGGTGATGAAGCTAGAAGCTTCACCTTTAGCAGAAACCAGTGCAGGCATGACAACTCTACAGAACCAGTTGGCCAATCTCACGTTACAGATACACGAACTTAAGAAAGGAAAAGAGGTTATGCAAGACATATGGTGCTTACGATGTAGAGCACAGGGTCATACCAAAGACAACTGTCTAGTCTTTGCAGAATATTTAGCGTCAGGGGCTCCTAACCCCTTACCACGAACGCAAGGACCATGGTGTGAAATATGCAAAACACAAGGACATCCGCCTCAGCAATGCCCTTTGCTTCAGAAGTATGTACAGACACCTAAGAACCTATACTGTGTCTTCTGCAGCTCTGTCAAACATGATGAACAGGATTGTTGAGCCTATGATCTCATGTTAGATAGAAAACATGACATGTACAGAGTCCAAGCAGAAACACAGGGTCCAGCAGCAGGACCACAGCCTGATCCGACTCATGGTGGCCGTGGAGGAGGATTCAGAGGACGATGCCATGGAGGAGCCTTTGCACGAGGAGAAGGCTTCGGCAGAGGAGAGGGTTTTGGCCGTGGTCGCAGACCAATCACTTGTTATAACTGCGGAATTGTAGGACACTATGCTAGGGACTGCCAGAGCCCCACTACTACTTGTAACTACTGCAAATCTTATGATCATACCATAGAGGAGTGTCCTACCTTGATAGCTAAGATCAAAGACCCTAAGCCAGCAATACACCAGAACATCCAGCTTATTGCTTCTGAGCAGGCAGAACCAGAACCAAGAGTCAATATTGTGACTCGTAGCGGTGTTTCTACTAATAGGACATCGCAGGAGACCGAAAAGAACACAAGCCAGGAGTGGGTGCGCAGAGCTCCTAGTAAAGCAACAACACTCGACCTACAGAAGAATAAAGAGACATTTCACGAAGCCAAGGCTTCCTTTGATGAACCTACGCAATCAGGATCGCAGGTACCGCCGTCTAGGGGTGTACCGCAGCAAGCACCTTGTGGCGATAGCCCAGAACAGATACCGCAGGCTACCACATCGGGAAGATGCAACGAGGATGAATCGACAGGAAGTGTACAATCCTTCCTGCGCAGTTGCTTGAAACTCGTGAGAAATGAAAAATCTATCGATGAGCTACAGCACATCATAGATCAGTTTCAGCAACCTTCTCTCTCGGGCAGTGCACACCGCGCTGTTCATAATATTACAGGAAATACAAGGACCAGAAGAGAGATGAAGCTCACAGCACAGATTGGAGAGTTTGAAATGGATGAAGTCGTCTTAGATCTGGGATCAGAGGTGAATGTTCTAACTAAGCAGACATGGGAATAGATGGGTAGCCCTCAGTTAGTCATATCGCCTATCCACCTGAGATTAGCTAATCAGCAGCGAGTATCACCCTTGGGTCGACTACCGCAGGTGCCAGTTGACATTGACGGAGTTCGCAGTTTTGCGGACTTCGAGGTTATAGAAATCATTGGTGACATTCGATCGTATCCAGCATTACTAAGTATAGATTGGGCGATCAGTAGCAAGGCTGTCATTGACCTAAAGAGAAGACAAATGACCTTTGAGGATGCACAGATCCGGGTCATCGCACCGCTGGATCCTCACCAAGGTCCTAGATACATTGAACCTATCCAAGCAGAGGAGGAGGCACATAACATGGATAGTCTCTACCAGATGACTGCGAACCAGAGCGACTACATCAATCCAACCGCAGAAGGGAACATTAGTTGGCAATGCGACAGCTCATGCACATCGGATTCCGATATTGGTCTAGAGAACTGGCAGAACAGACTTTACGAAGTCTCAGCGCGCAGATGTGCGTTTATGAGTAATTCACTGCGATGGATTGGCGTAGAGATCACTGAGATTCCATCATATCATGGTCTGACAGATATTCAGGACTTCCTTGAGCAGTTTGAGCAACAGATTCCTTACGAGCAGAGGAACGTAGCTATGGACCTTGCAGTACGAGCCACACCTGCAAGATGGTGGTATGCGCATAAAGTGAATATCGCATCATGGGCTAATATTAAAAGATTGATGGCGATCAGATTTTCTGTCGACAAAGAGTATGTCCAGCAGAAGTACACAAGTGAAACTGATCCCAGGGCACACATTCAGACATGCGAACAGAACTGGTCGGACATTCCTGAGGATGGATGGGTTCATAGATTCATTCACACATTGGACACAGTCCCAAGGAACTGGTACACAGAGACTGAGTTGTGCAAAGGGACGACCACATGGTCACTTATGACAGACAGTTTCCTACTCACCTTCATGTTTGAATCAGAACATCCAAGTGTTGCTCAGGCCCTAGACATAATCAAGATCAAGATATTTGAAGACTGTACCATCTCAGTGCAGGCTCAACCTGAGTGGGCCATCCAGTTGCAAGACGCGCTTGAGTGCTATAACTTCGCAGCAAAGCCAGACAATGAAGATAAGGATGAGGATGAGGATCCTTGCAACACCAACATTCCGGAGTCAGAAGGGACTCGCGATGTTGGGGGACCACAGTTATAGATTCCAGCAATCACCGAACCTATCAAGATTAAAAAGATCAATATTGGCACAGACGCAAAACCTAAGTTTGCCTCTATTGGAGACTACTGGAACGATGAAACAGTCGGACAGATTGTCGATTTGTT
>LPNX010555823.1:246717-260806 GCA_001517045.1 Pseudotsuga menziesii | reverse complement strand
TCTATATGGGCGCTGCTTAACTGGTCTAGCATCCTCCTTCAATGGTATCCTCATAACTCCCAGGTCTCCAACTATTCCCTTCATCTCTGTGAACTTGGTAAGAAAGAGTCATAAGGGAATACATAGTATAAAAATTGAGATGATTGGGATAAATAATTTAGAAGCTTAGAGGAGCACTGGAAATGAAAAAAAATATGAAACGAAAGTTAAGGATGAAAATTGATCTACCTCGTGTCCATCCATGACGGACATTTCTTTGTCCATTACACAAGATCATATATTCTTCCATGCTTGAAGTAGTCCACCGCTACCTTCCATTCTCAGTTTCTTCACAGTGAAGGTTAAGGGTTTGAAGCACCTTGGGAAAAATTAGCCGACATTGATTGAGAGAAAAAAAGAATGACTAATATATTCATAGCAAACTTCAAGAAACTTGAACTCATATGGCAAAATGTAATAGCTAATTAATGGATACTAGCCATAATACAACTTACTCTGTTAATCTCTATGTCTTTGACAAGCAAAACTCGTTTAGGGGAGCTTAAATACCAAGGCATGAAAAAACCCTCTGACTCGACAGTTCTAACATTATGGATTCTGGTTTCAATCTGAGATCAAATGTGGAGGTCATGCTGAATAATGCATGCGTATCTACAATCCGTTGCATCAAGTTTATAAACAAGCATTGAAATCCATCTCAATGGAAGGATAAAGAATGCAAAGGATTCAATGAATCCAAAATGATGAAAACCTATTTCAATTGAGGGAAAAAAAATAACGCCCATTTCAACAAAAGTCAATCGAACAAACCCATTACAGTGCAATCAAACAAATGAAGGCATGGAAACAACAATATCTCTTGTATGGTGTGGGGCATCGATTGTGAATTGTTTATGCCATTGGACTTTATGAACCATCTCAGCTGAATTATCTGCCGTGGTTCGACTGTGCTCCACATCCTGACAGCATGAACATGTCCTCTTGTGCTTCCAAATCATCCCAAATCACCCCATGTACAGAGAAAAACCACCAAACCAACACCCATTATCCGCAAGGAAAAGCTCAATCCTCCCATAATAACACATAGACTCTTCTCAACCCAGCTTCCCTTGAGCTCCAAAGCACCCAAATACAAATAGTGGGGCCACAAGCATCGCAAATTGCAATAAGCCCAAACAAACAAATTCGCGTATTGTCCTACAAGATTCAGAAACCAAATCCTTCTTGATCAGAATACCATCAGTTGGCACAAGTATATGCTGGCACATGTCTCTGTAGAAGGTGAGGAGTATATGTTGGAGCTTAAACATCAATCTGAATACTCGTGCGGCTCGATTCAGAATCTTGTATCCACCCATCAACTCCTATTGCACTGCACACTAATAGTCTGGGGATAGAGGATTGATGCTAGGTATGAAGGTAGCAGGGTCATTTGGAAGCCAGAAAACCCAACCATGTCCAACGCCCAAAAGAACGCAGGTGGGAACCACTATTGAGTTGCTTATAAAAATTTTGGAGGTAGATGTATATTTTAAAATTTTGAATTTGAAATGCAATCATATAATGATGCAACGCTGTCAATTTTAGCTTTACCATCCAATCATATAATGATGTTGCAACTGTGCGAGTAGGTCAAGTTGAAGGTACCTGATGATTGATTGCTGGAAATTGGCGAGGAAGCAGTCGCTGGGAAATCCAAAATCCTAAACTCATGGATGGGCATGCTTCATGTAATCGATGCGCTAACACCTGACAGACTAGTCTTAAAGACAAGTCTGTTTGGAAAATAAGGCTTGTCATCTAGGGATCCTCTTCTTAGTTTTACTAGACACCTAACAGGATCTTCTCTTTAGATACTTATAAGTGACTTTTTTTTGAGTTTTTTTGTTAAGCATCACTCATTTTTGGCCAAATAAGTGGAAACTAGAAATATATATTATGTTCATGAATGTGTAAACCAACGACTAGGAGAACCTTATATTGAATTCCAATTCTATGTGTTTCTCTATAGAGCATACCCAAAACATCTATGTTCTCAATTTTAGCGAATGAACTTAGCAGTATCACAACCTTTGTTACTTTGTACAAAGACTTATTTCATTGAAATACTGACTAATTGGTTCTCATATTTTTCTATCCCATATGTAACTAAGATATGTTGTCAATTAACAATTGTTCTCGTTTCTCTACCATCATTCTTATTGATGTCAATTATTGGATGCACACAATCTTGAAAACATCGTTGCAATGATTATAACAACAACTAAGGAAGCTAGAGCAATTTATGAAACAAACACAATTGTTTTAAGGCCTGGCATGTTTCTATGGAAAGTTTATCCCAAACTTCTTATCATCTTTGACCAAGATACATCTTTTAGATTAGGTTGTATTCTAGAGAGGTAGGGGTGCTAGGTGCTATGAAATAAAGGAATAATAATTTGCAACACCATTGTCCACAAAGTCATTTTGTTACTAAAGAATTAATTTTTATCTTTTCATATAGATTTTTAGCTCATGGAAACATTGTATTGAATGTATTGATCTTAAACTGCATTTAAAGTCCATATTCAGAAATGATTGTGATCAAAACCTCCGACATGCTATAACCTCTAGTAAAGTTGTTTGAAATGCAAATGATCTTATTTCTTGAGCAACTAATCACATATGTAACAAAAAAATAATAGAAGTTGATTCCTTTTTTAAATATCACATGGAAATTTTAGTGTAAGCATCTAGAGAATATGTAGACCTTATCTGCCCTTTTGTTTAAGCATGGGAGATTCACCTTATTGACCAATATCTTATCACATTCATGCACAAAGGGGTATTTTTAATTGTGAAAAAAATGGTCATTATATTGTAGGTATTGGGAGGGTGGGGAGTAGGGTATAGGGGATTTATAGGTATTGAAGGGTATACAAATGGATATCTAGTAAAAATAGGGAATATCTCCTAAAAATAGGGTTTTTTTAATTGCAAATATGTATTGGGAGGGGATCTCAACAAAAGGATTTTGGTAGGTATTTATCAATATCTAGTGAAATTAGGGTATTCTTTAATATCCCATGAACGAAGGCGTTATGGCATAGTTTCCCTTAATGGAGACCCTATGTGTTTAAGACACTAAATTTTATGCAAAGTGGATTAAAAAAACTTGAACAAGCATACCATCATTTTCAAACTGTCCAATCAAGACAAATCATACAAAGTAAAACCAGAACAAGACTTTGTCAAGATTATGGATGTACTAAGTCTTGTTCAAGATTATGGATGTACTAAGGGAAATTACTACATAAATTAAATTTGAAACCAATCTGATTGTACTAATATACCATAGTACCATTAACAAATGCAATAAAATAAGACCATCAACAAGATGAAAAATAATGACAAACATCAAAAAACATTTAACCACATCAAATAAACAAGATCTAGAGTTTTATCTAAAATTACATTAGTAAACAATCCAAAGAAAATGATAAACCATGTCTTTGAGTAGCTTCTAGTTAATCTAAACTGGGAGGACATAAACTATAATGGAATAATTGAAACATCGATCGGATAACATAACAAACCACTTATACTATGAAACGAGAACTTTATACTAAGAACAAGAACTCTAGGCATAAAAACGATGATTTTTGCAAAAAAAACACCAAAAACACCCCTAAATAGAAAAGTGTTGATACCAGTATACACTCTTTTTTTGGGGGGGTTAAAAATAGAGCCATGTCCAAAAATAGAGCCATTTTCTTTATTCACCTTCATAACTTTTGCAATCCAGAAAGGATAATCACATGCATCATCTGTAGCCAAAACTGCAATCATGCAACCCTCCTTGATATCTTGTACTAAGCCCTTATAAAGGTCTTCCATCTCTCGACGCTTTGCAGATGATCTTCAAGAGCCAATATACATTTCTCTTTCCTCTACTTGAGAAAACTCAACACCTTGAGGTTCAACATTTGTTTCCTCGTTTTCATTTGTTACTAGTGGCCAAGTAAATGGAGAATTCAAATATATATCTCCATTTGTAGAGTATGAAATTATGTCACTTTTCTCCATGAAAAAAGACTCCCACCATACAGAATCAGCAACATCAAAGTACTGATATGTATCTTTGATAGAATTTGTTATTTCTTCCATGCATTTAGAAGAATTAACATCTCTATTGTGTCGCCTTGCATTATGAATCTCTGAAGATGATTGCAATAACAACAAATTTGAAGCATACATTTGATGATTTGGGATGAATTTCAAAAATGCCAAACCTGATGAAGGCCCCCATTTTGTGCTAGTTGAGTACTTATTTCCCCATAGTAGTGTTTTTCCATCAATCTTTTTTATACGAAATCGATGTTGAAAGCTAATGTCATTAAGTTTTTCAATGCACCTTTCTTCACCATGCGATCCAAAAATAAATCTTCGCATGTCAACAGTTTCTTCCAATTTTTGTACAACAGGTTCTGGATGGTATGCTTTCCTTACAATTTCAATCATTGATGGTAGGCTCCCGAATTTCTTCCTCCTCAATGTCCTTGCAAAATGGCTGAAAATTTGATCAATATGATCATGTGTATGCCCAACAAGAAGGAAACCAACTTTTACCTTTTTAAAAATTCCCAATTCAACAAGCATGTTTAGATAAGAAAACATGACCTGATTTTTGTTTTCTCGGCTTGTGTTGTCCAATTGCAAATATAGAACTTCAGGACGATCACCAGGCCAATGAGAAAGGACATGATGAATTATGGTGATGGTCAAATTTGCATCATTGTGAATGTTTGGAGCTGTAAATTAAACCCTTGGAAACATTTCACCATTAAAAACCATACACCTAACCAAGTGAAACTGAATAAAATTTTCCTCCTTTAAATTCTTTGGCACACGTACAAAATGTGGCAAGAGTGTTTTTTTTTCTGATCCATGCCATCAATTATCAAACCCATATACTTATGTGGAGCATCATAACACTTCTTGCGATGTTTGTACAACTTTTGTCGTTCATTTGATTGTTGATTGTGATGTTCTTGTAGTGAATTAATTATGGAATCTACAAAGAACATATACAAAAATATTGATAACTTGTTTTAATAATTGACATTTATCTAAAAAAATAAACAAATTTTTAAACATACCTCTTTCTATCCCTTCTGATCTATCCCTCCTTTCTTTAAGAGAATCACACGTACTGCAGATCCCCATCCTTAACCTCTTTGGAATGCAGACATTGTTGAACTTCTTTTTCCATACTCTTGTGAAATATGCATATTTGATGAAGTTTCCATTTCCTTGAACACCTTGAACATAATCCTTGTATAAGTTGTATATTTCTTGTCTTGTGAAATTATCTGGAATGTGTATTGTTTCTCTATTTGGCATACTCTCTCCATGCTTTGAAAAGAAATCATGCATCCATGATATTGCGATGTGTGTTGATGGTCCAGTGATCTGTCCCTGATAATCATCAAAATAAAATGTTGGATCCTTTTATAGTCTTGTTTGGATTCTTGATAATCTAAGATTACCAATTGAGTGAATCCTTTTGAATGCCTTTCTACAAAGAAGAACATTTCCAACGCGATAATCATAACATGTCCTTGTAGAAATCATACACCCCACTAAATATGAATTTTGCATACTTTTGTTCATTGATAAATGCACGTTCCTTTTCTCCAAGGCATAATTGTAGCCTATACCCTTAAAACAATTGTTGTGGCAACACTCACTTGAAATTAAATGAGTAATGGAACTTGGACTTGTGAGCAATTCTTTCCTAGACCTTGTATAACTGGAATGCTTTGGATTGACATAAAAAGGTCTAGTCCTACACTTAATCCTGCTCATTGTTAGATTATGTCTCTGCCTTTCTTGGACCATTATGTCTGCAACAACAACCTCATCAGAATGAATGTTTTCATTGTGAGAAATATGACCCCACTCATTGAAAACATGATCACTAAATTCAATATGAAAATGATTGTCATGATCAGTAATAAGTTGATCACTTGTGGATAGATCAATGTGAGCATCAACGCTATTGGTGCCACTAAATTCTTCATTGAAGGGGAACTCTTGAAATTCAACATTGACATCATTGGTGCCTGTAACATCCTTACTTGGAGGAGAATCATTGTCTTCATCATTGGTGGCTTCATCATCAACAAAATCATCATCGATTCCATTGAAATCCTCGCTTGGAGGATTATCATCGTCGGTGCCATTAAAATCTTCACTTGGAGAAAAGTCATCATCGGTGCCATTGAAATCCTCACTTCAAGTAAATTCATCATCGGTTCCAAGAAAATCCTCGCTTGGAGGAAAATCATCATTAGTTCAATTTACATCCTTGCTTGAAGGTGACTGATCATCGGTTCTATTGAAATCCTCGCTTGGAGGAAAATCATTATCACTGCCATTGACATCGTCGCATGGAAGAAACTCATCATCAGTTCCATTGAAATCCTCGCTTGGAGGAAATTCATCATCACTGCCATTGACATCCTTGCTTGGAGAAAACTCATCATCAGTTCCATTGAAATCCTCGCTTGGAGTAAAATCATCATCATTTCCATTGGCATCCTCGATTGGAGGAAACTCATCATGAGTTCCATTGAAATCCTCGCTTGGAGTAAAATCATCATCATTTCCATTGGCATCCTCGATTGGAGGAAACTCATCATGAGTTCCATTGAAATCCTCGCTTGGAGGAAAATCATCGTCATTGTCATTGACATCCTCGCTTGGAGGAAACTCATCGTCAGTTCCATTGAAATCCTTGCTTGGAGGAAAATCATCAGCATTGCCATTGACATCCTCACTTGGAGGAAACTCATCCTCAGTTCCATTGAAATCCTCACTTGGAGGAAAATCATCATCATTGCCATTGACATCCTCGCTTGAAGGAAACTCATCATCAGTTCCATTGAAACCCTCACTTGGAGGAAAATCATCATCATTTCCATTGAAATCCTCGCTTGGATGAAAATCATCATCATTTCCATTGACATCCTCACTTAAAGGAAACTCATCATCAGTTCCATTTAAATCCTCGTTTGGAGGAAAATCATCTTCACCATTATTGATTTTTTCGTCCTCACCAAAATCATCACCGGTCCCATTAAAATCCTGACTTATATGAAAATTATCATCAGTCCCATTAAAATCCTTGCTGGGAGGAAAATTGTCATCATCTTGCTTATTTTCTTTAGGATCCCCACTTGGAGGAAGATATTCATCATCATCATCATCACCTTCACATTTTTTCCCTTCATTAGTGCTTCCTTCAAAATCTTCAGAACATGGAAGTTCTTGAACAACGTGTTTGATTACATTGCTTGCACTGTCAGTAGCTTGGCTAGATGAACAATACAATGCTTCATTGACATTAGAACTCAATTCATATGAGTCCATGCCTTCTCACTAAAAGATAGAATTAAAGAAAAATATTAATAGAGAAGACAATGAACTTTAATAATAGACCTCACCAAAATGTAGAATGGTGCAAATGTCAATCAACCATCTTATAGCTATGAGAATGAAATGTTCCCTCCAAAACTTAACTCCAATTTTTTCGTTCAAATTTTTCCCTCCAAAAGTTCCCACCAAAAATATAGGGCGCATTTCAAGCACATTCAAAAAACTAGTAAAAAAAAGAAATTTATGATATAAAAAAAATATGAAATAATGTATTAAATAATTACATATTTATATCCCCATGCATATAAAACCAATGAAGTTTTGTGTAATGTTTTATATATACGAAATATGTAATAAAGTAATGGTTATTTAACTTCTTTTTAATCCCATATTTGTAAAACAATCAATGTTAAACCTAATTTAGGTTATATAAATCATTTAGTTTTCCTACTATTCATCATGCAGTTTGGAGAAATTTAGTAACAATTTCAAGGTTAGTTTTTTTTCCTTTTTGAATAAATAGTGTAGTTTTTTTTTGTTCCTATTTTAATAAATAGGTTAGTTTTTTATTTCCTTTTTTAATAAATAGGTTAGTTTTTTTCATTTTAGTTTTTTTCCTTTTTTAATAATTATGTTAGTTTTATTCCTTTTTTAATAAATATAATAGTTTTATAGTTAATTTTACAATGATAGCTTTATGGTTTTATACAGTTGTCATTCATTATTTTGTGGTTTTATTGATTTTTCATTTGTCTCAATGTATCTTATAAATTCATTATTGTTTAGACTGTGCAGCAATTCAGGAAGGGTTTTAAAGAAGGAGGAGCTTCTAGCACTTTCAAGAGAGGAAGAGTTTTAAAGAAGAACTAGAAGATTTCACAGGAGCTTCTAGCACTTTCAAGAGAGGAGTCGCTACCAAATTCCGAGTTAGTTATTCTTTCAAGAAAGGAGTCTCTACCAAATTTCGGGTTAGTTATTTTATTTTTTTATATAAATACAATTTTTTTTAAGAGATGTAGTGTTAATTAAAAAAAGACCTACCCTTATCAAGAGTTTTGTAATTTTGATTATTTTAAATTTTAAATTTTTATTTTTTATCTTTTATCTTTTAAACACCCCTCCCCTTTCTAATCCTATAACCCCTAAAAACATTGTATTAAAAACAAGAAAACAAAAAACAAAACTTTCCCAACCCATTTAGCCCTCAAAAAACATTATACTAAAACAATTAAAAACACAATTAGAGAATCGGTAAGCTTTAGCACCACCGTGAAGGTTGGCCCTTTACTATATGTGTTGTCGTAGTAACTCAATTAGGCCCTTTACTTAGTACAACAATTGAATAGATAAGGCCAAGGTTTGTTACTGAACCAAGCAAGCTAGCGGGATCCATTTTGAGTAAGTTCCAATTGAAGTTCGAGCAGATTCCGCTGCTTACTAAACCTCAATCAGTGAAACTACAGACCCTGTCTTTTACTTTGCTTATGTCTTTGTGGGATCGACTACCACGAAGACAGAGAAAAAGCGAGCCAAGAGTGCCGCTTCACTGACCCCAAACCGTGGTAGGCCCCCCATGGATAATATAAGACCAACCGGCCTTATTTATGTCGTAAGCTGCAAAAGTCGTCGTTTCATATCCATATTACATTGACATATATAATCACAACAACTGACCGCTCCGCTTCGCTCTTATTTATTTACTCTTATTTATAAGGGGATCTTTTATATAAGGGCGTAGTTGGCCACTGCCGTCCCATTTGAGCAAGCTGCCCACTACCTTACTTTGTTCTGCTAACACTCAAATAAAAGGACCGGAAAACGCTAGGCATAGGAATACCAAAATACCAATGTACAGCGGGATCCTCGTAGTGTAGGCTGCTGGACCAACGAGTTCTCGGCGATGAAGATACCGACCGACCTAGTTTGTGAGCCCGCCTCATCCTGTTCCTTGTTTTTGTTTTACTCCTTCCCCCCTTCGATCCGATCGAAATAAAAGAAGTTGTTTTATCTAGGTTTTGCTATAGGCTTATTTCCCAATGAACCTCGCATAGAAGGGATCTTAGCTAACCTCTACATGGTTCACTGAGTAACCTGAAGAAAGAGCTAACATAGAAACTTTAATATGGGCTTACCAACCACTGCCTAACAACCTTGATAGAGGGGGAAACCATAATATTAACATTTGTTTTTTGGCTTACTCTTCACAGACGTGCCTTAAGTGGAGAGCATGGGGCAGATCAAGCACGAACGCATAGCCTTGGTCGGGAGTGGCTTTACAAAGAGATAAAATAGGTTGGATTGCCTTCAAAGCAGTAGTAGTTCAATCTATAAATCTGATACTTCATAAATTTGGTTAAGTTACCATTCAAATTGAAATCATACGCTTCCGTTCAATCTAAAATATAGAGTGTTTTTTCGTCGGGTCTCCTTAGAAAAGAGAGAGTGTCATCTTCCTTCATGTAAGCAAATAATAATAAGGGTTGTTTCCATTCCAATAAAAATAAACTAGTCTTTTCCTTGGGTGAGCAAGTATTTAAATAAATCCATTTGTTTGTGTTCGTGCTCCCCTTGCTTCTACACTGCCAGCCCGCGATCTATCCAGCAGTCGCCCGCCATAAAATTAGCTAGTGGCAAGCCCGCCTTCAAGTTAATTCATTGTTGTCTGGTGTAATGAGGAATAGATCTTAGTAGCAAGAGAGATACATGTGGAAATAGATATACAGTTGTTCTTAAGATCTCCTATCTCAGTCAAGTATCAAGAAGGAAACGATTATAGATCGAGAAGATATCATCATCGGTTCTAGATCGAAGCAATCAGGCAGTTGTAAATCAAGAAGATACCTTTCTATCCAAAGGTTGTATAAAATTGGTTTATACACTTGGTATAGCCATTTAGCAAGCAAGCCCTTGTTTTGATTCGACCAGCCAGTTTCATTTCATCTAAAAGCCATCCCGTTTCATTTATTATCCCATCCCAGCCGGGGGTGATTCGACGACTGGCCGATGTTTATTGTCCCAGCTAGGGTTTATTCCTTTGCCCAGCCCCAGCCATCCCAGACCATTATTCTCCGCCTCCCTTCCGCTCCACCCTCCTCCCACTTCCACCTCCTCCGTCGTCAAAACAAGGGGAGCACCGCTCCATGGGCGCCAAAAGGCCGCCCTTTACTGGCGGCACGATTCTGAGAATCGCACCACCAGTAAAGGGCGGCCCTTTGGCACCCATGGAGCAGCGCTCCCCTTGTTTTGACGGCGGAGGAGGTGGAAGGGGGAGGCTCCGCCGTCAAAACAAGGGGAGCGCCTCTCCATGGGTGCCAAAGGGCCACCCTTTACTGGCAGCGTGATTCTCAGAATCGCGCCGCCAGTAAAGGGTGGCCCTTTGGCGCCCATGGAGCGGCGCTCCCCTTGTTTTGATGGCGGAGGAGGTGGAAGCGGGAGGAGGGTGGAGCGGAAGGGAGGTGGAGATGGAGGATGGCCGCACTGAGTGGGAGGATGGGAGGGGGGAGAAGGGACCGGCGGAGGTGGAGAGGTGGAGTGAGGCGAAGGTGAATGGAGCGCGGGCAGACTTCCATCTCATTATAGCAGCTCTCCATCATCTTGATCTAAACTTGCAGATCGAGATAAATCTTTCTGTCGGTGATCATCTACGGCTGTCATGGGAGAAACACTTCGATTCATAGATTAAATTTCTCTCTGGTCATGAAAAGAGATAGAGTTAGCAGAATAGATCAAATTTACAAAATAAGATAGAGATCAGTATAACAACACCTCGAGTTCAGTACAGTCGTGATGGGTGTATGCATTTTACGAAGAGAAATGTTGTGAACAAAATATTTCGGAGATAAGAAAATAGTTTCAAATCTATGAACATTTCCGACCCAAAGAGCGCATTTATGAGCATAGCAATATGTTCTCGATATTCCCCACCTGGTTTTGAGTACGATTCCAAGAAGGTGGACTAGTATTTTATTTATGTCGACCCAGAAATAATCAATACCGAGGTGCAGTTCCCGAGCTACCGTCCATAGAAACTAAAAAAATGTAACATTCCTCAATAACATGATTAGATACATCTGGTTGACCAAATGCAAAGAAACTTCTCGGCATCGTCCTTTTTCTCACCACGATTTCCCTTCGATTACAATATGAATAACCACAAAATCAATCTGCATTGGACATGGACATGCAACTTGAATCTTGAAAATAAAAACACACATATATTCCTGAATGATTTCACACACATCCATCACTAGAGCGGGTGGTTCGACACGTTGGAGGAGAAAGGGACGTTTGGCTTTCAACCCGCATCTCTACTATAATACGTGGCTCGTATGAGATCTCAACGTATAACTATCTTCGGAAGAATACGCTGGATATGAAGAAGTAACAGAAATAACATGATCCACAAAAGGGCCCAGTTTTTTTTTTTTTTTTCAGTAATGTTCAGTCGATGTTAATGAAGACAGGAACAACCTCAAACAACTGTGAATGAAAAAAAAAATAGCGGGCAGTTATAGCAAAGGTATTAAAGATTCAGAGTTAGCTTAAGTGTTACTCAATTGATGAACTATAAATTAGGAAACTACAAGCAAGCGGGTTATTGCTTGCTGTTGATGACAAACTTGTGAGATTGCAGTGGAGGTGTGTTAGAGAACGTTACTATCAAATTCTGAGTAAAGTAAGCGGGGCCTTGTTTCCTGTTCCAGACGATATTGTTAGACTGTCAACTAGGTCTGTTAATGATAGCACCCAAACCAGTAATCATCGATTTTGAAAGAGTTTTACACTTTGACAGGCAAGATCAACATTATAAATTTGATTGCCGAGGCTGATGGCATAGAGAAACCAATTTTGGAAACAGAATCTCAATGATAGAGTTCAACATCTAAAAAAAAATCTTAACTAAGTTAACAAGGGAGAAAAGCTGCAATGCAGCTAATACACTGCAAAGTCAATTTTATAAAAGCTACCGAAAGCTAATTAAAGATTAAGCGGCGGAAAGCTAGAGATGTAAGTAGCGATTAAAGTGCATGTTAAAATTAAGGATGCTAAGAATTAAGGCCGTGGAGTTCAGACACTTGACGAGGGGCAAGATAATTTTGCCTTCACATATAGCCCAGTAATTTTATGATATATTCACCTAAGAAGTTTTATGGTCAGCCCAAAAGGAGCTGGGTAGGTGAAGTTGTATGGTCGCCCTAAAGGAGCTTGGTGCCGACCTTTGCCTATTTCTGACATATTCACTTAAGAATTTTGGTGGTCGCCCGAAAGGAGCTGGGTTCCCACTTACGATCTTGCGAAGCCATAGAAAGGAAAGGAAGCAAAGAGCCCAAGCTGCTACTAGTGCTCTCGGGCTTTTCAGGAAAGGGAAAAGCCTTTGGACTTTTCGTATCTGAAAGGAACAAATCCAAAACCATGAAATTAAATATAATCTCAACAACCGGGATGAATTTGCTCTCCAAAAATTTCTCAGATCCTCTGTCGGTTGCTTCAACAATTATGATTTAGAACTATTTTAGAAATTTTGAAAAACTATCTTTATTTTATTGAAACTGTAAGCATTTCTAACCAGTTTCTACATAAGGTGAAATGCCACTAATAAATACTTTCTTGTTCATACAATAATTGCATTGGATGCAATGTAGTGATTCATAAAATAAATAGAATCACTATAAATTTATCTAAAAGAAAAGGATCTATCAAGTACTTATAGGGATCAAACTTTTCAGGATGAAAACTTTTTTTTAGAGTGGAAATGTTAATGTGTAATGCAATGTTTATGGTTTTAATTGATCTAATATATATATGTATATATTTGCAATTCTAAATAATTTAAATTTAATTTAGGTGGATATGTTATTTTTAATAATATTTTTTATCTTTTTATATAGGACATCCAACTCTAGGATGAGCACGGAAGGAGTTACACATCTCGCCTCTATTGGGTTGTAGAATGCACCTCTATGTTTGATGACATTTTTCCCCCTTCTCTGACCAATAATATTTGGTTGATCCACAGTTAAATTGATTGAATAAGTTTCTTTGAAGTGTCAGCAACATAGAATAACTAAAAACTACAAGCATACTCTGGCTGCTATTTGTTAAAAAACATGAATTACAAGTCAGATTATTTATCTGTCCACTCCTTTGTTTCCAATAAAAAGCAAAACATAACGATGCACCCTTGACATTTATTTGGTATAAAGGAATCCTTCCCATATCTTCCCTATGGGAAGGAGATTCCCTAATGAATATCATATGTATAAGCTCAGTTTAACATGCTTCATGAAATGCTAAAGTTTCACACTACGAAACAGTGCAAAATGCATTTCCTGTTTAAAACAACACCTACTCCTATGAAATATAAAATATTCCCCATCAAACATGAAGGTCATTTTCAAAAAGTGTGTAAAAGGTGCTGAACTCTTATGCAATATGCATTTTGCAGATGTGTATAACTGTATCATTTAACATCTTCAGAGACTGGTTAATTTCCTTATTCCAACAACCAATTAGACAAGTAGGATCCTTCTCTATTGTCAGAATTGGAATAATTCCCAACCAATTTAACAACAGCATCCCTAAAGAATGTACCCACCGACTTTTAAAATGCACCAATGTGATTGGTGGAAGGATCCTGACGAACTACGAGTCATTAATTTGGTATTTACGC
>LPNX010555823.1:226498-241554 GCA_001517045.1 Pseudotsuga menziesii | reverse complement strand
AACAACTTTATTGGTAATATATTTGCACTATTATTATCAAGTTATTGAATTTATAAATAAATTATATTTATTGATAAGTTAATTCAATTCTTTTATTTATTTTGATTGCAGGCAAAAGCCTAATATTCATAGCTCCAACAGTGATCCATTTCTGAATGATATTGAAAACATACATCTTGCAACTTGGACAAAAGATGAGACTTATGAATCTCTTTTAATCAATAAAAAGAGCGAAGGAAAATATAGTCAGATGTTGACTTATAATGCCGTGGTTAAAAAATTGACATATGAAGAAAGGGATTTGAAAGGAGTGGCTGTAAACATCTATCAAAAGCCACAAGCTTTGATTAATTATCTCATAGATACATTTTCAAGTGAAGGAGATTGGGTCTTAGATTTGTTCTCGGGTTCAGGTCAAATTTCAGATATTACATATGGAAACATATTTCAAGTTTTATTATTTTTTATTATTCATTAATTTTTTTAAAAGTATGCTTCTTTATGTTATTTGTCTTAACTATTTTTTTTTTGTTTTTGGTGATTAGGTACAACAATAGCATGCTCCTTACAAAAAGGAAGAAATTGCATATCCATTGATAATGATCCACTACAATGCAATTACACCAAGCAAAGAATTAATGCTATTCAAGTTCTTCCAGATGAATTACAAGAAGTTGGTTTGAAGAAAGGGGAGTTTAGTGAAACACTTGTGGCGAAGATGTCAAAAGAGCCTAAACCCCCATTAGGAGGGATGTTTGGAAATGAGCACTTTGGGCATCTTGCAGACATAGAAGACCCAATGGAAGAGGACATTGATGTCCCCGAGGAAAGCCAAGCTCCAGAAAATTCCAATTTCGATGAAGAATTTGGCCTGCATGATTTTTGTTGATTAGTTGAGTGTCTTGAAGAAAATGTTTAATTTGACAACTTTTTCATAAGATATATTAGTACTGTTTTGACTTTCAGACTTTATTTTAGAAATAAAATCTCTATTATATTGTTTTTAATATGTTATTTGCAAATATATGGTATAGTTTTTCGTGAATTTATGTGAATCGTAACATTTTGGAATGTAGTATGAAATAGTATCATTTTTATACAAAAATTCTATGAAAATCTATTGAAAATGGTTGTAAATGTCTTTTTTTCTAGAATTTCTTAGAATTTTATCAATAAAAAAGTCTTATTTTAAAGGAAAAATTACAAAATGTATATGATTTTCAATATAAATTGCTTCTAAATGTATGTTATTTTGTTAAATGTCTAAAAAACACACTTGAAATTAGAAAGTAATAATATTTTACGACGAAGATGATTCAAAGGCCCAAAAAAATGCCTTAAAATGAAAACGGTGTGATACTAGTATCAACCCTTTTTTAAATGGAGGTAAAATTAGCTACTAAAATTAGGAGAGAGAAAAGCGAGAACTGTGTCGAGTTCTTGTTTCATAGTATAAGTGGTTAACAGTCTTTCTTACTCAATTCCTACCACATATCTTATTAAACTATATCCAATAGCCAACCATTTAAAACATGTGACCCTACTATTCATTGAACTCTGCTTTCGTCTACAATTATCTATTTATGAGCAAGATTTAGGATAAATTTGGAGAATTCTTATTAAAAGTGCTTGTTGGGGCCCACTTAAATAAATAAGGGGCAATTTAGTTAAGCTCGAATATAGAAATGGCATGGACCACAATATATGGAATTTGTTCCTTTTCCCTCTTAAGAAAGAAAAAGAAGGGTGGAATGGAGAACGACACCAACATAGACATATCACTATCCTTATTCCCTCTTGGCAACTCATTTTAGAACCATCTCAACTGGATCCAACCAATTGAATTGCTTGATAAAAACCCGACAATTCTAATAAATGCGGGGTTGGCACTCTATAATGTTTTATTAATATGAAATTCTATAACACAAATAGGACACCCTACTATCTATTATAAATGCAACTATAGATAGACGAGAACAAGATTTCCCCTGACGAGAATGACCATGGTTGTTGTTGGTTCCTCACTAAATTCCTATTGGAAGAAAAGAAAAAACAAAATACCAAACAAATCTTCTTACAATGGTAATGTTTATTTTAATCTTTAATTCAAATTCAATTTGAAAACAAAGTCTTCATTCATACATATAGCTTCAAACAATATGCTTACTATGTATCATGTATGTACAATTTGTGAGATATTCCCAAATAGCGCAATTTAGCTGAGACATAAGCTCTTTCAAATTGATGAAGACTTCATAATTTAGGAGAAATAAGACTGCAAATTGATGAAGACAAGCTAGGACGAGGAAGCTCAGTTGTTAATTCATGTAATGGGAAGATATGCAATTTTGTATAGATTGAGAATTTGTTATGCCAGTTTGTAGAGAATCGGAATTATAACAAAGCTTATATACATTATGAATTATAACCATAACTAGAGGCTTTGGCTACGTGGGAGTGGTAAGGAAGTAAGGAGGTAGCGTTGATGATTATCAACTCAATTTGGAAACTTTGGTCATTTTTCACAAACTTTGGTTATACTTGAATTTTTATTTTTATATATCTACATGCATATAAATGCTTTTATAACTAGTCATAAGACTAATATATTAAAATATTATTAACTCTAATATTAAGATATTAATAAATGATCCTCAGTCCTAAGAACTCCATCACCAACATCTATATATATTAAAATATTATATAAAAATTGGGTGTATGTAGCAATAAGATTTAATATTGACATTAAATGATCCTACTCATCATTGATCCTACAATAAAACCCCCAAGTCCTTAACCAATAGCATTTGAAACAAATAATATTAAGCCTATTATTTAATAAGGAAAATGAAAAGTTATTACATGGAAGATGGGTTCAAATGAAAAAAATTGAAAATAAAGCACAACTAATAGGAGGTCAATACCAAAGTGATGGTAAACATTTTCAGGACAATAATATAATATAAACTTATTAGTTGGAATTTTTAATTGCAATGATGAATAAATACTTTTAAGAAAATAATTCAATATATGTGTAATCCAATGATGCAATGAAATATAATGGGTCTTCATTATATGGGCAAGGATGGGTTGATTACACCTAGATACACCTATTACAATTACTTTACTGACCAAAGCTCACTCACAAATTTGTGGAATTGATGAAGTAGAAATGAATCTCACTCTCACACGCTATGTGGGAATATTATAAGAAATAATCAAAATCTAGTAGTAATTTATATCGTAGTATTACAGGGAACGCGGACTAGCTTGTGGTCTAATAGACTACAACTTAGGGATGTCTAAATCATCAATCACTTGAGGATCGCAATTGGTCTGGGCATAGATGGATTTTTAAATGTGTCTTTCCAAATACTTTGTGGGGTTAGGTCGTCATAAAAAATGAGGATAATTAAAACCAAACATGCTAGTGTGATTTGACTCATTCTTTTTTGAACGATGTGAAGGTGGAATTTGATTCATTTATGTGTGCATGGGTCATGAGATTATCTGATATAATCTCTTGATGTGCAACCACACGTTCCACCACTACCTCAAGATGAAAAACTCCCCACTCTTCACTAATCAATCCAACCCCTTTAGGCAATAATACTTTTTTAATATTTTTTTTAACATTATAAATTAATTAATTAAAAAAATTAATGTTAAATTTCCTTTAAAAAAAGCACTTGAAAAACAATAATTTTGAAGTTGAAGTTGGTATTTTTTAAGTTTAAATGTTACTTGAAAATTATAAATATCTTTATTCATTGTAAATCCACAGTTTTAAAATTAAAATAATAGCAAATATGCGGAAAGAATTGGTAATTCTCAACAAGTTTCAAACCTGTTAAGCAGATTCTGTTAAATTCAAGAGACACATTCAGGTAATCAGACAATTAATAACAGCATTAGAACACCAGCATTTCGTGTGGTAAAACCTCAACATGGGGAAACATCCACGGGCAAAGTATTGAAGCTCATTAATAGAGAAAGAGAGATTACAAGACGGTCTCAACCTCACATACAACTCTCTACATTGTGCATCCCAACCATACACAATATACTTCATGAATTTAGTTACATGAGTAAGTCGTTGCCGCTTATGCCTGTTATGAGAAACTTCCCATAAACATCCGTAATGAGAAAACTCCCATAAACAAATTAGATTAGTTGTCATTTAACAATCTCCACCTTGACAACAAAACTTATAAGTACTTTGCCCAAGACTATTTATCACCTTTTCTTCAAACCAAGAGAAGCTACACACCAACGTAACTTCTCTAACAATACAGGTTTTGTGAACATATCTGCACTATTTTCTTTAATATGGACCTTTTTCAGATCTACTCCACCTTCACTAATGGCTTATCTTACAAAATGATATTTTACATCAATATGTTTAGTCTTACTATGATAAACAGGATTTGTAGCCAAATGAATAGCACTTTGACTGTCACAGAAGACATGCACACTGTTCTGCAACCTTCCAATTTCTCTAAGCAGACCTCTCAGCCAAATTGCCTCTTTGCAAGCATGTGAGGCAGCAATGTATTCAGTCTCTGTTGTGGATAAAGAAACTGTCTTGAAGCTTTGCATCCAACTTATAGCTCCACCTGCAAGAGTAAAGACATAACCTGAAGTAGACATTCTCTTGTCCAAATCACCTATGAAATCTAAATCAACAAAACCACACACATAATCACTGTTATTATTAAAGGTGATACAATAGTCACTTGTGCCTATTAAGTACCGAAGCACCCATTTCACTGCATTCCAATGTACTTTTCCTGGATTTTCCATGTACTTACTAACAACACCTACTACATGTGAAATATCAGGTCTAGTACACACCATTGCATACATCAAACATCCTACTGAATTGGCATATGGTACACGAGACATATAATCCTTTTCTTCAGCACTACTAGGACATAAACTTGAAGAAAGTTTAAAATGGAAAGCCAAAGGAACATTCACGGGCTTTGCCTTATTCATTTCGAATCTTTCAAGTATTTTCTCAACATACTTCTCCTGCGAAAAACTGAGCTTACCATTTTTCTTGTCTCTGTGTATCTCAATACCCAAGATTTTTTTTGTAGCTCCAAGATCCTTCGTATCAAAATTCCTAGCCATCTGAGCCTTCAACCTGTTAATCTCATCCATGCTTTTGCTCACAATAAGCATACCATCAACATACAATACTAAGATAATTAATATATCATTCAATTTTTTGAAGTATAAACAATGATCATACTCACTCCTAGTATATCCTTGGCTCACCATGAAAGAATCAAACTTCTTGTACCATTTCCTGGGCGACTGTTTCAAGCCATACAATGATTTCTTGAGCTTGAAAACTAATCTACCTTTCTAATGCTGTACGAAACCTTCTATTTTTCCATATAAATCTCTTCATCTAAATCTCCATGTAAGAAAGTTGTTTTAACATATAGTTGCTCTAACCCCAAATCAAGTAATGCAATTAATGCTAACACAACACGGATAGATACAAGCTTAATGACTGGTGAAAAAATCTCATGATAATCTATACCTTCCATCTGAGAGTACCTTTTTGCGACCAATCTAGCTTTGTATCTTTCAACCTTACCATCAACTCCTACACCCAGCCTTTTTCTATCTTTGGGGAATTTAACCAATTCCCATGTCTTGTTTTTCTCCAGAGAATCCATTTCTTCTTTCATTGCCACCTTCCACTTTGCATTGTCAATACAATCAATGGCTTCCTAAAAACAAGAAGGTTCTCCATCATCAGTAAATAAAACAGACGAAACAAAATCAGTATACCTCTTAGGAGGTTTTCTCTCCCTTAATGATCTTCTTGGTGTAGGCTGTGGGGTTTCCACAATTTCTTGAATTTCTTCCTCTTCTATGACTTCTCTCTCACCATAAACTTCTTCTTGTTTCTTCGAGTCATTAGAAGATTGGTTCTCCAACTGAATTAGTTGTTTTGATATTGCATGTTCCTCTTCCACATCAACTCTTACACTTTCGGATTTAATTAGAGAATATTCATCAAAAATTACATCTCTGCTAATGACAATTTTGTGGGCAGTAGGATCCCACAACCTATATCATTTCATAACATCATCATAACCAACAAAGATGCACTTCTTTGATCTAGGGTCTAACTTAGAACGCTGATTTTTAGGAGTAAGTGCATAAGCTTCACAACCAAAGATTTTCAAATTCGAATAATCACAGGAGTGATTTGTCCATACCTATTTCGGAATTTTACAATCTATTGCCATTGAAGGTGATCGATTTATAAGATAACAAGCAGTAGAAACAGCTTCTGCCCACAACTCTTGCCCCAAATTAGCATTACTTAGCATGCTCCTTGCTCTTTCTAGAAGAGTCAAGTTCATGCGTTCTGCAACGCCATTTTGCTAAGGAGTGTATACATTTGTTTTGTGTCTGACGATCCCTTCATCTTTACAGTATTTTTCAAACTCCAAAGAAGTAATTTCACCTCCATTATCCGTCCTTAAACACTTGATTGTCCTACTAGTTCTTTTTTCAACCATCACTTTAAATTGTTTAAACGTATTAAACACACTGGATTTTCTTTTAAGGACATAGACCCAAACCTTTCTAGAAAATTCATCTACAAATAATACATAATATTTTGCTCCCCCATATGAAACGGTAGGAGACAAACCCCATACATCAGAATGAACACAGTCAAGTACACCTTTACTTACATGACTACCTGCTTTAAACTTTTCTCTACACTGCTTTCCATATATACAATGTTTACAAAACATAAAATTCAGATTTTTCAAGTTTGGAAGCAATTTACGATTCATTAATACCTGAAGCCCTTTTTCACTCATATGGCCAAGACGCCGATGACATAGATAATTGGGTCCTGATTCTTCTTTAGATACTAATGCAGTACCATTAACTTGCGTTCTTCCAACCAGTTTGTAAAGGTTTCCTGTCCTATGTGCCTTCATGACCACTAAAGCACCCTTGGAAATTTTTAGAGTTCCATCAAAACCTGTAAACTTATGACCACAAGCATCCAATACTCCCAAAGAAATTAAATTTTTCTTTAACTCAGGTACATGTCTAACATCTGTAAGTGTTCTTATTACTACATCAAACATCTTAATTTTAACACTTCCAACCCCAACAGTTTTACATGAATGATTGTCTCCTAAAAGAACTATTCCATCATTAACTGTTTGATAGGAAGCAAACCAATCTTTATGAGGACAGATATGGTGCAAAGCACCATGATCTAATAGCCATTCCTCATTACATTCAGAAATATTACAAACATACAAGACCTCATCAATCATACCTGAATCAGAATACTTAACTGAGTTTTCCCTTGACTTGGAGTCATCCTTCTTGGATTCTTGTCTCTTCCAATAGTCTTTCATGAGATGACCATCTTTTTTGCAATACCAACATTTTAATTTACTATTTCTGCCCTTCGACTTAGACCTAGAATTACCTCTTGACTTTTCTCCTTTCTCCTTGGAACGACCTCTAACAACCAAAGCTTCTGGTGAAGAGGTTTCAAGATTGGTTTTCTTCCTTAATTCCTCAGACAATAATGCTCCAACAACCTTGTTAAATTCTAAAGTATCAGTTGTACTAAGGCTAATGGAAGAAACTACTTGACCCCAAGAATCAGGTAAAGTACATAAAAGATTCACTGCTTTATCTTCATCATCAATTTTAACATCCATACTACTCAACTAGCAAATAAGAGTGTTAAAAACATTTAAATGATCTACAATTTTTTTACCTTCTTTCATTCTCATAGCATACAACTGTCGCTTCAAGTAAATTATGTTTGTTACTGATTTGGTCATATGCAGACTTTCTAGTTTGTTCCACAAGCTTGCTACTAATTTTTCTCCAATAATGTTAAATAACACATCATCTGCAAGACATAAACGGATTGTGCTTAGCGCTTTGGCATCTAGATCCTCCCATTCATCATCTGTTATGGTGAGAGGTTTTTTCCTTTTTCCGTCTAAAGCTCTTTGGAACCCCTGCTGAACTAATAAATCTCGCATCTTTAACTTCCAAAGTTCAAAATTGTTTTTACCATTAAATTTTTCAATCTCAAACTTCGTGCTAGACATCTTTGAACAATAATTTAAGCTTTTCAATTTCAACCTTTTAAATTATTTTCAGCCCAAACAACACTCCAATACTATATTCTCCAAACTGTAATTACTGGCTTGAATGTCTTATATATATATATATATATATATATAATAACAAAAAGAAAAATTCTCAAAGTATTTTTATTATTATTGTCTTATCTCCATATGACTTCCATCATACGGCTCCAAAACTTATATTTAATAAACTTTACCACTTTGCGGCTGTAGCTTCACTTCCCAGGTAGCACAGTCGGCAGTACTGGCTCTTATTCCTCCACTGCGTCCAGGCATTAAAATACAAATGGTTCTATCTTTCATGTTGTTTTTCTACCTCTCCACAGGAGCAATGTTCACTTCACACGCCGGCAACGATTATCTATCATTTTCAGCACCGTTGGCTTCTTCACAACAGTCACTTCTCCACCGGGTCAGTCTTCAGTAATGATTCTGGCAGCAATGATCCTCCACAAGCAGGAAGCGTTGGCTCTTCTCCCGCAAATGCAGATCATCCAAACAACAAATACAGAACATTCCTCTTCAGTGCTTCTCTGTGGGTCTTTTGGCAATAGCAAACAACATTCACAGCCAACAACGATTTTATCACAACATCTCTTTCAGCACTCCGAATCTGATACCACTTGTTAAATTCAAGAGACACATTCAGATAATCAGACAATTAATAACAACATTAGAACACTAGCATTTCATGTGGTAAAACCCCAACATGCGGAAACATCCACAGGAAAAGTATTGAAGCTCATTAATAGAGAAAGAGAGATTACAAGACGGTCTCAACCTCACAGACAACTCTCTACATTGTGCATCCCAACCATACACTATATACTTCATGAATTTAGTTACATGAGTAAACCGTTGCCGGTTATGCCTGTTATGAGAAACTTCTCGTAAATATCCATAATGAGAAAAATCCCATAAACGAATTAGATTAGTTGTCATTTAACAAATTAACATTATTGGAGAAACATCAGCAGCAATGTTGTGGAACAAACTAGAAAGTATGTATATGACCAAATCAGTAACAAACATAATTTACTTGAAGCGATAGTTGGATGGTATGAGAATGAAAGAAGGTACGAAAATTGGTAGTAAAATACAAATGGATCCGGATTTCACGATGTTTTTCTACCTCTCCATAGGAGCAATGTTCACTTCACACGTCGGCAGCGATTATCTATCATTTTCAGCACCGCTGACTTCTTCACAGCAGTCACTTCTCCACTGGGCCAATCTTTAGTAATGATTTTGGCAGCAATAATCCTCCACAGGTAGGAAGCGCTGGCTCTTCTCTCGCAAATACAGATCATCCAAACAGTAAATGCAGAACAGTCCTCTTCAATGCTTCTCTGTGGGTCTTTTGGCAACAGCAAACAACATTCACAGCCAGCAAGGATTTTATCACAACATCTCTTTCAGCACTCGGCTCTGATACCACTTGTTAAATTCAAGAGACACATTCAGATAATCAGACAATTAATAACAGCTTTATAACACCAGCATTTCATGTGGTAAAACCCCAACATGGGGAAACATCCACGGGCAAAGTATTGAAGCTCATTAATAGAGAAATAGAGATTACAAGACCGTCTCAACCTCACAGACAACTCTCTACATTGTGCATCCCAACCATACACTATATACTTCATGAATTTAGATACATGAGTAAACCGTTGCTGGTTATGCCCGTTATGAGAAACTTCCCATAAACATCCATAATGAGAAAACTCCCATAAACAAATTAGATTAGTTGTCATTTAACAATCTCCACCTTGACAACAAAACTTACAAGTACTTTGCCCAATACTATTTATCACCTTTTCTTCAAACCAAGAGAAGCTACACACCAACGTAACTTCTCTAACAATACAGGTTTTGTGAACATATCTGCACTATTTTCTTTAATATGGACCTTTTTCAGATCTACTCCACCTTCACTAATGGCTTGTCTTACAAAATGATATTTTACATCAATATGTTTAGTCTTACTATGATAAACAAGATTTGTAGGCAAATGAATAGCAATTTAACTATCACAGAAGACATGCACACTGTTCTGCAACCTTCCAATTTCTCTAAGCATACCTCTCAGCCAAATTTCCACTTTACAAGCATGTAAGGCAACAATGTATTTAACCTCTATCGTGGATAAAGCAACTGTGTCTTGAAGCTTTGACATCCAACTTATAGCTCCACCTGCAAGAGTAAAGACATAACCTGAAGTAGACCTTCTCTTGTCCAAATCACCTACGAAATCTGAATCAACAAAACCACACACAAAATCACTGTTACTATTAAAGGTGATACAATAGTCACTTGTGCCTCTTAAGTACCGAAGCACCCATTTCACTGCATTCCAATGTTCTTCTCCTGGAGTTGCCATCTACTTACTAACAACACCTACTGCATGTGAAATAATAGGTCTAGTACACACCATTGCATCCATCAACATCCTACTGAATTGGCATATGGTACACAAGACATATAATCACTTTCTTCAACACTACTAGGACATAAACTTGAAGAAAGATTAAAATGGAAAGCCAAAGGAACATTCACAGGCTTTTCCTTATTCATTTCGAATCTTTCAAGTATTTTATCAACATACTTCTCCTGCGAAAAACTGAGCTTACCATTTTCCCTGTCTCTATGCATCTCAATACCCAAGATTTGTTTTGCAGCTCCAAGATCCTTCATATCAAAATTCCTAGCCATATGAGCCTTCAACCTGTTAATCTCATCCATGCTTTTGCTCACAATAAGCATATCATCAACATACAATACTAAGATAATGAATATATCATTCAATTTTTTGAAATATAAACAATGATCATACTCACTCCTAGTACATCCTTGGCTCACCATGAAAGAATCAAACTTCTTGTACCATTGCCTGGGCAACTGTTTCAAGCCATACAATGATTTCTTGAGCTTGCAAAGTAATCTACCTTTCTGATGTTGTACAAAACCTTCTAGTTGTTCCATATAAATCTCCTCATCTAATCCTCCATGTAAGAAAGTTGTTTTAACATCTAGTTGCTCTAACCCCAAATCAAGTAATGCAACTAATGCTAACACAACATAGATAGATACAAGCTTAGCGACTGGTGAAAAAATCTCATGATAATCTATACCTTCCATTTGAGAGTACCCTTTTGCGACCAATCTGGATTTGTATCTTTCAACCTTACCATCAACTCCTTTTTTCAATTTGAAGACCCATTTACACCCAACCGTTTTTCTATCTTTGGGGAGCTTAACCAATTCCCATGTCTTGTTTTTCTCCGGAGAATCCATTTCTTCTTTCATTGCCACCTTCCACTTTGCATTGTTAATACAATCAATGGCTTCCTAAAAACAAGAAGGTTCTCCATCATCAGTAAATAAAATAGACGAAACAAAATTAGTATACCTCTTAGGAGGTTCTCTCCCTTAATGATCTTCTTGGTGTAGGCTGTGGGGTTTCCACAATTTCTTGAATTTCTTCCTCTTATATGACTTCTCTCTCACTGGAAACTTCTACTTGTTTCTTCGAGTCATTAGAAGATTGGTTCTCCAACTGAATTAGTTGTTTTGATATTGCATGTTCCTCTTCCACATCAACTCTTACACTTTCAGATTTAATTAGAGAAGATTCATCAAAAATTACATCTCTACTAATGACAATTTTGTGGGGAGTAGGATCCCACAACCTATATCCTTTCATAACATCATCATAACCAACAAAGATGCACTTCTTTGATCTAGGGTCTAACTTAGAACGCTGATTTTTAGGAGTAAGTGCATAAGCTTCACAACCAAATATTTTCAAATTCGAATAATCACATGAGTGATTTGTCCATACCTCTTCTAGAATTTTACAAGCTATTTCCATTGAAGGTGACCGATTTATAATATAACAAGCAATAGAAATTGCTTCTGCCCACAACTCTTGCCCCAAATTAGCATTACTTAGCATGCTCCTTGCTCTTTCTAGAAGAGCCATGTTCATGCGTTCTACAACGCCATTTTGATGAGGAGTGTATAGATTTGTTTTGTGTCTGACGATCCCTTCATATTTACAATATTTTTCAAACTCCAAAAAAGTAAATTCACCTCCATTATCCATCCTTAAACACTTGATTGTCCTACTAGTTCTTTTTTCAACCATCACTTTAAATTGTTTAAACGTATTAAACACATCGGCTTTTCTTTTAAGGACATAGACCCAAACCTTTCTAGAAAAGTCATCTACACATAATACATAATATTTTGCTCCCCCATATGAAACGGTAGGAGACGAACCCCATATATTAGAATGAACATAGTCAAGTACACCTTTACTTACATGACTACCTGCTTTAAACTTTCATCTACACTGCTTTCCATATATAGAATGTTTACAAAACATAAAATTCAGATTTTTCAAGTTTGGAAGCAATTTACGATTCATTAATACCTGAAGCCCTTTTTCACTCATATGGCCAAGACGTTGATGCCATACCTGAGTGGGTCCTGATTCTTCTTCAGATACTAATGCAGTACCATTAACTTGCGTTCTTCCAACCAGTTTGTAAAGGTTTCATGTCCTCTGTGCCTTCATGACCACTAGAGCACCCTTGGAAACTTTTAGAATTCCATCAAAACCTGTAAACTTATGACCACAAGCATCGAATACTCCCAAAGAAATTAATTTTTTCTTTAACTCAGGTACATGTCTAACATTTGTAAGTGTTCTTATTACTTCTTTAAACATCTTAATTTTAACACTTCCAACCCCAACAGTTATACATGAATGATTGTCTCCTAAAAGAACTATTCCATCATTAACTGTTTGATAGGAAACAAACCAATCTTTATGAGGAAAGATATGGTGTGAAGCACCAGAATCTAATAGCCATTTCTCATTACATTTAGAAATATTACAAACAAACAAGACCTCATCAATCATACATGAATCAGAATACTTGACTAAGTTTGCCTCTAACTTAGAGTCATCCTTCTTGGATTCTTGTCTCTTCCAACAGTCTTTCTTGAGAAGACCAGTTTTGTTGCAATACCAACATTTTAATTTACTCTTTCTGCCCTTCGACTTAGACCTGGAAGTACCTCTTCAATTTTCTCCTTTCTCCCTGGAACGACCTCTAACAGCCAAAGCTTCTGGCGAAGAGGTTTCAAGACTGGTTTTCTTCCCTAATTCCTCAGACAATAATGCTCCAACAACATTGTCAAATTCTAAAGTATCAGTTGTACTAAGGCTAATGGAAGAAACTACTTGACCCCAAGACTCAGGTAAAGTGCATAAAAGATTCACTGCTTTATCTTCATCATCAATTTTAACATCCATACTACTCAACCGGCAAATAAGAGTGTTAAAAACATTTAAATGATCTGCAATTTTCGTACCTTCTTTCATTCTCATACCATACAACTGTCGCTTCAAGTAAATTATGTTTGTTACTGATTTGGTCATATACAGACTTTCTAGTTTGTTCCACAAGCTTGCTGCTGATGTTTCTCCGATAATGTTAAATAACACATCATCCACAAGACATAAACGGATTGTGCTTAGCGCTTTGGCATCTAGATGCTCCCATTCATCATCTGTTATGGTGAGAGGTTTTTTCCTTTTCCCTTCTAAAGCTCTCTGTAACCCCTGCTGAACTAATAAATCTCGCATCTTTAACTTCCAAAGTTCAAAATTGTTTTTACCATAAAAATTTTCAATCTCAAACTTCGTGCTAGACATCTTTGAACAATAATTTAAGCTTTTCAATTTCAACCTTTTAAATTATTTCCAGCCCAAACAACACTCCAATACTATATTCTCCAAACTGTAATTACTGGCTTGAGTGTCTTATATAATTTAAACTTTTCAACCTTTAAATTATATATATCACTGCTAGTTATTCCCTTTTTTTTATATATATTGGAAATAAATATATATACCCAAACTTTTATATTATTCCAAAACTTCCAACTTCAGCCTTCCAAAAAATATATAAATATATATATTCCAAATACTTCCAATAATAACAAAAAAAAATCTCAAAGTATTTTTATTATTATTGTCTTATGTTCATACAACTTCCATCATACGGCTCCAAAACTTATATTTAATAAACTTTACCACTTTGCGGCTGTAGCTTCACTTCCCAGGCAGCACAGGCGGCAGTACTGGCTCTTCTTCCTCCACTGCGTCTAGGCAGTAAAATACAAATGGTTCTGGCTTTCACGTTGTTTTTCTAACTCTCCACAGGAGCAATGTTCACTTCACACACCGACAACGATTATCTATCATTTTCAACACCGCTGGCTTCTTCACAGCAGTCACTTCTCCATCGGGCCAGTCTTCAGTAATGACTCTAGTAGCAACGATCCTCCATAGGCAGGAAGTGCTGGCTCTTCTCCCGCAAATGTAGATCATCCAAACAGCAAATGCAGAACAATCCGCTTCAGTGCTTCTCTGTGGGTATTTTGGCAAAACAAACAACGTTCACAACCAGTAGCGATTTTATCACAAGATCTCTTTCAGCACTCCGGCTCTGATACCACTTGTTAAATTCAAGAGACACATTCAGATAATTAGATAATTAATAACGGCATTATAACACCAACATTTCATGTGGTAAAACCCCAACACGGGGAAACATCCACAGGCAAAGTATTGAAGCTCATACCATACAACTGTCACTTCAATTAAATTCTGTTTGTTATTGATTTGGTCATATACAGACTTTCTAGTTTGTTCCACAAGCTTGCTGCTGATGTTTCTCCAATAATGTTAAATAACACATTATCCGCAAGACATAAATGGATTGTGCTTAGCGCTTTGGCATCTAGATCCTCCCATTCATCATATGCTATGGTGAGAGGTTTTTTCCTTTTCTCGTCTAAAGCTCTCTGTAACCC
>LPNX010555823.1:215785-226475 GCA_001517045.1 Pseudotsuga menziesii | reverse complement strand
TATATATATATATAATTTATACTTTTCAACCTTTAAATTATATATATCGCTGTTAGATATTCCCTTTTTTTAATATTGGAAATAAATATATATATCCAAACTTTTATATTATTCCAAAACTTCCAATTTTAGCCTTCCAAAAAATATATAAATATATATATTCCAAATACTTCCAATAATAACAAAAAAAAAAAAAATTCTCATAGTATTTTTATTATTATTGTCTTATATCCATACGGCTTCCATCATACGACTCCAAAACTTATATTTAATAAACTTTACCACTTTGCGGTTCTAGCTTCACTTCCTAGGTAGCACAAGCGGTAGTACTGGCTCTTCTTCTTCCACTACATCTAGGCAGTAAAATACAAATGGATCTCGCTTTCACGCTATTTTTATACCTCTCCACAGGGGCAATGTTCATTTCACACGCCGGCAACGATTATCTATCATTTTCAGCACCGTTGGCTTCTTCACAGCAGTCACTTCTCCACCGGGCCAGTCTTCAGTAATGATTCTCGCAGCAACGATCCTCCACAGGCAGGAAGCGCTGGCTCTTCCCCCGCAAATGCAGATCATCCAATCAACAAATGTAGAACAGTCCTCTTTAGTGCTTCTCTGTGGGTCTTTTGGCAACAGCAAACAACGTTCACAGTAAACAGCAATTTTATCACAAGATCTCTTTCAGCACTCCGGCTCTAATACCACTTTTAAGTTGGTATTTTTTAAGTTTAAATGTTATTTGAAAATTAGAAATATCTTTATTCATTGTAAATCCACAGTTTTAAAATTAAAATAATAGCAAATATGCGGAAAGAATTGGTATTTCTCGACAAGTTTCAAACCTGTTAAGCAGATTCATCCTCAGGAGACCAAGAATCTCGTTGTTATTATACATGGGATGTGAAGAATAAATACTGATTAAATGATGGATTAGGTAAGGGTCGGTTCATTTAGGCTTTATTATAAATGTTTTAATTAAGTTTTTTTTAATTTAAGTTAGTTAAAAAATATTTAATTTTTTTTTATTTTCTAATTTTTAATATATTTTCTAATTTTATATTTTTAATATTAATTTTTCATTATATGTTTATTAATTTTTTAAACTACTATTATTAAGTATATCATATGCAATGTATTGTTTAATGAAAGTTTAATGGGTTTATTGTTCTTTTATTATTATTGCAAAGGTTAATGTTAAGTATATCATATGCAATGTATTGTTTAATGAAAGTTTAATGGGTTTATTGTTCTTTTATTATTATTGCAAAGGTTAATGTTTAAAAATTGTTATTTAAAAATTGATTATTATTATATTTTAATCATTAGAAAGTGACTTTTAGTCAATGTTATTATTTGTTTATGAGTTATTTAATAGAATATTTTACATGATTAGTATATGATTTATATTATAAAAGTAGAAAAATGTATTTTTATTTAAGGTAATTATAAAGATTTTTTTAAATTTTTTATAAAACAAATTTATGTTTTTTTATAATTTTATAGTTTCAATAGTTTAAAGTCTAATTTATCAATATATGTTTATTTTTAACTCATATTATCAAAAAATTAATGTATTGTTTATTGAAAGTTTAAAAGGTTTATTGTTCGTTATTATTATTGTAAAGTTAATGTTTTAAAATTCGTTTTAATTTTTTTTATTATTATGTTTTAATCAATATAGTTTATAGAGTAAATTTAGTCAATGTTATTATTTGTTTGAGTTATTTAAAAGAATGTTTAATGAAATTAAAGTTTATGTATTTTTTATTATGTTTTTAAAGGTTTTGGTTTTTAAATTACAATTTTTTAGTGTTATTTTCTTTACTTATAAGTTTTTTTGTGATGGGTTTCCAAGCTTCTTTCAGTCTTAATCCATCATCACGATTGAAGTTACTTATGCATTTTTCAATTTCTATGGCTTGCCGAATTTTTCTTTTGTAGTAATTAGGGACAAATGCTAAAACCTTTTGATTTCTCTAGGAAAATTTGATGTTTTGTGTTATGGGAGTGTTCCGATATGGCTGAGTGTTTTGCTCTTTCATGTCAAAGATCTGCGCTGTGTTCTTTTAACCTAGTTGCAATTAATCTTCCAGTTTCACCTATGTAATCCTTCCAGATAATTGTCCACGAGGTTGATAATTGGAAGGCATAATTTCTGATCCAATCCGGGACATAGTCAAGGGCAATGTATTTTTTACAAACAACCTCGGTCCAAAGGCTTTGTGTAGAAATAAGCCTCCAGCTTGCTTTTGCAGCTAGGGATTTTGCAAAGGCCTGGATGTTTTTGAGGCCCCATCCACCGAGAGATTTGGGTTTAGCAATATGATCCCATTTCACCCAAGGGAGAACGTTTTTCTCATTCCTCCCTGACCAAAGGAATCTAGAACATATTTTTCGAGACTTTCCAAAATAGACTTTGGAATCCAGAGGAGAGACATCCAATAGACTGGGATGGCCTCTAGGATTGTTTTGACCAAAACTAATCTGTCAGCTATGGAAAGCCATCTGTTGCACCAAGTGTCGATCCTTCTTTCAAGTTTGGCCAGCAACCAGGTCCAATCCTCCTTTATGTAACATTTTCGTTTTAGCCTGAAGGACAAATATTTTAATCAATCCTCCAGATTGGTGATGTTGAAAAGAAAAATATTTGTCTATCTTTGCAATTCTGCTTCTTCCATATTGATGGGAGAGAGGATGGATTTTTTCTCGTTCAACTTCATACCTATGGCTTTGCAGAAAAGTTGAAGGATTTATGATAATTTGTCTACATCCCTGATCGATCCATTGCAAAAAATAAGGAAATCATCCACGAAGAGAAGATGAGTGATATTTAAATTGTTGGCTATTTTGATCCCTGAGAACATACCTCTTCTTTTTGCATCTATTAGTGCTCTGCTAAGCCCTTTAGCCACCAACAGAAAAAGCAATGGGGAAAGAGGGCACCCTTTCCAAAGTCCTCTCTCCGAGGGAAAGAAGGGGAAGGTCGAGCCATTTATAAGAATAACAAATGAGGTTGTGGTGGTGCAACAAAAAATCCATTTAATAAAGTTGTAGCTAAAGCCTAGATGGGTTAGGAGAAATCTTAGGTAGAGCCAACTTACTCTGTCAAAATCCTTTGAAAGGTCAATCTTTAAGATTGCTCCTTTTATCTTCTTGGTTTTTATATTGTGAATCCCTTCTTGAGCTAGTCCTATAGCTTCATGGATCTGTCTGTTCTCAAGGAAGCCAAATTGTTGCTGAGAGATGATTTTTGAGAGTAACATTTTAAATCTTTCACCAATAATTATCCCTACCACTTTGTAGGTGATGTTGCATAGAAAAATAGGCCCAAATTCTTCCAGAGAGGCTAGATTTTCTTTTTTCGGAATGAGAGCTATGAAGGTGGATATGAGGGGAGGATGCATATGACCATTCACCTGGGCTTCTTGAACCAAATGGAGAAGATCAGGGCCAATTGTGTCATAGAGAACCAAGAAAAATTCAATGGTCCATCCATCTAGCCTAGGGATTTTATCCTTCTGGAATTTGTGCAAGGTTGCCTTCAACTCATCTTGGGATATCTCCACCATTAGCTCCATGTTGTCCTCTTCTGAAATTTGACCTGGAAAGTATTGAGAGATCTAGATTACTTTTGCAATCATTTCCCGATTCTCTGCTTTGAAGAGGGTTTCAAAATGTGATTTACTAATCCCAACCAAATATTCAAAGGAGGAGCACATTTCATTATTTGAGTTGTTTAATTCCCAGATGGTGTTTTGCATCTTTCTTCCTTTTGCAAAATATTGGAAGAAGTTTGTGTTATCATCCCCACTTGCCAACTAGATGGCTCTACTTTTTAATCTCCAAACTTCCTCCCTTTTCAAGAGTTTGTTCCTATTGGATTCCAATGAGACCAGGTTTTCTTTGTCTTCTCGCGAGAGGAAATCACTGCCTTCTGAATTTTGAATTTTGGCTATATCCAATTTGATCTGTAGAAGAGCCTGATCTTCTGCCTCCTTTTTAGGTTTAGCCCATTCATTGAGGAGAGGTTTTATACGGGAGATTTTTTGTGCAAAATGACTCTGCAGCATGGTTCCTGTCTCCAACCATATAAGGGATCCAATTTGTTTGGATTAGGTGTATCACTTCCCCATTTTTTAACCATACTGCACAAAATTTGAAAGGGTTGCCTGGTTTTTTTAAGTCTTCTCAAAATTTTGAGACAAATAGGGAGGTGATCAGAGTCTCCGCTAGAATCAACCCATTTTATAAACATCAAGTTCTTAGCCAGGAAGCTTTCTGCTAGTAAAAATCTATCTGGTCTTTTTGCAATTATGGTTTCCCAATTCTTCTGTTGTTCCAAGCGGGCTTTATCTTGATAGATCAAGGTCCACTAGTTGAGAGGCCTGAATAAAATGAACAATTTTTTTTTCCAAAGGGTCCACCCTTGCTTTTGAACCCCAGATTTCTTAGGTTCCCAGGGTAAAATTTAAATCTCCTCCAAGAATGACATTTTCGTCTCTTAGAAGGGGAGAAGTATGCAGCTTGTACCAAAAAGCTACTTTGTTTTCAGATGGGCCGTTGATATTAAGAATCATTAAGAGAAGGTTTGCTTCATCCCAGTGCAGATGTATCCCCATACTGGAGGTGGATCCCCAAGAATTTGTACAATTTACAGAGAGATGATTCCAACTAATAGCCAATCGTCCTTAGTGGGCCCCTTTTGCACTTTGAGCGAGAAAAGAATAATTTCAAGAAATGGAGTTTAACAGATTTGTAACCTATGTTTCTTACCCCATTGCTTCCTAAAGGAGGATCACATTCATTTTTTTGGACTAGAAGCATGCTCTTTAGGGCAAGTTTTTTCCAGGTACTTGCCAAACCCCTATAGTTTTGTGAGAGGATTTTCATTTGGGAACCCCTTCTGGGGCCTGCACTACTATAAGTGCCCCAAAAATTGTTTTTTGTCTTCCATTTGCTTGATCCTTCAGAGCTTTCTGTTGTGCAGTGGAGATGTGTGAGGGTCTACCCCTTCATTTTCCTTTTAGGGGAAAACTAGGGTTTATCCCTAGCCCTATGTGTGAAAACGAGATTAGGTAAAGAAGGGATATCTCTCGATCTAAGGTGGAAACATATTGTTGAGGATGAGGAGGGGGCGGGGGAAGTATTCCTCTAAGGGGGTGAGAGTCCAAGGTTGGAGGTGCTGCGGAGAAAGGGGTAGGGGAAGGAGGAATAGGGGATCCTTGAGTGGAACAATTCTGAAAGGAACTATTGCTTCCAAGTCTTTAAAGCAAGCAAAGAAATCTCTAACAAATGATCATTCAAGGGTGTTTCAGAAGGCTCACTCGAGGATTGTTCCAAAACCTGTTGTAGTGGTTGTTCCGAAACTTTGCAAGGATCCTCCAAGGGTTGTTTTGTGGAGAGAGGAGGATGGGGAGGTTCTTCCTCCAAGCTGATGAAGGAATCCACCTTATGTTCCTGCTTGCTTCTATCATCTTCTTTTGCTGCTTAAGCCCTAGGACTCCATCTTTTCTTGGCTTGATTCTTTGTAAATCCCAGATGGCATTTTTTTGCAAGGTGTCCAGTTGCATGGCATCGATGACACCTAAAAGTTATTCCTTCGTAGTCTAAAATATGTCTTTTTATGTCGTTGCTCCAAATAAGGTTTAAATGCTCCCGAAGATCCGTTCTAATGTTAAGGGAGACGAGGATGTGGGAAACCATTTTTCTTCAAGTAGTTTGAAAGAAGAGATCAACATACATGAATACCCCAAACACATTCCCAATATCCTGAAGTGATTCCAAATTCCAGAACTCCCATGGAAGACCAGGGAGGCAGACCCAAGTAGGTTAGGTGTCCATTCTCTCATAGTATGCGTCGAAGAGCGACGTCCATTTTTTAGCAAGATAGGAATAGATCCACAGCTCCATTGTTTTCCCAAAATTTTGTCAGCATCCTCTGCGTAGTTGGACTTGAAACCAAACCATCCCTTGGTTAGGGCACTTGTTTTTTATTCATAATATAGTAGATTCATCCAATTATTCCTAACCCGTACTTCTAAACCCTCAGGGATAGGGTTGTGGCCTCTGGTTTTTCCAACCAAGGCCATCTCTGCCATATTTCTGGCTTCTCATATAGAGACATTTACCCCACAAATGAGATTTATGGGCCCTTTTTTTGAGATCAAGCACTTATTTTTCCTTTTTTTGCTAGGGTTTCGTTCTAGGCAATCCTTGTTGCCTTGTGAACCCTCCAATGTCTTCTTTGTTTCTCTTATCAGAATCAAAATCAACTGGGCACCCTTGTAAGTCCACTGGTCGAAGGAAGGATGTGATAAACCCATCCGGGTTGTGGCTTTATCCTTCATCCATTGCAAAATGGGGTGGAGGATGTGGGGGTTCAGGAAAAGATTCAAGCCATCCCACTTCTAAAAGCTCGAAATCATTGAGCAGGGTCGGATCCAGGGGCATCGGTGGGTTCATAACCAATTTTTCGTTCACTTTTGTGTGTAGAATGGTAGAATCATAGGGGTGACTGAGCCCTAGATTCACTTCAAAGTGTGAAGGGAAAAGGGAGTAAGGGCTTCCGCCGAGCAATGGGTCGAGCAATCTAACATCCAGCGGTAGTTGCGGAGCATATACGGGTAGCCCTGGCGGGAGATCCAACTGCCAAACGCTATCCCTAGTTTCCATTGACCCAACAGATTCCATTGAGGTTATAACTGGCATAGTTGCAGGGCAAAGTTGGTTTGTGACAGTGTAAGGTTCACCGCTTGTGGACGGTGAGGAGAAAATTGTTTCCCCCTGCCATGGGTCCGTCGTGCAATCCACTAACTCATCATCGTTGTACGCCATCTGTCTCCAGTGGACTGAGAAGCGGGAAGACAAGCAATGTTGAAACTGTCGGTTTTCAGGGGCTACAACTGCAGTCCTCGAGGGTTTGTGAAGACGCAGATCCAAAACTTGTCATCTCCTATTTCATCAGTACATGGTCATATTCCTTAGACCATATGTATATTTGCAAAGTTTAGGTTAAGCTGACCTCCACATTGTTGGGTTGTAGAAAGAATTTTTCAATGCAATTAAAATATATAATTATTTTAACTTTTGATAAATAAATAAAAATATTTTATATTAATATTGTTAAACTTCTTTTGTTCTTCTCAATATTAATTCTAAATTTTTAAATATTAAAAAAATACAAATACAAATATTTAATACTTAAAATACTATTAAATTATTATACCTACCACAAAAGTATATTGTAATCGCTTACCCTTTGACCTTGTATTAGTTTCCCTTTGACCAAAAAATTAAAATCTGTTTTGTAAAGTTTAGCTTTGGAGTTTGCCAAAAAATATTTTAAATTTTAATAAAAATATTTGCCTTTGTTATTTTGTCAACTTCTAATTGGCCAATAAGGAATGATGTGAGCCTTGGAGTTTGGTATCTGGTTTTCACTTGACACATGGCTACTATGACATCAACATTTATTATATTTTATTATTATGTTATTTATAATTCAAAGACTGAATTTGAACGTTAAGATTTCCACGTGCCCACCTTCCAGCTAATCGTTTCGTCCATTTTCAGGCTCAATGCATTGTGACTGACTGACTTCTGTTTAACTTCGTTTAGACTAGCGATCTCCGTCGCGGGTCGCTGGCTCTATTCTGCTTTCTACTATGAGATGTTCTTGCCCATTCTCCAGCTTTAACATTCTGTATAGATTGTTTTCATACACATTCTTCTTGAACATTCTGCAGAGATTGTTGTTTAGATTCCTATTTTATAGTGTTTCTGGAATAGCTTAAACTTTCCTCTTTTCAAATCAAACAAAAAACTGCATAAACATCAGCATGGATGCAGATGCCAAGAGTTTGAAAATAAGACGCAATTTTGTAAAGCTCTGGAGAAGATTTGTGCTCTGCGAGGGCTTCAGATCATCGAATTATATGACAAATAATCAAATTCACGCGAATGACAAATAATCAAATTCACGCGAGGGATACTTCCAACAGTCAGGCTACTCCTCTTCGTGCAAATTACACGCCGATTTCAGTGTTTCCAGATTTGAGTAGGCAGGAGAAGGATCGTTGTCTGCGTACGGGTCACATTAAGGCCTATGGTAGTTGCTCGAATCTTCTTGCTCTCACGAAAAGACATATTGGCCGCCAGTTATCATGCAGTTTTAGGGAGGGAAATGAAAAGAAAAGTGGCCGGTATCTGCCCAAAGACGTTCCCAACGGATTCTTGGCAGTGTACGTTGGGGATACCCAAGAAGAGCAGACGCGGTTTGTGATCCCCGTCTGCTATTTCAACCACCCTCTTTTCCTCCATTTGCTCCAAGAAGCCGAACAAGTCTATGGCTTTCACCAGAGGGGCGTTTTCACTATTCCCTGCCAAGTTCCTGATTTCGAATATCTACAGTGGCTCATTGAAAGAGAAAGCGCGCAATACAGCAATGGGTAATCGCTTTTAGGTATGGAAGGCACTGGGTATCCAATTTGCCATGAAAGACCAATTGTACATAATTTTGTGTGTTTCAGGCGTATTGTTTTTAATTGATGATCTGCGTTTCTGAAACAATATTGCGTTGCAATGAAGGTTCTCACGCACTTTTAGCTCCTTGCCACTTAATTCAAAGATAGCTCCACTACTTTTTTGCACAGTTCATCTTCAATTCAAATTTATTATCTTCAATTCAATTTTTTTGCGCAGTTCATCTTCAATTCAAATTTATTAAGCATTGAGTGAAACATTCATGTAGACAAAGGAAAGAAGGTTTCAAAGAAAGAAGGTTTTCAAGAAAGAAGGAGAGATTACATGGTGGCTTCAGTTTTATAGACAATTTTATTAGTGCAGTATCTGCATTATATACTTCATGAAAGAAGTTACTTGTATAAACTGTTGCAGGTTATGCTGAGAAACTTCTCTTAAACACTAGTAAACACATTAGTTTAGTTGTCATGTCATGAAATAAGTTTCTTAAGTAAACTGTTGCAATAAGTTTCCTAAGTAAACTGTTGCAGGTTATGCAGGAAACCTCCCCTAAATACTCGTAACGAAAAACCTCTCATTAACACATTAATTTAGTTGTCATTTAACATATAAATATAGATCTCTACGATAAATCTAAGTTACATGAAACTATGAATCTGTCAGTTATCAAGATTGAATGTACGAACAATTTAAGTTACATGAAACTATGAATCTGCCAGTTATCAAGATTGAATGTACGAACAGTCAGCCGATCATTTCTATTTGATCGATTAATAAGGACATAGAACGCATAGTTGCCATTGGTGACAGGCAGGCTTGAAATGAATAATGTAATAATTAACTGCAAGCACAGTATAGTGGATGAGGCGCAGATCCAAGGGCCAACAACATTTGCTTTTTGTGTTTTGATCAGCGTTTACAAAGAATCAATCTTAACATTGAGCTATGTATAAAGTCCCGAACATAACACCTACCAGTAAAACGGAAAAAAATTCAACATTGCTACGAATTTATTCCTTAATTCACCATCTAGAAGCACGTTCCAGGCCTGGAATTTGAATTTTATTTTGCCTGTCAAATTAAAATTCTTTGACAGTTTTGTGTAATTTATGACTTTCATTTTACGTGAAATGTTTTTACTCAAATTCACGAATGTCAATTTTTTTTGTTTATTTTATATATGACATATTATTATTTATTTTAATTTTATAAATTTAGTGATATAACTATAATTGTGTATTAAAATTTCAACTTATAATTAGGTTAAGTTTAAAAACAATAAATGAATAATTAACTTAGTTATTACTAACTTATTAAAAAATTAACCTATTAATCAAAATAATTATAATTTATGTCATAAAAAAACACTAAACAATAATATGTAATATCAATAAAATAATAATTAATACTATAATTATAATTTTACAAAATGAAAAACCAGATTACTAATTAAAAAATTAATTGTAATAGTAAAAGTTGCAGCTTGCTACAATGCTACATGAAGGGATATTAAATTTTAAAATTTCAACTTAATTTTGTGTTAAGTTTAAAAAAGTAATAATAAAATAATTAACTTCATGAATACTAACTTGTTAACCAATATATAATAATATCAAATAAAGTCATGATTAATATTTACACCGATAGGTGTATATATGTTAGAATTTTGGGGTGGACTGTTATCTATGCTTTTTCATCTACCAACCAGAATGAGACAAGTGTACTGTCCAGATTGATTCTATAGTAATCATCCAAGATTAAATGAGAATGAGACAAGTGTACTGTCCAGATTGATTATATGAGTCTCCTCCAAAATTAATAATTAATAATTTCAAAAAAATAAAAAATAATTTAATTAACATATGATAAGTAGAGTTAGTGCTAGTTGTAAAAATTAAAATTAATCTTCAACTATCCGATTATTAGATACAACTACTAGCTTAACTCCATCTATTATTAGATACAACTACTAGCTTAACTCCATCTATTATTAGATACACCTATTATCTTAACATAAATGTGTCTAGAACTATTACCTTAACTTCAACTTGAATCAAAGTTATATTGGATAACTATTAGCTTAACTATTATATGCAACTATTATGTTAACTCCATTGATTCTACAACTATTAGCTTAATTACAACTCTAATTACTTACAGCTTAGTCCAAGTGCATTTGGAATCTAGGAGTCTAGCTAATGCGTAG
>LPNX010555823.1:193590-204919 GCA_001517045.1 Pseudotsuga menziesii | reverse complement strand
AAATGTTATATATATATATATATATATATATATATATATATATATATTGAGGGATAGAATAAAAACCAAATTCCAACACGGGAATACTCCACAAATATAACAATTTTAATTTTGTGAAATTTGTATATCTTGTGAATGCTTCTAGAATGGTTCAATCCCTGCAGCTGAAGCACTGCAGCTCTTGGATATATGTAGAAATATAAGGATTGTAATGATAACCCCCAGTTATCTCACTGGTTCTCTTCGTCATAATCTTGTAGATCTCTCTCTCTGTTTTTGTCATTCTCTGCATAGCAAAATGGATTGATTGGAACTCTGCTTGTTGGTTTGAATTGATTCATCAAAGCAGACATTCAAATTCTAACTTCGAAAATAATCACTTGATTTAGAATATCTTCGAGTGGAATTCGACCAAATATAAAATTGATTCCAAAATATGTGGAAATTCTTCCTCCAGAATTGAGCCAGAATTTTCGATCTTTCTCCCAAACCTGAGCAATTTTCGATTTCTAGCCCAAACCTGGATTCTCCTGACGCAGCAGTCGTTGCATATATACAAATAATTTACTCAGTCCTTCAAGAATCATAACCAAAATTAAAATGTTCACACAGGTGAAAGATTTATTTCACCAGGACTGCATTGTGTATGGAAATTAATGCATTTAAAATTTAGAACAAAGCCTCTCCACTGCACATTTTATTTAAGAAACTGCACTATATAACGTATAATATATATTTAGTTAAGTTCATGCTTAAGACAATAAGTAGCGAACTGAAAACTAACCCTAACATTTGGAACCAAACAACGAGGGTGAAGGTGCGGAATCACTGCCAACCAAGCAAAAAAAGCAGCATTGGACCTATTTTCCACCTTTTAAATTTGCTATGCTAGTTGCCCCTTGAAGTTGTTAAAAAGGATTTGAAATGTTTACGCAATGGAAAAGGGGGATGATGATGATAGATTCCATATTGAGTATAAGGTAGTATAGTTTTCAAAGATTACATATCTTGTATAGGTAATTAAAGATACTGCTTAAGAGCCACAAGCAGAAATTACAATTTTTTGTTTAGGTTAAAGATCTTGTTTAAGAGCCAGAATCCAATTGTGATCATTTTACAAAAACCTAATATCAGAGCCGGAACTATTTGCAAAGATTACATATCTTGTTAAGGTTAAAGATCTTGTTCAAGATCCAGAATCCATCTATTTTCTATTTTCCAATTGGCAATCCCCTCCCACCTCCACCCTCTATTTCCAAATCGACAAATGATATGATTAACTGGGCATCAACCAATTTTGAAGAGAATGGTTGGTAACTGTCCTATGTTGATAGCCATCCAGTCAAAGATTTAAGAAAATTGTTGATCATGAGTCATGACTAAAGAATTGATGACTTGTTTTTCTGTATCTTATGGATCTTCTAAAGGAACCAACATGATGATTAATGTACCTGGTTTATAGAATTGATCATTGATAAAGTCCATATATGTTTTTCCAAGATAATTTTTTTCTATTTAAAGAAAAACTACAATCTGATCTTCAAATAGCTGCTCCATAACACACAAACAAACAAACAAAAAACTGAAACCATCAACGCATGAATCCTTCAACGATCTAAACCTGAACATTGAAAATTTCTACCAAATTTCAGGATTTCTAGAATATTTTGAACAACCACTAATTTAATCCATTATGGCAGAATATAAATGGATTGATGTAAAAAATAATAATAAATGCTTGTGAAATCCTTCCTACCACCTATTTATCAGCATTGACAACCTGGCTGACTCTCACCCACATTCAGACTCCATTTTTTTCATCCCATTTAACTGGTGGACTACTAAAATAGAGTTTGTTTCCAAGTCGAATCTGATCGTTTCATTGATTTGAATCAGTTTTGGGACCAAATTTAACAGCTTGGATATATTTTTACATGTGGGTAGTCTTCTCTAGGGCGAACCTGGTCAGAATTCGATCGATTACAGGTAATTCTATGCATTCTAGGGCCACACCCAAAAGACAAAATGAATAATGAGATAATGATTGAATTTATACAGTGAAGGGGGCAACTTCCTTGACTACCAGTAAAATCGTGAGATCAACCTTGTGATTTTGCCGAAAAAGAGTCTGTTTCCAAGTCGAATCTGATCGTTTCATTGATTTGAATCAGTTTTGGGACCAAATTTAACAGCTTGGATATTTTTTTACATGTGGGTAGTCTTCTCTAGGGAAAACCTGGTCAGAATTCGATCGATTACAGGTAATTATCTGCATTCTAGGGCTGCACCCAAAAGACAAAATGAACAATGAGATAATGATTGAATTTATACAGTGAAGGGGGAAACTTCCTTGACTACCAATATAATCATGAAATCAACCTTGCGATTTTTCCAGAAAATGATAATGAACGGTGACTGAACCGTGACTACAAGCAAGAGGATAAAACCAAAATCGTTGTTTAACACACTAGACAACTGTCGAATCGTAATTCGTGGATGGAAAAAAACACGTGTCAACATGCAATTGACCAGAGAGACGAAGACTCTTCCGAGACTATGTCTCCATAGGGAAAACGCCTTTGGCGTAATTAAGTTATATTGAGGGTCTTAAAATATTTAATTATTTCAAGGATGGTAGGTGCAGGGTGTTATTTGATTTCGAAGGAAAATAAGAATATACTTTTTTCCAGGGATTGGTAAGACTTTAAATAATCAATTTGAGTAAATGGCACTTTGGCAAGGCTTGAAAATATTATCCAAAAGAAAAAAAATACAACATTTGTATCTGTCGAAGACTTAATGATAGTAATTCATTAATTGGTTTTAAAATCCATATCAGAGGAAGGATTTTTCTGTCGAATTATATGGCGAGTGTGTTATATTTTTAACATTAATCTAGCATTATATTAGGATCTTTAACCGAGATAATAACAAGCACAGTAATCAAACACAAGAGACAATGAACACATTGTTTTTCCTCGGGGAAACCATAAATGGAGAAAACCCCGCAACTTCCTCAGAGATAGAATCAACACCAAAAGTAAAACCCAAAATAGTAAGATGATCTCTTGACAGCAGCAACCTTATTTCTTCCTAGCCCCGGTGTCTTCTTCTTCCTTAGCTATGTGCTACAACTGAGTGTGATTGAGTGTGTGATAATAGAGAGGATAGATCTCTATTTATACTAATTCCTGACTTGACTAAACCCTACTAGGGCCGACTTCACTAGGTGATTCTAACAACCCTAGTGCCCCAGAACTGTGGGGACTTTAACCCTTGAATAATAGGAGGGTTACCCACATTATCTTGACATGACTTGTTTACATTATAGAAACTCCCTATTGAAACATCGGGGCATGACATGACTCAATTACATTGCATACACATCCTGGAATAAACATCGGGGTACAATACATAAGAAATACAAGTGAATACATTCCGAAGTTACAATTACATCAACACTCCCTCTTAACTAGGAAGGTATTCTCTCGACACAATTTATCAGCGCAAGTCTTCTTCTCTACATCATCTGGATCATCATTGAGTCCTCGTCATCTTCATCTTCAAGTCATCTTCATCTGGATCTGGATCATCATCACTCGATCTAGATGATCATCACTAGAACACCACCACTGGATCTGGATCATCACTCAATCTAGATCATCACTGTTGGATCATCATCACGGGTGCTATCTCATGATTCTTCTCGTCACAAGAAGTTCTACAGAGCCATCCCTTTTTCATGCTGGTTGTAATCCTAGCCTCCATGTAGGTCTTCTTCCAGCAGTTATATCTGACCCTAAGTTAGAATGGCCTGCCCAACACTTATATATGATCATGTAGGAACCAATCCTATAATCATTTCAGAAAGGCACGCCCAACACTCACATCTGACCATTTGGGAACACATCCCACAACCCTATCAGAAAGGCCCAGCACTCACATCTGACAACCAATGTCTGAAAGGCTCAGCACTTACAATCGACCATGCGAGGAACCAATCCTCCATGCCAAAATTCTCTGCACTTACATCTGACACCCAATGTCAGAAGGGCTCAACACTTATATTTGACCATGCAAGGAACCAATCCTTCATGCTGAAAGGGATCTGCATTTACATCTGACAACCAATGTCAGAAGGGCTCTGCACTCACATCTGATCATGTAGGAACCAATCCTACAGTCACATCATAATGGCCCTCAGTCCCAGACTGAGATTTCCTGGTAACTGACTAGGTGCCTCCATTCCAAGAATGGCATACAACTCTTATATCTGATCATGTAGGAACCAATCCTACAGTCACATCAGAATGGCTCAACACTCACATCTGACATGGAAGGAACCAATCCTCTCACCATGACAGAATGGCTCAACCCTTATATCTAACCATGGAAGGAACCAATCCTCTCACCATGTCAGAATGGCTCATGGACTCATCACTTCCCTTTGGAGGGAACTTCGATCTAGAGAAAACCAAGCTTCTCCCTGAAGTACTCAAACTTCACCCTAGCCAATGGCTTTGTCAACACATCAACTATCTGTTCGTCCGTCGCAACATACTGGAGCTTCACTGCTCCCCTCTGCACCATATCCCTGATATAGTGATACTTGATCTCAATATGCTTCGACTTGTCATGGAACACCAGGTTCTCCGACAACTTCACGCAACTCTGGTTTTCACAATGTATACGAGTAGCATCCATCTGGAGATCAAATAAATCAGACAGTAGCTTCCTCAGCCATACTGCCTCACAACTAGCTGAACAAGCTGCGACATACTCTGCTTCAGCTATACTCAGTGCCACACAGGATTGCTTCCTGCTAAACCAAGAGATCACACCTAATCCCATACTAAAGCAACACCTTGAAGTGCTCTTCCTATCGATGGCACTACCTGCCCAATCTGAATCAACATAACCCTCCAGGTTAATATTTTGATTCACCTCATACTTGAGCCCATAATCAATTGTACCCCTTAGGTACCTCATAATATGCTTTGCAACAATCAAGTGAACATGTCTCAGATCTGTCAGGAACTGGCTCAAGGTGTTCACAACAAAGCAAATATCTGGTCTCGTGTTCATCGGGTACATCAAGGACCCAATCATCTGATGATACATCGTAGCATCAACTGCTTCTGATGAAGCATCAATCAATAGATTCAGGTTCGATTCCATAGGTGTGGTCATGGCCTTACAGTCCATCATCCCAAACCTCTTCAGGATCTCTATTGCATACTTCCCTTATCTGAGGGATATTCCATCCGCATTCTGCCACACTTCCATACCTAGAAAATAGTGCATCATACCCAAGTCCTTCATTTTGAACTTGGAAGCAAGCTTTCTCTTCGTATCATCAATCAACCCATCCATACCTGTTACAAACAGATCATCTACATACAGTAGGAGAATCACTGGGTTGCCATCTTCAACCTTGTAGTAAAGGTTGGAATCTGCTTTACTCTTGGTAAAGCCCAAACTGGATAGAAAGCTGTCAATTCTGTCGTACCATGTCCTGGGTGCCTGTTTCAAACCATAGAAGGATTTCTTCAATCTACACACATGAGACTCCCTATGAGGTGTCTCAAAACTGAGTGGTTGCTCTACATACTCTTCCTCTTCCACTACACCATTCAAGAAAGCAGTCTTGACATCCATTTGGTGTATCTTTCATTTCATCGCTGCAGCCAGAGAAAGTACCGATCTGATGGAAGTGTATCTGGCTACAGGTGAAAAGGTTTCTTCATAATATATTCCTTCTTTCTGTGAGAATCCACGAGCTACCAATCTTTCTTTATATTTCTCTATGCTGCCATCTGCAGAATGCTTGATCTTGTAGATCCATTTGGAAGTTACAACCGACTTCCCTTTTGGTCTTGGGACAACATCCCAAACATCATTCTTATTGATCGATCAATACTCTTCGATCAGAGCATCCTTCCATTCTTTCTGTTATGCCGCTTCTTCATAGTTGGAAAGTTCATTATCGATGAAGTCACACAATAAAGCTACATACCCCGAGAAGGACCTGGTCCTCTTCCTTTCTCTGTTATTCTCTTCTGGATCCCCATATCTTTCCGCACCTTGGATAGGTTCTCGTACCCAAGCAGGTTTCCTCTTGTGAGTATTCTTCTCCTAAGGTGGATCTACAGGTTCTTGTGTTTCTTCAAATTCTCGATCTTCTTCTTGAGTTTCTTCGTTCATGGTTGTGTCATGAATTCAGGGTGCTTCTGATTCTTCAGGATCTTCAGTAGGTCTCTTTCTGGATTTGTTGTAAGCTGAGTCTTCATCAAATGTTACATCCCTGCTGATGTCGATCTTCTTGAATCCTGGGAAGTATATTCTGTAAGCCTTCGAGCTTTCAGAGTATCCCACAAATATATCCTTCTTTCCTGAAGGATCTAAATTTGTCCTCTTTTCTTTCGAAATGTGTATGTACATTGGACAACCGAATATCCTGAGATGGATGACTTCTAGTTTCTTGCTGAAAAAGACTTCTTCAGGTGTCTTGTTCTCGAGTACTCTATGTGGAGTATGGTTTTGTACATACACCGTTGTTTTGGCAGCTTCTACCCATAGATGCATGGGAAGCTCTTGATCATGAAGCATTGCTCTTGCAACTTCCATGATAGTTCTATTCTTCCTTTCTACAACCCCATTCTGTTGTGGATTGCATGGAGTGGATAACTCCCTCTTAATCCCTGAATCTTTGCATAAGTCTTTGAATTCATTTGATGTGAATTCTCCACCATTATCTGATCAAAAGGTCTTGATCTTCTTTTCTGTGTGGTTCTTGATCAAGGCTTTGAATTCCTTGAACTTGCTGAAAAATTCATCTTTGTTCTTCATGAAGTAAATCCATGTCTTCCTAGAATAATCATCAATGAAAGAAACATAGTACACATACCTTCTTAGTGAACTTGATGACATTGGTCCGCATACATCAGAGTGGATGATTTCCAATATTCCTTTTGCTTTGCTTTCGCTACTTGGAAATGTCTTCTTTGTGTTCTTTCCTTTCTCACATCCTTTGCAGACTCCATGTTTTGCTTGAATTTCTGGAAGACCTTCAATAGCTTTGCTTGCAAGTGGTAGTGCTCTATAGTGCACATGTGCAAGCCTTCTATGCCAAAGTTCATTTGGCTCTACTGTGTCATGGACCAAAGCTTGTTTTGGATGGCCCTTCAATTTGTATAATCCTCCTTATTGTTCTCCAATTACTATTGCATCATCAATAGTCCTTCCTCTTGGCCACATGAGGAATTGGCCATATACAAATGCAACCCTCATGCCTTTTGCATCCAGTGCCTATATGGAGAGAAGATTCTTCTTTAGTCCTGGTACAAACAAGACATCCTTCATTTTTATGTACTTTCCAGAGTCTAGCTTGTAAGAGGATTCACCACTACCTTTTATGGGATATTGGTAGTCATCCGCAAGTTTCACCTTATGGGGTGAATTATGTTTGGATAGTTTCTCAAAATATTCCTTGAAACCTGTCATGTATTTGGAAGCCCCACTAACAATAAGCCAATCTTTGCTTCCATGAGTGACAATTCCCGTGAGAGTGGAGATCAGAACATATTCTTTAGCACTTAAAGAGTCTTCACTTTCTTGTTTTACTTTCTTCCTGGGAGGATCATCATCCTCAGCAGTGTGAGCATGATGTCTTCTTTTGGAGTTCTTCTTCTTCTTGGATCCATTCTTATTCATGGGACAACTTCTAGCAAAGTGTCATATTTCATCGCATGTATAATATCTAAGTTTGGATGGATCCCTTCTTTTCTGATGAGAATGCTTACCTTGGTGATGATGATTTTTCCTTCTTCTTTTCTTGGAGTGTACTGTGAGAGATTGATCTTCACTTCCCATATTTTCTTCTTGAGCTGCTATTCGAGCTTCTTCTTGTGAACATTCTTCCCACAGTCTACTAAAATTGACTAACTTCTTCCTAGCACGGATTCCTTGGATGAAAGAATCCCATGACCTAGGGAGACAATTCAAGTTTGTCATCACAATTTCTGCATTCTCCACTTCTTCATCTACTGCTTCAAGTTGTTATTTGATCTGGGAGACCCTTGTGAAGTATGACTGGATGGTCTCCTCATTCTGAATCTTTACATTCTTCAACTGGTTCCTTAGAGTCATCTTCCAGTTTATGTTCTTCCCTTCAAACAGTTTGGTTAGGGCATCAAACATAGCTTTAGGTGTCTTAATGAAGGACACCTGTGGTATGAGGTGATCCTTGATTGAATCAGCAATAATCCTCTTTTCCATAACCAACTTATTCTTTTGTAAGGCCTTGGCCTCATCTCCTTTTGGAACTGGAACCTCCTCATGGATGTAGGAGTCCAACTCATTTTCTTCCAGGACCAGGGAGATCATATACTTCCAGGATTGGAATTTATCAAATCCCTCAAGATTTTCATCAAGCTTGGTGTGATGAGACATATTAACTGAGAACCTCAAATGGAAATACAAAATATTTAGATCTTACTAGGTCAAGATGTCGAATCTGGATTTCAAGCTAAAAATCTGCAGTGCTGGTTCAAGAGCAGATTAGGGTTTTGCTTTTCCAGAGTTCTGTCCAACCAAATGCTTTGATCTTGATCTATAAACTTCAATTTTGGGGATGATATCAATCCAGGCCTGGGATCATTGAAAAATTCCACTTCTGTGGAAAGCCCTAATTTCTGACAGTAGTGTCGGGTCTAAAACTGAAAAACCTCAGAATTGGATTCTGCTTCGACAGAAAGATGCACCCTAGGGAGAACAATTAATCCAACCTTCTTTTGCTGAAAATCTGTGGAGAGAGATCCACAAAGTAGGAATCCCTAGTTCCTGCAGCTGCACAGTGTCTTCTTCTCAGGTTAGCTCTGATACCATGTTATATTTTTAACATTAAGCTAGCATTATATTAGGATCTTTAACTAAGAGAATAACAAGCACAACAATCAAACACAAGAGACAATGAACACAGTGTTTTCCTCGAGGAAACCATAAATGGAGAAAACCCCGCAACTTCCTCAGAGATAGAATCAACACCAAAATTAAAACCCAAAACAGTAAGATGATCTCCCGACAGCAGTAACCTTCTTTCTTCCTAGCCCCAGTGTCTTCTTCTTCCTCAGCTATGCGCTACAACTGAGTGTGAGTGAGTGTGTGATAAATAGAGAATCTATCTCTCTATTTATACTAATTCCTAACTTGACTAAACCCTACTAGGGCCGACTTCACTAGGTGAGTCTAACAACCCTAGTGCCCCAGAATTGTGGGTGCCCCGAAACTGGGGGAACTTTAACCCTTGAAAAATAGGAGCGTTACCCACATTGACTTGACATGACTTGTTTACATTATAGAAACTCCCGATCAGAACATCGGGGCATGACATGACTCAATTACATTGCAGACACATCCCAGAATAAACATCGGGGTACAATACATAAGAAATACAAGTGAATACATTCTGAAGTTACAATTACATCAACAAAGTGCACAAATTGGTAAGTGAATTTGAAGAGGTCAATTTTTTTCATGTTCTTTGAGCATTAAGAAAACATGCAAACCTCCACCTCTAAAAGAATCGTGCATGTCATTAAGAACAAGGAAAATTGGAGTTAAATGGGGGGAGGTCGGTTACTTCACCATCCTCTAGAATCATTGTCCTTATGTGCATTTGTATTATGTTAGACACAAACTTTGATCAATATTGAAACCCTCCAAAGGTTGAAGATTCCTTTTGAAGATAGGTGGTGATCTCATTTCAACATTTGGCATGTTGGCATCATTCTAAACTTTGCATTTAAGATGAGATTGTTAACGGATTGCATTTATCAATTTCGATAATCATGAATGATTTCTCTACATGTGATATAATGTTTGAAATGATGTGAGGTTTGAATGATATGTCCTTCATAGCATAAGGGTATGAGGAAATGCAGACCATGGATGATTGTGTCACCCTCATGATTTATCATTTGGTTTATGTTAATAAAAAAGAACCACTCTGCAGCTGAATCATTGTCACGTCCCCACCCCTCTACCAGGGAGAGAACGCGACTATGCTGCTATCAATCCGAGCAATCTAGCCCCATGAATAAACATATACATAGAAATGCATTGAACTTAAATACATACACATATGCATAAATCATTAACATACAACGAAAGTGAAATACATTCCATTCAACACATTTAAGCATTCAACATGTTCATCATAATTCATTAAACAAATGCAGCTGCAGAGGTTAAGCTCAAGAGAGACTTATCTTGGAAAGAAGCTCGTCCCGCAACCAGCTATGTCGCTGCAACGCTCCACCCAACCATAGGCCAATGTTCTCATCAATCTCTCAGCAACACTGCCACCCCCAATATCGGCATGATTCCCACAAGGAATAAGGGAACACTAACAGACTCCCACATAGCCAAGGATACAACAAAAACTCAGCCAAGCCAACACAGTTGGGTTTATCAGGTTGCAAAGGAGATGGAAAGGCTGACTGCTAAGCTAGTGAGCTCAACCACAGAGCTACGGACACCTGCACCAGATCTAGTCTGGCTTCTAAAACATATACACATCCAACACAAGGAAGCATCCCCCTCTCTGCTACACAATCCCTTGGGATATGCCTTCCTTTCCAGTGCTCTTCAGGATGTGCAAAGAAGAAAACTAGCCCCCTAGATCTATCTGTGAGGTTACCTCTCACACAAGGTTTATCAAGCTAGTTCAGACCCCATTTCCACTCCCAAACCAGTTCAGAGACCAAACAAAAGATGTATACACAACAATTACAGTTATGGGATTGAAGGAAAACATCACGGAGGCCAAAATCAGAAATTGAAATTAAGTAAAATAGCCCAGCCTGTGCAATTCATTTAAAAAAATGATCTATGGCTTCACATGGGCCAAAACAACACCCTCAGTCCCTAAAATCATGGGTCTGTTCCCCCCATTGGCTATGCAAATCCCAACCGTGGGGATGTGAAAATGACCAAAAAAGTAAAGGATAAAACCCAGGAGGTTTCAGCTGCGTGAGAGCTCAACGTGGAGGAAGGATGGATGCTAAGAAACGTCCAACAACTCTCCAAAAATGTGAGGAAGATCAGCTGCATGAGTGCATGAAGAGAAATCCGCTGCCTGCGTGAGTGTGGAATGTGGTTGCTTGAGTGTGTGCGACTCTCTCCTTCCACGTGAGGATAATGGACGAATTCCTCTCCCCTTTGGGAAATTGTATGGTCAAGGCTGATAGCTCTGCCAGAATTGACGGCTTCCCATACTCCCCAAGCCCTAAGGAAATAACTGCCCAACAAACTCCTTGGAGAATTAAGT
>LPNX010555823.1:55261-185026 GCA_001517045.1 Pseudotsuga menziesii | reverse complement strand
TCTAACTTTTATAAGAAACCTAAGCAACTTAGCTAAAAATTGTCCTTACAATAGCTTGGGAACTCATATTTATAGTCTAGGGAATAAAGGCAATATCCTCCTAATGGGCGACTTTAATGCTTGAACTTCGAGTAATCAAGCTTCTCTCTTAAGAAATTATCCCCAACCCTTATCCTCTTTGGTTAGACGAAGAGACTAATATAGCTAACCGATACAAAAGAAGTTCTGCAGATATATGTGAGAATTTGTTTGGTTTTGAGCTAGTCATGTTTTGTAGTGCTCACGATCTTATAATTTGTAATGGTCTAATGATGTGGCCAAATTCTAGCCAGATGACATGCATTCATGGGCTTGGAAATAGTGTAATAGATTATGTCATATTTGGTATCCCTTTATTTGACAAGAAATAAATTTAGACATTCTAAATGAGCATAAGCCAAATTCAAATCATAAACCTTTAATTGCAACCCTTAATTTGACTATGCCTAGTGTTCCCATAGAGAATAATTCTCATAGCCATAAGCATTTAGTATTCGATAGAAACTAAAGTGACCTTTTTCTAAATAACTTTAAAAATGAATTGCTCCCTCTGTCCATATTGGACAATATCGAAGACCTCTACCATAATTTCATTATAGTCCTCTCGTTTTCCATTAGTAAGTTCTCATGTGAAGTCTAGGGTAAAAATAGAAATAGAAGAACTAACCCCTGGTTTGATCAAGAGTGCAAAATGGAAAGAAGTTAAATTGAGAAAGCTATGGAAGGTTCAAAAAAATAGACAAAATACAAAGATACAAAGCCTTGATTAAAATGAAAAAGAGGCACTACACAAATAAAAGACAACAAAACCTATTGCACCTTTCTAAAGTTGCTCCAAACAAATTTGGAGGAAAATTATAACTAGCGAAACCAAAGAGAATACTAGTATTTCTCTAAAGGACTAAAAATACCATCTTAAAAAGATTTACAAATCCCTGAAAAAGATAACATTCCAACCCTCCTTATAGAAGGATAATTTTTCTCTCTAGATGACATAGATTTCAATGCTAGGCACCTTGCCAATGGAAAAGCTAAGGACATTGAAGGTTACCAAGCATAAATTTTGAAAATTGGAGGGCATGTCCTCATCCCTCACATCCACGAACTCTTTAATCTATAGGTTAAGAAAGGTTTCCCTCACCCTTGGAATCAAAGCCCCTTAATTCCTATTTTTATAAATGATGATAAAGATAACCCCTCTCATTATCGGGCCATTATGATTAGCCCTATCTTAGCAAAGCTCTATGGTATTATTCTGGAAAAAAAGATCAATGTATGGCTTGGAAGTGAGGGAAAGTGAGTTAAAGGTCAGGAATGATTCATAATACATCATTCAACCATAATTCAAACCCTTGAGATTATTGCAAAAGAGTGTCATAATAATAAATACAACCTCTTCTGCAGCTTTGTGGAGTTTAGGAAAGATTTCGATACAGTTCCTAGAAACAACATGTGGAAGAGGTTAGAAGAGCTAAAGTTTCCTCTCGAGTTGAGAGTTGTGTTGATAAGATTGTATGAGACTGACATTTCCAAATTCAATAACACTAAGCGATGGTCAAAAGATAGTAATTGTAATATTGGAGTTAAGCAAGGTTTACCCCTCTCTCCTACCCTTTCCGGCATTTGCATCGATAAGCTAGAATGTTTTTTAGAGGAAGCAGGATGCACCGACACGACCTTAGCAGGAACTGTTGTCATACTTCTTCTTTATGTTGATGATATTGTTCTTCTGGCAATATGTCCCTCCAACATTGATAAGCAATTGAAAGCTCTGAAGTATTTATGATCTAACATGGGCATGATTGTTAACATTGAAAAAACAAAAGTAATGATCATAAAGTCCAAGAAGATCACTTATGATAACTTTATATATGACAATAACAAACTGGAGGAAGTTTCTTCCTATAAATATATTGGAATTGATATTCATCGCATGCTCAACTAGAACTGTAACATTGAGAAAATGATTAATGGAGGGTGGAACGATTTTTTTGGTTTTGAGAATAATTGTAAATCAACTCATCTTGTGACGTGGGATAAAAATAAGTTCCTCTTTGAAACTATCATCACTCCCGTTATCTTGTATGGTTGTGAAGTTTGGGAGTGTAACATCTTGAGAAAATCCTAGAGAAAGGTCGAGCAAATTGAAAAGAATTTTATAACATATAACCTCAGAAATAAAAATAATACGCCTTATCCTATTATTCTTATAGAAGCACCTCCCCCCCCCCCCAAATAGAGAAAATTGCTATGAAAAGGTACCTGTTGTACACGTGCAAGATAAATGACATGGGAGACCAGAGACTCCCTTAAATTGCCTTAAAATCCAATCAGGACCACCTGCAACTCAAGAAAGGTTGACATAAAGATAACATGGCTTAGTTAAATCATTGGGGGATAAAAAAAATGCAACTCTGCAAAATATCAATAACATTAAAAATGTTATCACATCTAAGTTTAAAGAGAACATGTGGGTAAAAAGGATTTAGAAGTTAAAAGAAAGCTAAGATACTACAAGGAGGTTATTAACCCTAATCTAAAAGACCAAAAGTAGCTCTATATTTTAACTAGATTGAAGAAAAAAACTAACATAGCCAAAATAAGAACAAGCTCTCATGAGCTTTGTAGTGAAACTAGGTGCTAGACAATTCCTAAAACGTCGTGGGAGGATAAGATTTGCCATATTTGTGAGACCAAGAGAGTTAAGGATGAAAGTCACTTTCTCTTGGAGTACGCTGCGTACAACCACATTAGATCACAATTCCCCAATCTTTACTATAATACTAACCTCTCTAATCTTCTAAGTTGTCAAAACTATGGTGACGTCAATACATTCCTTTCTAAGCTGTATGAGCATAGAAATAATTTGTTACAACAAACAAAGTAGTTTCTTAAGGTCCAATAGACCAAAGTTGGTAACTATCATCATCATCACCAGTAGCATAAACATGTAAGAAATATTAATATTAATTCTTTTATTTTAAAAATTACTTGACATAGTAAATTTATAGGATAAAACTTTTAAAGTTAATTCATTTTGTCTTCAATAATAATAGACATTAACAAACATTATTGGTCAAAACGTACTTTAATTCCAAAAATACTTTGAAACAATGTATTCCAAACTTACATTAAACATATTTAATAATAATAATAATAATAATAATAATAATAATAAGGTCACAACCAAACTAGACACTAAATTAATGTAAAAAGCCTTCATGTTTGCGGAATGAAGAGCACTATAAATTAAATTTATTAAATAATAATAATAATAATTTTAACAATATTATTAATATATAAATATGTAAGAGATATTAATATTAAAGGGGTGACAAGTGTTGGGGATCCTCTTGGATCCCTGAAAGAAATGGACTCTCAGCTAGATGTATATCACCTCACATATTGAAGGAATGGACTCTCAGCTAGATGGTTTTGAACAAACATATATTTGTATCACTGATTACACTTCTAGGCTAGATGTTTGTTTGGATGGTTTTGAGAGGGAAGTTATTTAGTGTAGAGACAATAAAAATATATTTCAAAAATACCTCGAAGCATGAATTTAGTGTAGAGACTAATGGACAAGATTCTAGGCTTGGAGAGAATTCAGAAGACAAAAAGAATGATGAATTTGTCATGAATTCTACAGAAAATAATATTGATGATCAACGATGCACCCTTGTGGTGAAATAAATTCCAGTTCTAAGAACAATGTCAGTCCTGAAGAAAGCTTACTTAGATCTAAGGATACTCTTGAAGAAATGAAAGGCACTCATGATATGGAAATGAATGATAATCCTGAAGATATGTAGAACTTAGAAGGAAGTTCCAAGGTAGTTGAGGATAGAATCTCCGAAGACATTGATGACTCAAGGCAAGATGTGCAAGATCCAAAAAGTGACACCAGTTCCTAAAGTGAATATTGGTTATGTTTTTCTACATTTTTCTTTTAGGATGTTTTGTCAAGATTTATAGTAGTCTGGGAAGTGTTATTTTTTGGTGTAAGTTCTTTTTTTGGAATACTATAGTTAAGAATTTCTCGTATGTATTCCTCAAGCCCTTAGATGAGGAAAATTTGTAAGACTTTGTTGAATTTCTTCATCCCTATCAATACAAATAAAATTGTTTTTGTTAAAAAAATAGATATTAACAAACATCCCCACGACAAGTTGCATCATAATTTTGATGTGCGTGGAAACCATGTACGGGTAGCTTAAAGAAAGGTGGAAGGGGACATGTGAGCTAGTAGGTGGCCATTCTCATCTCCACGTTTCCATGACACATATCATGACATGATAACCCATTTATGGGATTGGTATCCTCTCCTTGCCAACTATTGGTTCATAGTACTGATATCTGAGTCATTCCTTACACAAGCGTTAATGGCTTTTCAATCTAGTTCATTTCATGATGGGAAGGAAGTTTGCGCGGGGTCAAGGTTTCTATTTGGGAAGCGCCGATGGGAATCCTCCTAGATCTACTGTTGATAATACAAGGAAACCACGATACTCCTAGAGGGATATCTTCCTTGTGGAGATGAAGCTTCTCATCCCCTTTTGTGAAGGGTGACCTTTTCCCTGGATTCTAATTTCGTTAAGGATTAATATGGTGCATGCCAAGGTTACTCAACATAAGAGTGTGAATGGCCCAAAGCATTCCCAGATGTTGAGGGCCTTATGGGATATGAAAAACGTGAAGGGATTCTTTGAAACCAAAATCACTAGAGAAGAAAGGGAACACACAGATCATTTGGAGATGATGTTGAATAATAGAAAGTTGCACCTAAACAATCTATGACTGGTTGATGAATTTGATGGTTTGGTTGAGGATTCTGATTTTATCAGAACCAGGGAAACACAACATACCAGGAATTCAAGCCTATTTTGGGTATGGAATCTTTGTTTAGTCTGGCATAAGATGCATGGACCATCAGTGGATGCCCAACTCACGCATTTGGAGGAATTCATCTGCAGGCTAGATCATAACCAGGTCATTGTGAACGAACATATAAATAGGAAGTTGGATGCTCTTGCCAAAGAAATTGCAAAAAAATGGTTTAGTAAGCTTCCTTTGACCAATCATTTGGCTACTCACATGCATATTCGACGTTTCCATATTGTAGGTCTTCGGGAAGCTAAGCAAGAAGCCCCAGATTCAGGCCCCTCCATTGTCATTGTTTCTGATGATAATTAGAACTAGTTCTATAATTTGGTTAATTTGGATTCCTAATTGCATTGCATGTGTTTCAATTTTGCAAGCCATAACCCCCATCATGTGGGGGATCCTCTATTAAAATGAGCTTCATACTGTTTTTGTTTAGCTTAGTTAGTGATGTTTTTCATACTTTTTCAATTTTGAGACAATTAGTCTACCATCAACATTTAGAGGAACTCTGGGAACCTTTCAAATATGCTAAAAATTAGGGATCAAGGGAGCTAAATGGTTTAAGGATGAGAGATAATAACATCCCTTCCAATAGATCAACTTAGTTAGAGAGGGTTTATGAGGTTGTGAAGACTCGGTAGGAGATCATGGGAGCATATTTGAAGAACACGTGGCTGGATCAACCAACCTGCATCAGGGGGAAAATCCCTGCTGGACACCTCAGGGAGGGGGACATACCCTCCCCTTACTAGCAACCCGGATATGACAATGGAAGCACAGTGACATGATGGACGAAGCAACGAAGAGGGTGAGATCGGCGAGGCAGGGATCCCTTATCGATCATTGAAAAAGGGCCTGGGATAATTCCTAACATGAGCACAGATGATCCATGCCCTTTAGATCCACTCAGATAAGCTAAGAGAAAAAAGTTGAACTCTGGAAGGAAAAAGATCTGATAGGAAAATTCATTGGGTAGAAACGAATACCAACAAGGACTATCGTAAATGGAAGGAACATGAATGGAGGGGAGGGATAACAAATACTAAAGAGACACAAGACTTCAGGGACATGCTCAATGAGCAATGTGTCCGAAGACAGGAAGGTCCAAACAAGCTAAGATGGGGATATTTGCCTAAGGGAGGAATCAACATCAAGGAGGCCTACAACATCAAGACCAAAGGCAGGGAAGAGCGGGAGTAGATATGGAGGAATATATGGATCATGACTCCTTGGTTAAAAATAACCATTTTCAATTGGTTGGTTTTAAAAAGAAGAATTCTAATGAGGGATAATCTCAGGAAGAGGGGTTTGCAAGGCCCTGCACAAGTCCCTCTATGCCTCCACGAAGAGGAGAGGATGAATCAATGCCTTGATGAATGTTCCTTCTCCTCTTCCCTCTGAGATAAGGGGGTGACCATTTTTCATAGAAGTGATAAAGTCAGGGGAAAACCAGATCAAATCCTCAAATAGTGGAATATGAAATCTTTCAAAAACCCAATTTTTGGAATGATGTGGATGATGTTTCTAGGGATGCTATGATGGGTTTTATGGAAGGAGCGGAACAACCGAATATTCCAAGAAAATAGATCCATAGAGGAGGAATTCTGGAAGTGGCTAGTCCACAACATCCAGGATACGGTTCAAAATAAGCAGTGGGGGGAAAGTGACAAGGAGTTCTCGCAGATGGAAGCTCGTATAGAAGACATATGGGGGGTCGGTAGGAATGACTTAGATGGGATTCAAAAGAAAACTCCAGTTTGCAAGCCATTCAACTCAAACTCTTGGTCTCCACCACCGATAGAATCTTATAAGCGAAACTTCAATGGTGCATCAAGGGGAAATCTTGGCCCAACAGGGTACGAGGGAATTTGCAGGGATGCCACAGGGGCGATTGTTGTATAGGAATAAACACCTTATAACCGAAGGTCTGGGGTTACCAACATACTCAATAAACTTGCAGACAATTAACTCTAGATTGCAGTAAAGGAAATAGGAGGATGGGAAAGACTCACCCGATACACGACAGTTGATCCTAGCTTATCCTCTTCCGCTCTGCTTCTCCTCCAAAGTCTTCAGGGATGCTTTCTCCTTCTCCTGTCAAGATTCAGTCTTCCAAATGCAAGATGATTCATATATATAAACAGGTTAGATAAATCATATACAGGATGCTGAAACATAAACATTTATCAAACCACAATACATGAAATACATTCAAGACACATATGGAAGAAGGATTCTATTTATTAACAATAATGAAGAAGTTCAAATTACAGCCCAATGCCTGAGACAAGGACTCCTCTGCAACCAAAGGATTCTGAGTTCCACTGCTCCAAAGACTTCTGTATAAAATCCACCAGCATAACTTTGCTCTCCAAGTGTAAATACTAAACACCCTCCCCAAGGCCTGTATTTATACATGGTAAAATAAGGCAGTTTCAAAGGTTGAGGAGGTTGAGACAGTTAAGGATATTAAGGTAAATGGCTTAACTAATCTCAAGTAATCGCGTGTTTTTATTTTTAATGTCAAGGGGACATATCCGCGGGTATCAAGAATGAAAACCCGTGTATGATCCGCGAGTTTCTATAAGAGCAACCCGCGTATACATCCATACGCGACTTGCAACAACCAACACTCACGTATGATCCGCGAGTTGCATATATATAGGGTCGCGGATATGACTTGACATAGTTAAAAAGTCAAAGTAACCAGCTGGATGGATGAGGAATGTATTTTATAATAAGCCCATCTATAGTGTTTTGGGCAACCCTCAATCCATAGATGTCCTTTTGTGTGCCAACATGAGGGATGTCAGCACTCGGACGGAGAGGTGCCATTCAGGTGGATAACAACGATCCTGAGAGTATAGCATGGATCCATCGGTTTCGAAACAAACAACTCAGCTAAGCTTGAAGGCCTTCTGTAGGGCCTCAGTTTGGTTTCCAGAGTGGGATGGTTTTCTGTGTCAATCGAAGGAGACTCATGTGTCATCATTCGGATGGCTAGGAAATTATCCACGGGGCAAAAAATTGAAAAAGTTGCAACCAGCTAGCGATTGTTGAGCAGGATGGAAATGTTGGGCAGTCTTCTCACCAAAATCCAAGCTCTGAAATTTGGCCACGTCAGGAGGGAGGCTAACAAGGTCGTCGACCTTATGGTTAATGTGGGTGTGGGAGGAAGAAAGGACCTCAAAGAAGGACAGTTACAAGAATTTGAAGGGGAGAAGTGGGTGGACCAATGCTGCCACCTAGTGAGCATGGATTACGTGGTGACGGGATAGTAAAAAGGGATTGAACATGTGACACTTGGCCACATCATTTGATAACATGGGAAAGTGTTAGATGTACCACATAACTCATAATAAATATAGAGCAAGGACGAGGAAAGGACTGTCCACTTCTGTTCAAGGTACGGAAGGGTACTTTGATCAACGAATTGAGATATTCGAGGAGGATATGATCTAGTCCCCACCTCAGGAAATTAGGATTTCAATCATGATGAATATCAGGAATAGTACTACAGAAGCCAGCGGACGGAAGGACAGGACATGAGGAGTAATGAGCCACCCATATATAGTAATTATGGGTTTTCTTGCTATAATTCAAAACGATAGATGAGGCTTTGCAAACCAAAATCCTTACATCTCTATCACAACAGTTTCTTTTAAACTCAGAGAGCTTCCTCTGTATGCAAGTAGTTATATGTCTGTTTTTCACAGTGTGAAGATGGCATCAAGGAAGCAAGGAAGTGTAGAAGCTGCTCCACCGTCAGTGGCTAGGGGTCGAGGGGGGAGAAGGGTAGCAGGTATCCATGCGAGGGGAGCGGGAGGGAGAATAACCCATGCCCAATCCTAGGCCAGGATGATTGCTACTTTTTTCCGAGACCACATTCCAGCGATGGTCAGTGATGAGATTGATGCAACTGAGAAGGAATTATGGGAAGAGGTTCAAACAATTCCCATGGAGGAGATCTGAGAGGAAGTCGAAGAATGGGGCTGTACCCAGGTACCACTGTGGGGAGGGCCTCTTCCTATGAGTGAATGATGATGGTCTATTATGTCATGGCAAACATTATGGCCCATGTGGCCATGGAAGGAGAGAGAAAACGACAGGGTGATCAGGAGCCAGTGCAGGCATGGAAGGACCACCATAGAGATGGTCTCCTAATGCATAGAATGGTGGATTTAATTGCCAATAAGTTGGGTCTGGAATTTTATACACCCCCCAGTTGGGTAATGTTGGTGATATGTGCCAGATCCAAGGCAAGAAGCTGGAGAAGGACTCTGAAGCGAAAGGCCAGAAAGATGCGAATACGGGAAAGCGTGTTGAAGGCTTCAGTGAAAGCAATGACGTTTGCGGGCAGGCTCCTGCTTGAAATCGGTGTTGATACAGTATTTCCCTTTGTCTAATTTCATTTCTAGGAGTCTATAGCTTACAGTCTAAGATGAGAGTTAGTTCAGTTAAGAAGGGTCTAACACCTTTTGGCAATCCTACCCAACATAGACCGAGTATGGAAGGATGATTTTCTATGTACAAATACGTATGGTTGAACATGAAACTCTATATAAACGATATGTAACCTGCTTCTTTTTATTAATACAGTTCTTTTTATTTAACAAAAAAAAACATTTAGAAAAACTACCATTTTTAAAATCTTTCTAGATTAATATAAATATAAACCTAAAAAAACATTATTGTAAATATATACAATAATTTTTTTAAAGTTAGTCTTTAATAATAAAAAATATTATAGATTGACAAACATTATTGGTCACTTTGATACCTTAATTCCAAAAGTACTTTGAAACAATGTATTCCAAACTTACCTTACGAGAGAAACTACTAAGTTTTGGGTGTCGTTTGGCTTGTTAGGTAACATTTAATATTTGTAACAAAAGATAAATACCTATAGCTAAAATGATTTCCTTTTTAACAAGATTAGAGTGAAGGTGGCCTTTAAAATCTTGGTCATTTAAAGGCCACATATCACAAAAGATGATACATAACTAAAATGATTTCCTCTTTTACAAGATAAGAGTGAAGGTGACCTTTAAAATCTTGGTCCTTTAAAGGCCACATATCATAAAACCTTTTAAGGATTAAATTGACATTTGATAAATATAAGAAAAGTTAGATTTTTGTAATTTTTTTAATAGTATAATTCAGGTTTAATGGTTAAAAAATATAACTTTAGTAGGCTTAACGGTTTAGTACATATGTTTCTTTCTAAGAGATCACAGGTTCAAATCCAGAGTGGAGTAGGATATGTATACCTTCGTAGACTATAAGTCCCAGGTTTAAATCTAGACAGTGGCAGGGTATGTACACCTTCATAGTTAAATCATTGCACGAAGGGGTTTGGTGTTCCTTGTCCCACAAACAAAGGGATCTCATACACAAATTTGGTATCTTACTTGTGAATTAGATATTTATTATTATTATTTTATAAATATTAAAGTAATTTTATTAATAACAACATAATTTATTTATTCAAATATATTTAATAATTAAAGTTGAATTATTTAATTATTTGTTTGTATCTATTTAATAATGGAGCCGTCTAAATAGGGGACGATTTTGACTTTTCGGTCGATTTTCTGTCAGAATTCGGTGAATTTAACACACAAAATCTGTAATTTATGTTGTTTGTTGCACGATTTTAAGTGCATGGATGAAATCGTATGACACAAAAACCCTTAGTACCCACACTATGTAAGATCTAGCAGTGTTTTTGCGCATTTTGAAAATTCCGTGAAGATTCATGGCCAAAAACGCGCAAAAACTAGCTAGAAAATGGCGAAAATTCATCGCCTCTTTCAAATCTTTTAATAATTAGATATATAAATGTTGAAATATAAGTTTAGCATGTTAGCATATACATAGTAGCTTAGTTGTTTATAATACCAGCGTAGATCCAAATCCTAGGCTCTATCAAGCGCTGAGAGGGATCAAATCTCTTCTTAGGTATCCATTGATTTGATTCAAACCAAAAGACACATCTTTTTATTTAAGGTCCACATATAATATTTTTATTATTAATATTTAATATTATTTATGGTCGACATATAATATTTATTATTTATTATTTTATTTTATTAGGAACGAACATTACAACATTTCCCCATACATGGTTTTAAAACCACATGCAAGGCCCTCCTACAACCATGGGTTGTTTAGGAGGCCTTGCACATGGTCTTAAAACCATTTGCAAGGCCCTCCTAAACCATGTAGAATAAAACCATGAGTTGTTTAGGAGGCCTTGCACATGGTTTCAAAATCATGTGTAAGGCCCTCCTAAACCATGTACAATAAAACCATGGGTTGTTTAGAAGGTCTTGCACATGGTTTTAAAACCATGTGCACATAGGTTTAAAATCATGCACATGGTTTTAAAAGCATGTGCAAGGCCAACATTTTTTTGAGGATAATTCAAATTTTTATTTTTTATTATTTTGTTAGGTAGGAACATTACAACACATCCCCCATATTGTGTTTTTTTCATGACCCACAATTTTTTTACAGATAATTAAATTTTTACTGTTTTATTGTTTTGTTAGGTAGGAAGATTACAACATCTCCCCCATATTAGGTTGTTTTTTTTGTAGGCATTTATTTTGGCCAATAATTAAAAAAAATATTTTTGTGCCGAGAGGCACTCTACAGCCCAGTATGGGGGAGATCTTGTAACGTGATGTAACGTTACTAACATGTCGGCAAAAAATAATAGTGATAGTGAATATTATTTGAGAGATCTTGTAACATGATGTAATGTTTATAACATGTCGGCAAAAAATAATAGTGATAGTGAATATTATGGTAGAGAATTTGTAACACAAAATAAAAAAATAAAACCACTTTCCTAAAGTTATTTTTATTAATAAAAACTATATTTTCTAATAGGCCAAAATAAATGTCGGCCACAAAAACAATCTAATATGGGGGAGATGTTGTAATCTTCCTACCTAACAAAACAATAAAAAAGTAAAAATTTAATTATCCGTAAAAAAAATATGTGAGTCAAGAAAAAAACACAAAATTGAATTATCCACAAAAAAATGTTGGCCTTGCACATGGTTTTAAAACCATGTGCAAGGCATTCTAAACAACCCATGGTTTTATTGTACATGGTTTAGGAGGTGCAAGGCCTCCTAAATAGCCCATGGTTTTATTGTACATGGTTTAGGAGGGCCTTGCAAATGGTTTTAAGACCATGTGCAAGGCCTCCTAAAAAACTCATGATTGTAGGAGTGGGGAAAAGATGCAATGTTTGTTCTTAACAAAATAAAAAAATATTATATGTCGGCCATAAATAATATTAAATAATAATAATAATAAAATTATATGTGGACCTTAAATAAAAAGATGTGTTTTTTGGTTTGAATCAAATCAATTTATACCTAAGAAGAGGTTTGCACCTCGAGAGATTTGATCCATCTCGGCGCTTGATAGAGCCTAGGATTTGGATCTACGTTGGTTTATTAATAAAAATAACGTTACGTAACGTTACATAACGTTACTTAACGTTACATAACGTTACGTAACGTTACAAGATCTCCCCCATACTGGGTTGTAGAGCGCCTCTCGGTGCAATTAAACCAGCGTAGATCCAAATCCTAGGCTCTATCAAGCGTCGAGAGGGATCAAATCTCTTCGTAGTTATCCATTGATTTGATTCAAACCAAAAGACACATATTTTTATTTAAGGTCCACATATAATATTTATTATTATTTTTTATTTTGTTATGAACTAACATTACAACATTTCCCCATACATGGTTTTAAAACCATATGCAAGGCCCTCCTACAACCACGGGTTGTTTAGGAGGCCTTGCACATGGTCTTAAAACCATTTGCAAGGCCCTCCTAAACCATGTACAATAAAACTATGGGTTGTTTAGGAGGCCTTGTGCAAGGCCCTCCTAAATCATGTACAATAAAACGATGGGTTGTTTAGAAGGCCTTGCACATGGTTTTAAAACCATGTGCACATGGTTTTAAAAACCATAAACCATGTGCAAGGCCAACATTTTTTATTATTTTGTTAAGTAAAAACATTACAACATCTCCCCCATATTGTGTTTTTTTCTTCACCCATATTTTTTTACGGATAATTAAATTTTTACTTTTTTATTGTTTTGTTAGGTAGGAAGATTACAACATCTCCCCCATATTAGGTTTTTTTCTGGCCGACATTTATTTTGGACTATAATTAAAAAAAATATTTTATATTAATAAAAATAACGTTACGTAACATTACATAACGTTACGTAATAGCGTTACTTAACGTTACAAGATCTCCCCCATACTGGGCTGTAGAGCGCCTCTCGGCGCAAAAAAAACCCAACTAGTTTCTAATATTTAAAGAAGAGCAACCTTCTTCAAGGTTCCTAAATTCAAGATTGTATAGACTTATAAGCTTCTATTTTCAATTTAATTCGCAAATTGGTGGGAGATGGTTGGAGTTACTACTCATACTAATTGTATAGAATCATATAATTAGTTGTATAACATCATTTAAATTGGTCAATAAGATTGGTTCACTTTAATCCAAATTAAATTATTTTAAACATATCTCTCTTCACCCTCACCCTCCCAAAGAAGCAACATGGGATTGGTTCACATTAATCCAAATTGAATTATTTTAAACATGTCTCCTCTTCACTCTCCCAAATAAGCAACCATGCAAGTCGCATTTGAGGAGAAAATCCTTAGGCATATATGTATTTCTATATACATCACGCCACTCAATGATTGGGATGGGGACATTTTCAAAAGATATATGTTGGAAAAGTTATTCCAAGTGTTTTGTTGCTACCCAAGGATCATTCATCATTTACGAGAGAACACTTCTCCTCAAATGTAATCCAAAACAGAATAAAGGTTCTTCACCAATGATTTTAGTGAGATGAATAAACGCAGTTAATTGCACAATCAGATAATAACTAATGGGGGGTTTGAGCGAACGAAGTGAGACGGGAAGATACTTATAAGTTTTGGCAATTCCTTCCTGGCTTGATGCGGATTCCTTCTACTATGTGGGTTCGCTATACTTCCACTTTTTATCCTTAATAGCATTTTCCTTCCTGGCTTGATGCGGATTCCTTCTGCTATGTGGATTCACTATACTTCCACTTTTTATCCTTAATAGCATTTTCCTTTAGGTAAGAAATTCCCCCCATACCATGTTAAAAAGTAGTGTGTAACAAAAGGGGAAATGTTCATAATTCAATAGATGTGTTCTTGCATTCCAATGCAAATTTGATGAAGAAACCTTTTGCTAAATATGACAAAAATATAGATGTGAACAAAGATTGTTGATGACATCTCATTTTCCTCCCAAGTTTTAAGGAAAATAAAGTAAACTAAGGCATTGTTAATGGTCAACCTTGAGTTTGGATCCATTCCTAAGAATCTTATTATACTTGCAAAATCTCTCTCTCTATATGGTGGTGATGATGGTGGTGGTGGTAGTGATTGTGGTTATTAACATCCATTGAGAGCAACTTTAACCTAGCAAACTTTACAAAAGGTAAGGAATCACTTGGTTTGTATTAAATTATATTTATGTTCTCAAAAGATTCAACAAAAACATTCATAGACCACTATAGTTGTGATGAGTTAAAAGGTCAGGAAGGTCAATATTGTAACAAATATTTTGAAATTGTGATTAAATGTGGGTGTAAGTAAGACACTCTAAGAGAGAGTGATTTTCATCTTCAACCCTGCTAGTGTCACAGATATGACAGATTCTTTCATCCCGTGATGTTTTAGGAATTGTACAATGTCATGTTACACTATGGAGCTCATGAGAGTTTGTTCTTATTTTAGTAATGTTGATTTTATTCTTTACGCTGGTTAAAATAGACAGATACTTTTAATATTCTAAATTAGGGTTCACCTTTTTATATTATCTTAATTTTCTCTTATCCTCTAATTCTTTAGAACATCATAGATTCTTCTTAAATTTAAATGTAATAATATTTTTAATATTAGCACTTTTCTGAAAAGTGACATCTTTCTTGACTTCCCAATTATTTAACAAAGACTTTGCATCTTTATGCCAACCTCATTTAAGTTGCAGGTGGTTTTAATTAGATTGCAGATGATTTTAATTAGAGTTTGAAATAATCTTTGGAATCTTTGTCTCCCATGTTTTTTACCTTATCTATGTATGCATATATTCTAATATCCTAATTTTTACCCATAAATTATGTATATCTATGTATGACGAAACTTTCCTAGAAGCTTGTATGTATTTGGTTAATATTTGAAGCATGGCATGATACACTCACTATTCACTAAGTGGGTAACCATTCCCACATTGTATTTTGGTATTGTATACATGTACATTATGATTCTAATATGAAACCACTAAAAGGGTGCAAGAAAATTAGAGTTATCAGTCGACGAGAAGTAACCAAGAGAAGCTAAGGGAGATAAGAGATAAATAATAATAATTTTTCATTGCCCACCTAAAATAATTAATAACAATTTTTGGAATTAGTTACCCAAATGAATATACATGGGCGCTTAAGAAGGCATGTGGAACCAATACATGCATGAAATATAAATGTTTTATTTTTAGAATGTAGGGGTTTGTTGATCCTTCTTCATTCTCATCATACCTATATTTTTTTTTCCTATGTATTTTACCTTTAAATCTACTACCATAAATATGTGAAAACTATGGCCATAATTATATATGAATGATGGAGAAAAGATCAAGCATTATTAGTGTTACACCCCATATTCTCTACATCGCACTATACCAAATGTGCCAAATAGGGGAATATTTTTTCCATTGTAAAAGGCCAAGTTAGGGCTTTTTTATGCAAATGTGTTGGTCTAGCGGGGTTCAAGTCCCTTGGTCGGAAATGGAAGGTTCTCGTGGTCCTTATTTCAATATGTGTTGGTCTTATGGCCCAGCTGAATACCCTTTGATTAGTGGATCTCCTCATCATTTTGGGAATTTATGTCCTTGGTAGGTATGGGTGCACCTTAGGGTGAATCCATTAGGACACATGGCTTAGGGGCCCTTAGCCACACTTATAGTTTTATGCTTTGTAGAGGTGTTTGTTCTTTGTAATATCCCAAACTGATATTTTCCTGTTTATGTGTATACTGTAGATGACTAATAGACTTAATCCTTAATCAAATAGGAAAGAAAACCCGGAACTTTGCATGCATGCAGTTGCATGCAAATATGTGCCTTAGAAAAATACTGAGATGTTATAAAATAGGAGAAATCAATGCATGTACATACCAGTATATAGATCAGCTGATGGTGAAGAGATTGGTCCCAGCATGCAAGGATTCTGCCGGAGGAATAAGGAGATACACCAAATCATCCTCCACAGGTGAATGCACCCTCCTCTCAAACTATATAAGCTCCAGAATAATAAATAAGTTGTTGCTGGAAGCCCGGATGATGTGCACTAGGGTTATAATACCCCTCTGATGATGAGGGAAGAAACATGCGGAACTTATGAACCCTGTAGGTAGGAAAACGAATTGCTTTATCTCTAATCACAGTGACACGGTGTGACAGTGAAACCCTCTGGCTGGATGAATAATCAACCTCCCGGAATAACTGCTGAATGTAACCTGATGATGAACTAGTGCTGAACCTGGAAGATCCAACCTGATGATGAACTAAGGCAGATAGATTTCGCTGCCGAAATACACTAGTTAGCTGAGCATGCGCTCAACCCCAACTTAGCTCGTCGAGCTCTCCAATTCGACTCCACAAATCAATTATCACATAAGTGATTTCTCCATTCACTTTATCTTTCTTTTATAACTCTCAACTGCGAAAACCCTAACTTTTGACCTAATTAGGTCACTTTATCTTCTAATTTGCAATTGACTTGCATGCATGCGCATGGAGACTTAATCGGGTGCATGCATCATTAAATAATGCCCATATGTCATGCATGTAGGTGGCCTTTGGCTCTAGTGGCCCTCTTCGACCCAATGGTGATATAATATTGATGCCCTAGATCTTCTATATATGGCATCAGTCTTTGGCTGATTCCTTAACTATCGGTACCTGCTCGAACCTATAAGAATCACATAGGTTAGCGGGTTGGTCCTCAATGCCTAAGCAGAAGAGGACATTACAATCCTCCCCACTTGAATTTGCTTGCCCTCAAGCAACTGTAAAGCTGGGCGCTGTAATACCTGTTCTGCCTCCCAAGTAGCCTCCTCTATAGGCAGATATTTCCACTGAACTAGGTAATCTCTGATGATTTTGTTCCTCATTTTCCACTCTCGCACCTCTAGGATGTGCTCCGGAATCAGAACCAATTGCCCCTCCTCATCAAGGGGAGGCAGCTCGGAAGATGTAACAATCTGTTGACCAACCACCTTCTTGAGAATGGAGACATGAAATACATTGTGAATCTTGCTCTCTAGGGGTAGTTCTAGCTCATATGCTACCTCTCCGGCCTTCCGAATTATCTTGTATGGACCATAGAAATGAGGTTGGAGTTTTTCTGCTCCTTTCTTTTTAAGAGATGACTGTCGGTAAGGCTGGAGGCGTAAATAAACGAAGTCTCCCACCTCAAAACTGCGCTCAACTCTGTGCCTATCTGCATATATCTTCTGTTGATTCTGAGCAGCCTGTATGTTCTCCCTGAGTACCTTGAGGATATCTTGACCCTCCTGAATCCACTCCTTGGCCCTGGGGGCCCTGGTATCGCCAAATATCCGGTCTGCAAAAGTAGAAGCATCATACCCATACAGGGCTCGGAAAGGGGTCATCCTAATGGTCATATGGTAGGTGGTGTTGTAACAATGTTCACCCAAGTGTAACCATTTGATCCATGTCCTCTGCTAACCTGATATGTAATTTCTCAAGTATCCCTCAATCCATTTATTAACAATCTTTGTCTGCCCATCACTCTGCGGATGATAACTTGTGCTCATGGCTAACTCAGTCCCCACTAACCGGAAAAGCTCTTGCCAAAAGGCTCCTGTGAATTTGCTATCCCTGTCACTGACAATGGTCTTGGCTAACCCATGGAGTCTAAATACCTCTCCGAAAAATAGTTCTACTACCTGTGCTGTTGAATAATTTGATGATATAGCAAATAAGTGAGCAAACTTAGTCAATCTGTCCACAACTACGTACAAGCAGTCTCTGCCTTGGACCTTGGGCAGCCCAGTAATGAAGTCCATAGAAATTCTCTCCCATTTCTGCTCGGGAATAGGTAAGGGATGTAGTAAACAAGCTGGGTGGATGTGCTCTATTTTTTTTTGTTGGCACAAGCTGCACTCCCTCACATGTTGTATCACATCTTTCTTGAGGCCCTTTCACGAGAACCTTTCTCTAATCTGTCTGTAGGTCTTGAGAAACCCCTGATGTCCCTGCTAATGGTGAATCGTGCAATGCCTATAATATTTTCTTCTTGAGGGGAGACTCTGGAACCAAGAAGATTCTATTTTTGTAGTATGTGATATCATCAATGACCCTGTACCTATCATCCTGAATCTGTCCATCCAATAGATCGCAAGCAAACTTATCTTTGGAGTACTCAACCAAAAGATGAGACCTCCAATCTGATGAGATGCTCATAAGGGATAAAGTCGCTGGTCGTCTAGAAAGTGCATCGGCCACTACATTGCTCTTCCCCTTTACGTACTCAATCTCGAAGTCATAAGCCTGAATTTTACTTACCCATTTCGGTTGTATCTCATTTAGCTCTTTCTACTCTAGGAAGTATTTCAGGCTGTTGTGATCTGTCTTAACCTTGAACCTGGCACCTACTAAGTACTGCCTGAACTTGGTTAGCGCATGGAGGATAGCTAACATCTCTTTGTCATATATCGAATAGTGGCGCTCATAGTCTTTGAGCTTCCTGGTCTCAAATGCAATGGGGTGGTTGTTCTGCATCAAAACTGCCCCAATTCCCTCTCCTGAAGCATCACATTCTAACACAAAGGATTGAGAAAAGTCAGGTAAAGCTAATACTGGGCATGAACTCATTACCTCCTTCATTTTCTTGAATGTTTGTTGTGTTTCCTCCGACCAACTAAATGCTCCCTTCTTGGTAAGATCTGTGAGGGGTGCGGTCATCTGTGAGAATCCGCTGACATAACTTTTGTAGTAGGTGCAAAGGCCCAAAAAGCCCCTCAGTTCTGTCACATTTTTAGGTGTAGGCCAATCCAAAATTGTCCGAATCTTCTCAAGTGCACCTGGACCCTGTTGGCCCCTATCACATGTCCTAAGTACAACATCTCTTGCATGCCAAACTCACACTTAGACATTTTGGCATATAATGATTACTCCTCTAGAATACCAAGTACTTCATCAAGATGTCTCAAATGTTCTTCCCAAGTCCGACTGTATATCAATATGTCGTCGAAGAATACCATAATATATTTATGCAACTATGTCTTGAAGATATGGTTCATGCATGATTGGAAATTAGCTGGTGCATTAGTGAGACCAAATGGCATCACTAGAAACTCATAATTTTGGTAGTGGCAACGAAAAGCGGTCTTTGGAACATCCTGTTCCCTGACCCGAATCTGATGGTACCCTGAGCAGAGATCAATTTTGGAAAAGTACTTTGCCCCTTGTAGTTCATCCATTAACTCATGAATCCTAGGGATGGGATATCTGTTCTTTATGGTCTTCTTATTGAGTGCCCTATAATCAATGCACATGCGTAAGGTTCCATCCTTTTTCTTCACTAGCACTACTGAAGATGCAAAGGGACTAGAGCTAGGTTTGATGTATCCCACCTTGAGTAGTTCCTTGATTGTACTCTCGATCTCATCTTTATACCTCTTGGGATGTCTATAAGGAGTGGTGATAACTGCTTGGGTCCCCTCCTCTAACTCAATAATGTGCTCAAATCCCCTATCTGGAGGTCGACCTGCTGGAAGGTCTCTAAATACTAGGCTTGTGCTTCTGTAGTAAGGCCTCTATATCTGTTGAATGTTGTGTGGCCTCATCTAGTGGTTTCCTGAAGGTAACCATACACTCTGTAACCCACTCAATATCTCCCTGCCGGAGTACTGCCTCCATCCTGTGTGATGTCACTGCCGTGGGAGGATAGGTATTCATCCTCTCAATACCACCTTATGTCCTTTTTCTCCTGTAAACTCCATCTCCATGGTCTGGTAATTTGTGGAATACTTCCCTATGGAATACAACCATTGAACTCCTAGTACCACATTCATGTCAGGTACATCTACCACATAGAACATCTCTATCACTGTATAATTCCCAAGCGTTACCTTTAATTTAGGAATCCTCTGACTACACTCCATGGTGTGACCTGTTGCTGATACAGAAAACCCATCAAAGCTCTCAGTCTGAATGTCTCTCTTTTTAACCCATGCAACATCAATGAAGTTGTGGGATGCCCCACCATCTATCAGTACTCCCACTCGGTGGCCCTATATGGTACCTCTGATCCGAAGAGTGTGGAATCTAGGAACCCTTGTCATGGTAGCAATGGTACCTCCTGAGGCATGTCCCTCAGCAACTATCTTTGTTGTCTCTCCCTGCTCCTGATCCTGGTAATCCTCATCCTCCTCACTGTCAGAATAAGCCTCTATGTAGTAGGCCTTTCCTTTTCCATAACATTTGTGACCTGGTATCCATGGTTCCTGGCAAGTGAAACATAACCTTTTTCTTCTAAGGTCATGTCGGGTATCATTATCCATCCATTATTTCTTGGGCCATGGTTTCCTTTATTTATCTTTAATAGGAACATTGGTCTTGGGAGGAAACCTATTTTTGGGCACTGCATCCTGCAAGTCTCTAGTCCGTCTGATGGCATCTAGTAGGGTGGTGGGCCTATAAGACTTGACCCATCCCCGTAAGGGTTCAGTGAGAGCCTCAGTGAACAACATAATCAACCTGCTCTCTGATATATCTGTGACCATGACTGCTATCCTATGAAACTCAGAAATAAAATCATTTGCACTCCCTGTCTGCTTGAGTTGTGCCAGCTCCCTAAAGTGTACCTCTAAATCCTTCTGATCAAACTGCGCAATGAGCCTCTATGTAAAATCTGTGTATGAGGTGATGGTGTTGTGACCCAGTTTCACTAACCTGTGGTACCATCACTCATGTGCTTCTCCGTCCAAATGAAAAGTAGCCAATTTCATGGCATCTGTCTCAATAATGGGGTTGAGCTGGAAGTATGTATCCAACTTCTACACCCAATTCCTAGCTGGGCCACCTCGGGTGCCCTTAAAGGTAGGGATAGTCAGTTTCCCTACGGTGCACTATAACTCATAGTTCTGGGTGAATGGCCTATTGTAAGCTTTGGGTTTGTTCTTAATTTTAAAGTGGTAGAAGTCAGTGAAGGTCATGGCTGAATGGAAGTCCTCTCCTAAATCCCTATATTCTCTTAGATAGGCACTCATGGGTTCTTCTGGTTCTGTTTGTGCTAGAAGCACTGCAGCTTGACTATCTAAGAATTGAGGCATGGTAGGTCGGAAAGGCTTGTATATATGGGGATGGCTCTGCATGTTGGTATGTAAGTGCTCCCTACTACTGCTGGTGGATACCCTATCACTGTTTGGAAATAAGGGACTGTGTGGGGTGGGCCCATTCTTCTTAGTCATTTGCTTGAAGGTGCTCATCATTTATTTTTGCCCAATGGTGAGTTATTTTATGGATGATATGAGACTATTGAAAGATATTTATCATCATCGGCCATTGTTTCTTTTCCTTTTTCAAACTGATACTCTCTGTTCCCCAAATCTATGTCCTATAACTCCTCTTCTCTGTCTCTATACCTCTGTCTCTTGTGAGTAATGTTGTATGGGTCTCCTGGATTCATTTATAATTTTTGCATGCCCACAGCTGGCAAGGAAAATAGCTCTGATACCACTGTAATATCCCAAACTGATATTTTCATGTTTATGTGTATACTGTAGATGAATAATAGACTTACTCCTTAATCAAATAGGAAAGCAAACCCTGGACTTTGCATGCATGCAGTTGCATGCAAATATGTGCCCTAGAAAAATACTGAGATGCTATAAAATAGGAGAAATCAATGCATGTACATACCAATATATAGATCAGCTGATGGTGTAGAGACTGGTCCCAACATGCAAGGATTCTGTCAGAGGAATAAGGAGATACACCAAATCGTCTTCCATAGGTGAATGTGCCCTCCTCTCAAACTATATAAGCTCCAGAATAATAAATAAGTTGTTGTTGGAAGCCCAGATGATGTGCACTAGGGTTATAATACCCCTCTGATGATGATGGAAGCAGCATGTGGAAGTTCTGAACCCTGTAGGTAGGAAAATGAATTGCTTTATCTCTAATCACGATGACATGGTGTGACAGTGAAACCCTATGGCTGGATGAATAATCAACCTCTTGAAATAACTGTTGAATGTAACCTGATGATGAACTAGTGTTGAACCTAGATGATCCAACTTGATGATGAACTAGGGCAGATAGATTTCGCTGCTGAAATACACCAGTTAGCTGAGCATGCGCTCAACCCCAACTTAGCTCGCCGAGCTCTCCAATTCGACTCCACAAATCAATTATCACATAAGTGACTTCTCAATTCACTTTATCTTTCTTTTATAACTCTCAACTATGAAAACCCTAACTTTTGACCTAATTAGGTCACTTTATCTTCTAATTTGCAATTGACTTGCATGCATGCGCATGGAGACTTTATCGGGTGCATGCATCATTAAATAATGCCCAGATGTCATGCATGCAGGTGGCCTTTGGCTCTAGTGGCCCTCTTCGACCCAATGGTGATATAATATTGATGCCCATATATTATTGAAAAATCTTCGGCTGATTCCTTGACTGTCAGTACCTGCTCGAAATATGGGTTTTTTTCTGCTTATTGATGGCATATTGGGGCCTAAACCAATTGCAATACACATTTTTTTATGGGTTTTTTTTACTTTTTATGGATTTTTTCAATATTATATTATTGAAATATGGGTTTTTTTCTGCTTATTGATGGCATCAGTCTTCGGCTGATTCCTTGACTGTCAGTACCTGCTCGAAACCTATAGGGATCACATAGGTTAGCGGGTTGGTCCTCAATTCCTAAGCAGAAGAGGACATTACATTCTTGTAAGGATTGTTGCATCTAATGTAGAACACCTCAATCATTTCCACTTGAACCTTATTTTGTTTTATCTCTCCTCTCTCTTGGTCATCTTGGTCAAAAGAGAAAATCGTCCAACTTGAGAGAAAGATTTTGGAGGTTGAACCAACCTAAGAAGGAGGGAATTGAGGGAAAAAGACACATGTTGGGGTTCGATGGGGCATGTGGTCATCCTTCCAAGCTCAATGTTTCATCATCTTGAAGCACATGATTAATTTATATCATTATTTTATGTTTTATGAGGTCTAAACCCCAAATTATGGGTGACAAATCCTAAAATTTCATTTTAAACTCAAATTAGGTTTTCCAATCTAGATGAGAGATAAGGTGAGTCTTTTTTCTTATAAATAAGGAATATTTTTCTCATCTGTAGCCAATATCATGGGATCAAATATGCCATAATTTTTATTTCTACTTGTGTACATGAGAAATTAAGTGGTGCCAGCCTCATTTCTTGGAATTTCTACAAGTTTGAAGTTTGAGTTCTCTTTACAATTTTTCAAGGTTATTCTAAGGTGAAAGGATTATGAGGTTGTTTCTCTTCTCCTTTTCTCCCTCAATTGTGGTAAGATCTTGAACCTCTTATCTTGCACTACTGGAGGCATCCAAGGTAGGAGAAATTTAGGTTTTTATGCATAATAGTTTAGTCTTGTTGGTGAGGAATCTATATTGAAGAGTCCCTCTTGTTTAGGCACTTGGAATTTTGTTTTTCCTAATTAGGTCAAGTGCTAACATAACCTAGAGTTTCGTCTCCTTGCCCTCATTTATTCAAATATTGAATTGTCAATTCTTGGGAAAATGCTAGCCCTAGTTTTTCTCATTTCCCTGAGGAATAAGACCTAGGTCTATTTCCATCGTCTTCACCTCTTTAATTTTACAAATTCTACGTACTATTTAAAAAAAGAATACGAAAAAGTCAGATATGTAGAAATACTATAAAAATTAAATATTTTGTAAAAAACTAAAAAATATATTAATTTTTCCATTGTACTTTGATTTATATTAAATTTATTTGCACAAAATGCAAAGTATTTACTGCTATTATTTATTTCTAAATTGTTCATCGTATTTGAAAAATCCATAAAAAGTAAAAAAACCCATAAAAAAATGTGTATTGCAATTGGTTTAGGCCCCAAACTAGGGTGACATTAGCCCTAGAAGTGTGACGTCATCTTTTAGGGTTGGTTGTATCCCTTTTTTTTTAACAGAAACCTTGAAGATATTATATTAAATAAAAAAATTGTAGCCAACCAAGCATACAAAAAAGGACGTCTGAGACATGCAAAGATTGTTGTAGAAGCCCAAAATTATAGAAATGTTTGAGCTTATAACTAAAGCCCTAAACTTGCAACTATGCCAAAGAAAAAATCTAAAACCCTTAGAAGGGTAGATACGAACATATACACCTAGAAAAAAAAAGCAAAAAAACATAGAGTACCCATTGATCTAATTTACTCCCGCTCCTTTCCTTTTGTGTATTTTTTAGGTTGCATCACTGAGGCTTCCTCCATTGCTTGGTCTCTGGAAGGGTAGTCATGAATGTGACTGCTTTGATTCATATTGAATAACTTTTGTAAGTCATCCTTCATATACCCTATGCCCATTAAATCATACAAATATCGATGATTATATTCAATCCAGGTGTCTTGATTTTCTATATGACGGGCCATCCAATCCATTATTCTGCTCCCTTAAGTTGTGCTTCTATTGACTATGTCATAGAGCCATCTTAAGTGTTTCTTAATATCCTTGAGAGAGTTTTGAAGGTCTTAAAGAGTGACTTCCTTGTCTTCCATTTATTTATGGAATGAGGATAGAGCTGAGGGCACTGCTTGGTTTGTTTCTTGAGGCCAGTAGTCTGAACCTGAGATGCTGAGGGGCTCCAAGGAGAGGGAGTCTGAACCCATGAAATGCGAGTTTGCACTAAACCAATTATCTGTGCTGAAGGAAGGGTAAAACATTGTACCAATATTTCCAAAAACTGCTTGAGACGAACAGTTCATAGAGGAAAGCTCTCTCTCTCTGCAAATATTCCCTTCTTATGTTTTACTAGAACATGCCACTACACTAACTACTTTGTTACCAGGTACAATGCTTTCGACGTCGGGAGTTTCCTTCTCTATGCTGACAAAAATGATACCAACTCTCGTTGAAGTGAGAGCGGAAAGATAATTGGGAGCGAAATGAACATTGGGAGGAATCATTTTGAAGACGATATGGACTCGTGTGAGCATTCCAACCCAATTGTGTGGAACAGAGCTCACATTTAATTCCTTCACATGGCCTTTGCAGTGACTGTTGTGTTTCGACAACCATGTTTCCTACCGGCTAACTGATTGTCAGAAAAAAGTGGTTGAACTCCTTTCATGTAGGTTCACGACTCCCTTGCATGGCGTATGTTGGGTGAGTGTGATTCTAGCACTGGGGTTAGGCACCCCTTAGTGCCTTTTAGTGAAACTAACATTCTTAGTAAAAATAACAAAGGTTGTTTATGATTCCCTTCACCTTGCTTGTTCCAATTTTGAGCTTGGCACCTTGGTTTGCCAACTTATAAGCCTCTGAATTATTTTTTCGGAGGATGTGGAGATAAGAGACTTGATTCGATGCAGTGAATTGACGAATATGATCATAAATTATTTTTATTTTTACCACTCCTTTACTGAATCCCTTGTTCATTTTGTGAATTACTTGCTTAGAGTCTCCTAGAAGAGTGAATTTGGAGATGTTGAGTTTCCTTGCAAGATTCATTCTGAAGTAGACCGCAAGCCATTCAACCTCGTTGTTGGTTTTTCGAACAAGTCCCCAAGCATAAGACGTCGCTATATTTCCTCTGGGAGAGAAGATGATCCCATCCGCACCTGCCTCCCCAGTATTTCCTTTCGAGGCACCATCGAAAAAGAGGGTATAGTTATTTAGCCTTTCCCGCCAGTGAGAGAATTTCTCTGGATTTTTCCTAATTTCCCAAGGGTGAAGAGCTAACCGGGCTTTGGTTTGAAGACAGTTCTGTGGTAGAAAGTATTGGTACCATATGAGTTCTTCCACATTAATTTTCTCAGAAATGGGGAGGACCACCTATTTGGAGTTCAACTTTTTTCTGATCATGTTATTTGATTTGAAGGCAATACGTTGAGGGTCAAACTTTTTATTGTAAAAAACTATCCTATTCCTGGAAAGCCAGATTTGCCAACAAACATTTTTTAGATTTGTGTTCCAAATTCTTCCAAGGGTCTTTTTCTTTCCTATTTTCCCTGGGTAACATCCTTTCCAATTTGCAACCATGGTGGAGAGAGTTCCTGAAAGAAATGAATTCTTACCAATAGGATTGAGGAAAAGATTCCACACATGTTTAGTGAAAGAGCACTCTAAGAACATATGTTAAGATGATTCTTCCTTCTTGAGACAAAGAATGCATCTTGAGGGCCCATGGATCTCGCGTTTTCTTATATTATTGGTTGTGATAAGATTTCTTTTTACTAGGAGCCAAAAGAAAGAGTTGATCTTGGGGATGCTATCTAAATTCCAGACCTTCTCCCAGTTTCTTTCATGAGCCTCATTTCCGTTATTTTGCAGAGACTAATATCCTTCTAAAATATTTTTTTATGATATTGAGGGGGGCGATGCCATGGAGGAAAGAATAAAAAATGTCATAGTCTAAGTGGATCTGGGGCGGAGGAGTTAAGATTTTCCATCCCTTCCAGTTGCCCGTAGAACCCCAAATGGTGAAATCTTTACGTTTATTGAAACCAAGGTCTTCTAGCCACTGTCGAAGAGGGAGAATATTATCATTTGAGTATAAGGGAGGTATTCCCAAGATGGAGTCCGTCCATACGTTAATTTTACTATCATTCCCGGAAATCCAGTACATTTTGTCTTTAATTAGACCAACATAGTTTTTACATAGGTTCCATACGATGGTACCTTTACTCACCCAAGGGGAGTCTAAACATTTAGAATTTTTCATTTTGATATTTTTTTTCTTGTTGCCTCTATCCACCATTCCTTTCCTCTCCAAATCATCCTCCAGACCAACTTTGCTCTAAGGGAACTGTTCATTTTCCCTAGATCCCTAATTCCAAGTCCTCTATTGCATTTCTCCTCCAGGACTACTTCCCATTTTACCAGATTGAATTTTCTCCCCTGTGTCTTCCCTCCTTGCCATAAGAACCTTATTATTTCCATGTTGGAGGAATTAATGAATGCTTTAGGATCCAACGAAATTGCAAAGAAAAAATGGGATATGAAGAGAGAATGGATTTTATGAGAACCACATTGCCAGCTAGATTAAGCTAGGAATTCCTCCAAGCCTGAATTTTCTTTTCTAGTTTCTGAATTAAGGGGATCCAAACTGAGATGGTGCTTTTATTGTTGACAATAGATACTCCCATATAAATAAATGAGGTCCATTGGAGATTCACCTGGATTCCCATAATGTTTGTTATTTCTCGAATGGAGTTAGGATTGTTGTACCAACCATACAACCCAGACTTATTGAAATTGATTTGACTACTAGAACATTTTAAGAAAAGATCCAAGGTGGCTTTGAAATACCTAAAAATTTGGATAGAAGCACTACCCAAAATAATAGTATCATCTCCAAACTGAGCATGATTGATTTGCACACCCCTTGCGATACTGATGCCCGGTAAGCTCCCTTCATTTCTGAATTTGTTAAGATTCCTGTTGAGAGACTCTGTTATAGGGATGTAAAGAAAGGGGGACATTAGATAACCTTGTTTGATTCCTCATCGAGCTTGGAAGAAGGGGGTTTGGCGTCCATTAATAAGAGGATCGATCCAAGGCTCATTGATACAAGACTTAACCCATCTTATGAAGGCTTCAGGAAATCTATAATTTTTCATTACCTGAAATATATAGGAATGTCTTATTCTATCAAAATCATTTGCAAGATCTAGTTCGATTTCCATACCTGCTTCTTTACGCGTCTGACTTGAGTGGATCGCTTCCTGAACCATCAAGATGTTATCATATATCTGCTTTCCCGCTATAAAGCCTCCTTGATTTTCAAAGATGAGGAGCGGAGTTACCTTCTTTATTTTGTTGGAGATGACTTTGGAAAGGATTTTATAGGAGGGATTGCACAGAGAAATAGGCATGTATATTTTGATGGAGATCATGTTATTCTCTTTGGTGATTAGATCTAGAAAGGTGGAATTTGAAGCTCCCTTAATCCTGTCTATGGATTGAGACAAAATTGTCATTTTGACTAGGTATTTTTAAATTATGTGCCAACAAATTCTATAGAAACTGATTGAAAACCCATCCGGACCTGGAGCCTTGTCTGGGTGTAATGCCCATACTGCTCTACGAACTTCTTCAAAAGAAATAGGCTGAGTGAGAGCTTCTAGGTTATCCTTTAGCAGTTGAGGAATTTCGTTGCTGAGAGAAAGAAAATCCTACTCTGAAACAAAACCTTCACTTGTATATAGATCTTCAAAATGCTATTTTATCTCCCTTTTGATTTGCTCAGGGTCGCTTATTTTTCTCCTTTATATTTTGTGATTTCTTTGATGGTATTCCTCCCGTTGCGTTATTTACACTGATAATGGAAGAATTTGGAATTCTGATCTCCATCTTTCAACCACAGAAACCTGGATTTTAGGCGAAGTTCGGTTTCTTCTTGTCTCTAAATAATTAGATTTTTTTGTCTATTTCTTTTTCCTTTAGAAGCATTTCTTTGGTTACTTCATTCTGCTCCATTTCCTCTTGGATACCTTCTAAAGTCCTAAGTAAGGAGGTTTTCTCCTACCCTGAGTGGCAACAACCTGCCAGCTAGAATTTAAGTTCCTTTTTAACATTTGATAATTTTTGTTCCCATATGTATCCAGGGGAACCATGAAATTTGTTTTTCCACGCTTGTGAGATGAATTCAAAAAAGCTTGGCTCTAAAATCCAAACTGGGGAGAATTTAAAGGGTTGAGGACCCAAGTTACCGATAGGATCCAGAAAGAACAAGATTGGCTTGTTATCTAAAACAACGAAAACTAAATGTCTTGAAACCGGCATAAGTGGCTTGTCTAGGAAATAGGATCTTACCAGAATTCTGTCCAACCTTGCCGCAATATGTCCTGGCCCAGTGCGCTTATTGCTCCAAGTGTATTTTCCTTTCTTTTGTTTTATGTCTACAAGTCTCCAGGATGTTATAATATCTTCTCGTCTTTCCTCGAAAGGATCTCTCACTTTAGAACCTCCTATTTTTTCCTCCAAGGAAATGGTGACGTTGAAATCTCCTACTAAGATGCACGGAAGATGCATCTTCCCATGCCTATGCAATTCCAATTGCTGCCAGAAATTTTCCTTGGATCCATGCACTGTAGGTCCATAAATATTTCCTATCTAAAGTTTTTCGTGATTGTCTAGACTTTCAAGTTCGACAAACAACCAATGCCTATTTTCTACTGCTGAAATAAATTTAAAAAGACTCTTATCCCACTAGGTTAGCATACCTCCTAAAGCTCCTTGCGCGTTAACTGATTTCCCTTCTCCATTATTCCATAAATTATTTAAGATGGCTAGACTATCTTCCTCTTGCATTTTTTTCTCCTATATTGTGAGGATGGTTATTTTTTCTGAGAATTTGAATCTTTTTATTGCTTCTACCTTTTGGTTTCCTCTAAGACCTCTAAAATTCCAGGAGACTAGCTTCATTATTTCTTGTTTGTTGAGGGTGATGCTCTATCCTTTTTCCCTTCTAGATGATCGCCTATTTTCTTGTCTGATAAATAGGATTTTACCAGGTGATCTAGATTCGACTACTTTCCTGCCGCCTTTTCCTTTGTTGTCTCTTGCTCCTTGTGAAATTTATTCGGTTTCTTGCCTTTTTTAATTAATGGATCTATTTCATCCTCTTTTTTGTTTTGATGTGTCCTCCATATGGGCCTTGGCTCTAGATCTCATTATTGATCCTCTTGATTTTTGAGAAGACTCTGGCCTTACTTCAACAAATGGTTGTGATGGTAATTGTGGCTCATAGGCTTGCCCTATCTCTTCCAAGATTGGTTAATTTTCCTTATTCTCCTGTAGGTTATCTTCCTTATCTGGTATAATGATTTCTGGTTGTTCTTGATCTTTTCTTACCAGAACATGATATCTATTTTCTGGAGCTTTCTTTCTTTTTATAAGTGAGTTTGCTTGGCTTGTGCTTGCTTTGTTTCCTTTTTTCTTGATGCTTCATTCCATTCCTCTCTTGGGATTTATCCTTCTTCTAATGGTTTTTTTTAACAGGACTTTGTGAAATGACCATATTCATGACATAACTTGCACTTGAATGGAATTTTCTCATAGTATATAGTTTTTAGGTTGCTCCAACCTTCCATATTGATATTGATTACCTTCGGCATACCTTTTTCCAGATCTACTTCTATGCATATTCTGGCACAGGAAAACATTGGGGGTTTTGGCTCTGATTTGTCTATGTATTTTCCAAGGGATTTCGCAATAGCTTTCAGATCTTCATCATTCCAGCAATGCAACGGGAGATGCGGCAACTTAACCCAGACAGGGACTGAAGATGGGATATCATTTTCTGGATCGAAGGATAAATCCCACTTATTGAGATACATTCCTCTTGGTCCCATGAAATACGGACCATTTATGAATATTAAATCTCTGTCTTCTTTTTTTTTCAAACAGGAAGACAAAGAATCCTCTTCTACAGAAGTTTTGTTGGACTTCTCCTTGGATTAGCGGTCGCCATTTTTTGTTCAGCCAAATTTCAATAGAGCAAGGGGAGGGATAGAGACCTATAAAATGACCAACCAAACCTATTTCATGGAGGGAAACTGCTTTGTATTTAGACGCCAGAGAGGAGAGAGTCACATTTGGTACTTCATATAGCTTGAAAAATAGAGACTCTTCGGGGTGGCCTTGGTTGGGGGATGCGAGGCCACGATCCTGCGGAAATCATATACCAGGACAACACGTTGTTCATCCGGCTCTAGATCAGGAGGATCCATGAAGAGTAGGGGAGGCAATGCTGAAGCAACAAAAGAGGGTTGCAGATGAAACCCTTGTAGAGCGAATGTATTCAAGAATTTTTTCCTATGACATGTTGGTTGTATCCCTAGCGCAAGCCTGACATATTGATTTTGCATGCCCATATTTGGAAAAGGACAAGCCCTATGGGTTTCAAGTGATTTATACTTCATCTCCAAGATTTGTTGGATGCCTTGGGGGGTTTGAAGTGCCAATTCAAGTCATCCATCCACTTTTGTAGGACGTTATAGAACTAAATTGTATAAATAGTCACAAGTTGCAACAACTATCTATCAATCCAATTCCCCTCAAAGGGTTGCAAACTTGTCATTGGTTGGTGAGTAGCGATATGTATTTATTGTGACCTTTTCAAGGGTTGGATTCAAGATTTTATACAATTTATTGGGGTTGGTTTATATTGCAGTTCATTTACATCTTATAGCTAGAAGTTAGTACAAATTTTCATTTCTCCTAACCTTCTAGTCATCGAAAATTTATTGAATATCTTGTTGACTCCATAAGGCATTGGGTTATTAATCTAGCAAGAGGGTTTGTTTGAAGTAAAATTGCTTCCTATTTTTATTTATAGGGATACTTCTCTCTTCATTTGGGAAGCCTCCCATGGTCAAAGGAGTAGACCTAAAGAGAGAGGAGAGTGCATTGTGGTGGCAATGGGTGCATATATTGAGAAGTTGTAAATCTTAGCACCATCCCTTGTGACCTATCAGAAGGGTAATAATTTGTACGCTAATAATTTTTGGCACAATTATCGAGTAACCTCAAAGGGAAATTAATGACATTCCATTCATAGGGTGTTCTCGGGTCAAATACATTCATATTTGGAAAGATTTTCATTTTGGTGTCGAGAAAGTTGAGGCAATTTTTTGTTTTGTACTTTGATAAGATTATTGTTAAGAACTAACTTTGCAGGTCTTATCTAGAAACTCCAACTAAAGAAAAAAATATAAGTACTCTACAAGGATGAACCCTCAAGGTAAGATTATTTTCATCCCTAAGCTTGAATTCATTTGTCAAATAAAACATCGTCTATAGGTAAGCGAGGTAAGTGCATGATTATCCTTTGAAGCTTTATTAGATAGGAATTACCTATTTGTTGATCCTATTGTTCAAATGGTGACTCCCTCGCTAGATGGTTTGGATGCACCTTCGATTTTAATAATATGTATCCAAATGGTCTCTTGTTATACCTAAATATTGTCACCATCATGTGATGAGATCCTTGACCCCTATGTTTTCCCTTAATCCCAACACTTGGAGTGGAAACTTGCTCAGTTTGTCAATTCCACTTGAAAAAACCTAGCACCACGCTTACCCTGTGGCTGATGAGTGGTACCTTGTTCAGCACTGCCTATATCCTATTATATACAAGCGGTGCCACCACCTATAGGCTTTGTTCTTAAAGCGTTTCTCACCTAAACCGCTCTATCATAAGGGAACAAAAGCGGTACCCTGGGTAAAATGGGAAAAAGAGAAGTTTCTCGAGGCTTCTAGAACTTGAGCCTCATGTCCTCCATTATCCCTACCATTATGGGTTAGTTTGAGCTCAAGATCCCCCTTGATAGGATCTTGGAGCCACCTGACCCACCATTCTCTCAACTATCCCTATCCATTGAGCCTTATAAATACAAGCTCATATCCATAGTTGAGGAGGAGAACTATAGAGGTATTGTTATGTTGTTGAATTTACTACCTAGTCTAAATCATTGGAGAGCATAGAGAGCAAAGTTGGAGCTTATGGGGATGAAGTGTTTGTCTCGTGGAGGAGCTTGTCGACACTAAGGAAACGGTTGTAAGCTTCTTCATACATTATTAATGCAAAGCTGATTTCCGTCCCACATATCTATTGTTTTGATTTCACATGTATATGTTGCTAGATTCCTTAGTCACTAGCATGGATATGTAGATGATTTTTTGGTAGCTTTGATGTGCTTGTATGTTTGACATGTTTGCAGGTACATAGGTTCATGATCGAAGTAGTATTCCAGGTGTCTACAACATTCAGGGAAGGTCTTCATCCTTTGTCGTTCACTCATTTGTTCTGGATCTAAACCATTCAGACCAGAGGAACAACTTCTGTCCATAGAAGGTGCAATATTCCTGATAACAAATCTGGCGACTCCGCTTGGGAGCAAAGCAAATTTTAGTTGATCTGATCTTCCTTAGTCCTTGAACTCTTGTATGAATCTAGGATCCATCTCCAACTCTCTTCAGCCAGATCTTCCATCTGACTTAGTGAATTTTGGTTTGAAACTTTTAGATCTGTTCAGATCTGAACTATTTCGACTTTATATGCTCTTTTTTATTGTCAATTCATCAATATTTTCCTTGATTTGATCAATTTCTAACTTGATTTCTCATTCTCCTTATGTTTTGGATCCATTGAGGGAACCGCACATGCTCTGTTGGCAACGAGCCGTGCCACCGCCTGAACTCTGTTAGCCATAAGTGGTGCCACCGCCTGAGTCCCTTTATCCCGAAGCGGTGCTCGTCTAGAACCGCTCTGTCAAGACCCCTCCAATGCGGTGCTAGGTAGGCCTTGTTCCAGAACTAGTTTTTTATCATTTTGTTTGCAAAAAGTTGAGTTTGTTTGCTTTCAGCCCTACACTGTTAGGCTTGTGTGTTAGAATCTGTATGCTCATGGTTGAAAATTCTGTGGTAAAAGATTGGTTTGATTGAAGAATTCAAAAGCTATATTAGGCTTGTTGATTATTCATTTGCTTTCATGCTTGTTGGTTGTGATTGTGAAAGGAATTTTTTGATAGCTTAGGTTTCAATGAGTTCTCTTTTCATTTCTTTTATAAAGACTGAAAGAAAAACCATTTGCTTATCATCTTAATTTCATTTTTCCATAGAAGACTTCTTTTTACTTATTAAAAATAATTTTTTTTTATTGAGATTAGGTCATTATCATTATTGAGCATAAGGCATTGGATCTCTGATTAGCCTCACAAGCTTTCGGGTTCTCTTTGTTCTTTTGTCTCTCTTGCATTAGTACTATCTCATCAAAATAAAAAGTAGTGTAGTTTTAAGTTAGATCTATCTATGTTTTAAGAAAAATAAAAAAAATAGAGTGCATATGCATGTAGAGTGCTTGTTGTTTTTCTTTTAGGAAAATAGACTCTTACCCCTTTGATTGATTTCGAAAAGAAAAATGAGTTTGGAATGTGTTTCTTGTCTTTGATTTTGATTTGTTCAAAGTAGTTGTTTGGGAATTTTTGGTTTTCAAAATGAAAAGAAGATACTCTGTTTCCCTCCCGTAGGTAGGCATACCACGAACGATCAAGTGAAATATTTGCATCTACATTATGCATGGTTTTACTTTTTCTGTCAAAATTCCATGCATTCACCTAACCATCCACTTTAAAATTAACGGTAGTTATAGTCTAAAATTTACATAGCAATTTGAGTGATAGGCTAGAGACATGTTCAGGCGTCGTTAAGCGTAGGAGCTATCGTTACTCGTCTGCATTACATCTTGGGACTCATGCGGTTCTTCCACGTACCATCGGTATATCAAATGGCCTTTCATGTACCCTTGAGTTATATAGAAAGGTACTTCACGTACTCGATTGTATATAGGAAGGCCCCTTGTGAACGATTATGCATTAGACAACACTACTACCGATTTGAGCTCCTACGTACCTTGCGTATATCGGGAGACCCCACTATGATACCTTATCTATCTGAGAAAAGCCCTTTGGTCGTCTTGCTTGGAGCCATGCACTGAAAACAATATTTGGGGAGATTACTATGCACATACCCTTTAGGTATATCGCGACTGACATCTTCTTGACAACCTTGGTGAAAGACCTGACTATCTAAACTCCTCCTGTCATTTAAGTTTGCTTGTTTGGCCTATAGCTGCAGTAGGGAAATTTTTGTGTGTTTTCTGGTTTTGAGACCCTAGGTTAGAAAGGAACTGTACAAACTGGCTGATTTAAGACAATCCATAAGAGTACAGGGATTGCCACCTGATTTTATTCCTGTTTCAAGAGAAAATCCTATGGAAGATATCGACCAAGGAGCTGCTACCAACTCCCAAGTGGGAAAAAATGTGGTTGCAGAAAGAGGAGATCCATATCCTTTGCATGCACCTCCCTTGTCCCAACAACCTTCTCGGGGTAATACTTCGTTCCATTCTCCCATAGAAGGTCATGTTGATGATACTACCTGTCCAGATTATGGTCCCAATGCTCCATTTTGGGATACCTCTTTAGGACAGGCCATTGCCTCATTTGGCACCCGTTTAAACTCTTCTGAAGAAGTTTCACCAAATGAAGAAGAATGTAGACAATACCAGGAAGCTATTTTCCATGCACAAGAAATTGAGAAGAAAATAGATGACATATTGGGCACACCACCACCTCGATCAACAGATTTTCCTGTGGGATATCGCTCACTTGCTGGTTCTATGAGACCTATTGAACCTATTCTAGATCACAATGTGACTCTACATAATCCAGGTCAAACTACCAACCCCACCACCTCCCATATTATGTCTATTCCAAATCCTCCCGGGTCTTACGCACCTGGGACTCAACATTCAATTCCTGTTTCATCAATATCTTCTAGTGCCGGGAGGCATCCCTCGGCACAAACTACATTATCTGTCACTAGAATTATAGCTAGTCATAGGTAGATCTCTAGTATAGATCAATCTACAGTTTATGTCCCTCCTACCCACACAAATGTGGTTAACCCCCCATCCAGTTCAGGTCATACCTTGGGGGCACAACCTGTAACCAATCAAACCTCTTGGTGGTATGGTTACATAGAAAATCAAGTACCTGTAGGAAACATCAATTACCAACCCAATCCTACAGGAATGCCTTATGGTGGAATTCCATATCCTAGTAATACTTTCACGCCATGGGGGAAACCTAACTGGTCCTACATGCCAGCTATGGGGGGGATACCTATACATACTATGGGGGGTGCCAGAAGACCACCTTATGGAAGTCCTCCCCCTAGGGGGACTAATGGTCCTGGAGGGCCTGGTGGCTTTCCTCCTTATGGTCCTAATGGTCCTAGTGGTCCCGGAGGGTCTGGTGGACCTCCTCCTGGTGGTTCTGATGGCTCCGAAGGTCTACCTCCCAGGGGTCCCAGAGGTTCTGGTGGTCCCAACAGTCCTAGTGGTCCCAGAGGCCCTGGTGGTCCTCCTCCCGGAGGCCCCGACGGTCCTAACGGTCTTGATCCCAGAAATCAACCCCCTGCGGGCGGATCTTCCGATGGTTCTTCATCACAACAACCTGTCTATCAGTCTACTTACAATCCTACTAGTACTTATATGCCATATCAATATTACCAGTATGTGCAACCAAATCATTAGTTACCTTTCCTAGAAAACTTGGACTTGCCTAATTTGTCCAAGTTGATTAATGATCCCATTCGACATAACCCCTCGTGGCCTCCCATTCCGGTAAAGTTACCATTGGACATTCCAAAGTTCGATGGGAATTAGGGAGATGATCTGAAAAACCATGTCATGACATTCCATTTGTGCAGTTCTTCAAACTCCCTTATGGATCATTCAATTCATTTAAGACTCTTTTAGTGAACTTTGACCGGTACTGCCGTGAAATGGTACATTGAACTTCCGCAACATTCATTTGTGGATTTTAGCTCGTTGGCAACTGTGTTTCTTACACACTTTCAGCTTCATATCCGTTATGAAATGGGTACAAATCTCTTGACTTCTCTGCGACAGAACACCTCCACCCACATATCCGATCATATCCATGAGTGGAGAAGGCAGAGAAGACTTATTAAGGCTCCTATCCTGGATCAGTTGTTAGCTGATTGGTTTACTAAATCTTTGTTTCCTCCAATTTCCCGATATGTGGCTATGGGAGGTGCCGTTACTGAAGAGCAAGCCATTATTCGAGCCCAATATCTAGACTTGGTCTATTCCTAGTCCGGAACATTGTATGACTTGATCCCTCAAGATCCTCACCCAAGCACTGATCCTGCCAAGCCACCAGCAGAAACTCCTATTGATGGGATTGTTGGTTCAATCTAGTCCCCGTCAGCAGCAAAACCTACCAAGAAACCCCAAACTTCCACCCCCACTCCTTCAAATCCCAAGGTTTCTGCCGAGGTCAATTCCATTCAGAGTATTCAAACGCCAGGCAACAATAAAAAGAAAGGTAAAGCTAAAAACAAAAAACCTGGAAACCAACAGGAGAATCCAAAACCAACCACCAACGAGAACGATAAAGGGAAAATAAAAGCGAAATATCCTCTTATACTATGCGAAGGTTACCATTTCATGAAAGAGTGTCCTCGTCATGACGAAATCACCCAATTCTTGAAAACTAATCCCGCAGCCGCAGTTCTCACGGATCCTTTTCCCTCTCAACAACAACTGAAAGACCACATGTCTAATCAAGGAAACTCTAGTTCTTCAGAGGAAATTTGCATGATGTCCTCGGATACTATTAGTTTGCAAACTCGAATTCAGAATTATGACAAACCCGTAAACAAGAAATAAGACAATTCTTCTGTAGGAAAAGCTCCCTCTAATGGTTCTCCCAAGTCCTCGTCTACTGATCCCCTAACCATCGAGAAGCCTAATCTTGACATGATTTTTCATGCACCCAATAGTACTCTTAGGAAGGCTATTTTTAACCCTAATTCCCAAGCTTCTCAATTTTATAATGTAGTCTAAGATCTTGCTCAGGAACCATGTGTAATTCCTACCTTGGAAGTACTCCAAAGTTGTCCTATGCAACGCAAAAACTTGTTAACTACGTTAGGAGCTTTAGACCTGGACAATAATAATTTGATCCATTTCAATGTCAAGAACTATAAGTCTAGACTACCTCACAAAATTGCTTTCCAAATCATAACAAAATTAGTTAGAAAGAAGGTATTTAGAACTGTCTTAGATGAAGGAGCTTCAACTTCGGTTTTGTCCCTATCTTGTTGGAAAGCTATTAGCTCTCCCGAGCTTGTAACATTACCTACGACTCTGAAAGCCTTTGATGGACGAGGTTTCTAGCTGCATGGTCTCATATCAGCCCTTTCAGTCGAGCTAAAGGGAAAATCTATTTCTATTCAAGTGGAAGTAGTCGATGCCCCGCTAGATTACAACCTCCTTCTAAGAAGAAATTGGTTTTATGCCATGACTGTTGTTGCTTCGACGGTATTTCGAACTGTCCAATTTCTGCATTTAGGATGAATTGTCACCCTTGACCAGCTCAATTTTTGTACGCTGGATGTTACTACCTATATGGCTAATAACATCCCTATGTTAGGTCAGTCCCCTCCTCCTTACTAGTCGATTGGGGTAGGCATGTTGAAGGATTCATCTCTTATAGGGATTTTTCCGTCCACTCCTCCTAATGCAGACATGATGACAATAAATATGATTTCATTGTTTGATTATGACCCAAAGGGAAATTTTTTTGTTGATTCCACCTCATTGAGCCCACATGAAGCAATGTACAACGTTATTCAAACCCTTTTCGATGACCACACTTATGAGCTTCATTTGATGGCTTTGGACCCTTACCACCTGCCCTACTGGTTAGAACCCTCTCTTCCTATTCTGGATCATCTCTCTGAGACTTTTCCTTATGATGAGTCCATTATGGAGATCATGAGTACGAATGAGCCTATATGGGAGGATCATCATCATAGATCCTCGTTCCTCCCCAACACCAGTTCGGTAGACCATGATTTTGCATCCCTTTTTTCCACTGATATTGTCAACACACCTCAAACTCCTATATTGTTGCAAGACAATGATTCTGAAGGAAACCTATGCAACATTACTCAAACAAATCCAATTGACATATCAGTCAAGCCTAGTACCCTTGACATTGTTCATGTTGGGCAGAACTGCTCAGCAGAAGAATCTGAAACATACAGAGCACTTTTCAAAGAATTCCATGATGTTTTTTCCTGGTCTTTTGAAGAAATACCAGGGATAGACCCATCCATTGTGGTCCATGAAATAAAAACCTATCCCACTGCTAAACCTGTCAGGAAATAACTAAGGCAAGTCCATCCACGGAAAGCCACATCTATCAAAGCTGAAATAGAGAAACTTCTCAAAGAAGGTTTTATTTATCCCATACCCTTGACGGAATGGGTATCAAACGTCGTCCCTGTCAATAAAAATCAAGGAACCATTAGAGTCTGCATCGATTTCAAAGATTTGAACAAATCTTGTCCCAAAGACAACTTTCCCACTCCGCGTCTCGACCAGATTATCGACAACTATGTGAGAAGTGTCATCTTCTCCTTTATGGATGGATTTTCGGGTTATAATCAAATTGATATTTTACCCACCGATCAGCACAAGATGGAATTCATTTGCCCATGGGGAACCTTTGCATATAGGAAGTTACCATTTGGTCTGAAAAATGTTGGAGCCACTTTCTAGCGTGCTATGTCCTATGCGTTTCACGATATAAAACATATTTCTTGAACCGTACCTTGATGACCTCCCCACTTATTGACAGCGACGGAAGGACCACCCTGGTCATCTTAGAGACATTTTCTTGAGATGCCGTCATTATAACATATGGCACAATCCTCATAAATGTGTTTTCTGCGTTGAGACGAGATGCCTGGTAGGTTTTGGGGTTTCTAAGGATGGAATCCGGATAGATCCATTGAAAATTGCAGCTATTTTAGCTATACCAGCCCCAACCAACCTTCTAGAACTCCAAAGTTTGCAAGCAAAGGAAAACTTTCTCCACCGTTTCGTGTGCAATTTTGCAGAGAAAACACACAGTTATATGCGTCTCCTTAAGAAGGAAATTCCGTTCTTTTAGGGTGACCAAGCCCAACGTGCCTTTGATAATCTCACACATGCTCTGACTCATTCACCCGTGATACACCCCCCAGATTATTCAAAGGATTTTCTCTTATACATTGTTGCCTCTACGAATACCATTGCTATGGTTTTGGTGTAGGAGAATCCCGACGATTAGTAGCATGTGATTTACTATGCTATTAAGAATCTCATGGATTTCGAAACTCGATATTCACGCGTGGAGAAATTAGCACTGGCCATGGTCATTGCTGTTCAAAAATTTCATCACTACATTTTGCTCCGCACAACCACCGTATTGGCAGACCAAAACCCTATGTATTACATCCTGACTCGTCAGGTGATTGGGGGCAAGTACTCCCGATGGATATTCATACTCCAAGAGTTTGATCTGGAATTTGCCAAAGCCACATCAAATAAATCCTTGGTCTTTGTCGAGCTCATGTGTGATCTTCCCTATGCTTCAACGGAATCTAAGCCCAGTGATTCATTCCCGAATGAATTCATGTTCCTGATAAGCACTAATGACCCATGGTATGGAGATTTGCTCATTTATCTCCAGACACAGAGATTTTAGCCAACTCTATCCCATGACAATCGTCGCCGTATCCATCACCACGCAAAATACTACCTCATCTTGAATGACACTTTGTATAGATGTGGTATCTATTTCGTTCTCTAGCGATGCCTTACCCACGAGGAAGCTGAACAAGTGTTGAATGATTGTCACTCTGGAGCATGTGGCAGTCATTTATCTGGGATGGATACAACCCAAAAAATCCTTCGCGCTGGCTATTTCTGGACTTTAGTCTTTAAATATTGTCATGAGGTTGTTAAGAAATTCCCACCCTGTCAACATTTTTATCCAAAAAAGCGCACTCATCCTGCTCCGCTACACCCCTTCATTTCCATTGGCCCTTTCGCCAAGTGGGGGATTGATTATATGCATTGTAAGCCTATCACAGCTGGGGGGCATGGTTACATCATTGTAGCCATTGACTATTTTACAAAGTGGGCTGAGGCCATGCCTACATATGCAGAGGACGATAAGACTACCTCTCTCTTCCTGTTCAATCATGTGATAGCTAGATTCGGAGTCCCGCAGTCCATAGTTATTGATCATGGATCACATTTATGTAATCAAATGATGGAGGAACTAAGTGCCAAGCTAGGTTTTCGTCATGAAAACTCTACGCCCTATTATCCGCAAGCTAATGGTCAGGTCAAGGCCATTAACAAAGTTTTGAAAATGATGCTTCGTCGGATGGTTGGAGACCATAAATCCAACTGGCACCATATCCTTTTCTCCTCTCTTTGGGATTATAGGACTTCGATGAAAACAACTACTGGTTTCACACCTTTCCTGCTTGTCTATGGACTCGAAGATGTCTTGCCAATTCAATGTCATATTCCATCCTTGAAACTTGTCATTGAACTTCTCCCAGACACTTCATAGAGGAAGAGAGATTTTTATACTTGAATAACCTTGATGAAACTAGAAGAGATGCTTCCTTAGCTAATGAGGCACACAAGAAACGGATTAAGGCGCAGTATGACAAGTCTGTCCAACCTTGTTCCTTTAACGAGGGTGACCTAGTTTTGACTTATGATCAGAGATATGAAAAACTAGGGAAAGGAAAGTTCGAATCCATGTGGTACGGTCCTTTTTTCATTTCCAAAGTTTTAGAGAAAGGGGCTTACGAGCTCGTGGACTATGATGGAATCCATTTAGGACAACCTCGCAATGGGTTGTACCTAAAGAGGTACTATTCCTAGATCTCTCTTGGATAGTATCTTGTATATATGTATATTACTTGACTTTCAGTGTGCTTAAGTATTTTCAATATGGTTTTGAGTTTAGTGTTTGTATCTGTTTATACCATGTTTTGGTCGTGCATAGAAGATGGCTTTCTAAGGCTTTGTTGATGGTGCTTGCCACCACACCTTGAATATTTCCTCAGCTACTTGGGTTCTCTATTCCCCAGCTTACGATTTGGTCAGTTCAGGAGCTGTTTGTATTGGTTCCGCTACCAACAACATCGCTGAGTATCGAGCAGCCATATGTCTTCTGACTGAAGCTGCCTCCCAAGATGTTCACAACTTGGTAGTCTTGATGGACTCACAACTTGTGGTTTGTCATCTAAACCATGTCTATACCATTAGGAATCTTGTGCTTCTCTGTCTCTTTCGAAGGGTACGTTTGTTAGAAAGGCCATTTGAAACTATCTCCTATAGGCATATCCCTAGGGAACATAATGCAGTTGACGACTCATTGGAAAATTACATCCTAGACTGGCATATTGCCAATTCATGACATGAAAATCAAACATGGTTCATTGTAAATAAACTATAAAAGACACATCAAACTCATGTAAAATACATTCACCATTTGGGACGTATAAACACCAAGTAGAAGTCTGTATATATATATATGAACATGTTTTACAAAAAATGGTTCACGAGACCTCATCTGAAGCACATAGGCTTTCAGGTAAAAAATCATCATACAAAAGTCCTAAAGCTATCTATCAGCTTTCAGTGAATACACCATGCGCTCATCATCTAATGATGCTCGTGGTAACACATCACTGCCCGGGATACTCTATGTAGTAGTCTGTTAAAACGACCTGGTACTCTCGCTGTAGGCCTCTGATACCTCAATGGGAGGTCATTGATCAAGGTGTCCAGGATGTCTAGAGTCAACCTCTCCAGGTTCTCCTCCAGCTCCCTTGTCATATCGTCGCCATGTGGTACAAAATGGGCTCCGGCTCACCTATCCAATGGGGAGGCTCCCCCAGGTCGTGCTGCTCCGACGTCTGGATGAAAACATTCAAGTCTCATTACCAAACAAAAAAAAAATAAAACACCACCAAAAATCAAAATTGAAGGCATGAAATGAAAGAGTAGGGTCTAGGCTATTACCTGGAACTGACGGTGCATGAATCCGACGGTGGATGCTCCCGATATCAACGACTGAAAATCTGGGCAAGAAAATGCTCCAAAGGCTCTCCACTATAGGTAAATGGTAAAATGTTTTGATTTTTTACTATTTACATGACTTTTATATACATTTTAGGGTTTTACATGCTATAGTTTTGTTTTAAAATCATTTATTACTCAAAATCCATCAGTCGTAATCTTTTAATGTCAGTTATTGGAGAATTTAACACTTGTTTTTCATGTCGTTGCAGGATAGAAGAGTAGTAGCAGTAAAGTTTTGGGAGTTCATTTTTGAATTTTTTGTACTACCATAAAACGGAAAAAGTATTTTGAGCGTTTATTGTGACACTTTGGTCATGCTCTTGAAACTTAGCATCAAAGGTCTGAGTCCTTTTCTGATTCTTTTCAGGCTTGTAAAATCTCTCATTGTGAAAAGAGGCCTGGTGGAGTCTTTTTTAAACTCTTTGCTCCTTAAATACGAAAATATTGTCGAGTGATCTTGTCTTCTTCATGCTCGTTAAATCATTTGAATAGTCATTCATCTGATGGTAGGTTATCACTTTTTTGGTTCAGGTGAACTATTTTATGAAAAAGGACCCTATGGCGTCTTCTTCCGTGGTCATTTAGACTCTCTAAACATGAAGGATACTGATTTTTCTTTCATTGGACTCGTTAAATTAAACATTAAGAGACCCTCTTTTGGGAACGAACCCCTCCTCTCTCAGGTTCGTAAAACATATGAGTTTGGACTTGTATTTGGATGAGCTATAACGAGTGTTTGTTACCCTCTTTGAACTCGTAAAACCGAAAAGAGGCACTCATCAACCATGATGGGGAAAATGGGAAGGGAACCATTTTGCAAATAAATGGCAGTAGTTTGTCATTACCTTTGAACATGGCACTTGTCTACATATCATTTCAGTCAATTGGGTATTCAGTTGATCTCCATGATGATCCACTTTCGTGAGTCATGTCACTCCTTTGAGTCTTTCAAAAGAATGCATTATCCACCGTCGCACTGTGTGTTTGTTTGGTCTAGTCATTCTGCCAAGTCTTTTGTCATGCTGCCCAATGTTCAAAGGGAAGTTGAAGAAGTTTGAATTTTTACCTTTGCAGTCAAAACAGTCTCTGTGTCAGTACTTTTGAGTCTGTCTTATGGTTACTTCATTCACATCATTCCAGAACTATGTTCCGAGTTTCGTGTCCTCTATGTGGGACTCATCATGGCCCTCCTTCGATGTGACTATTCCCGTCGACATCAGCTCATCATCCGGGAAATAGTATTAGAAACAAAATTTAGTACCTTGAGATCTGTATGCCTCAATGACAGATTCTCTCACTCTCGACATAGGTTCACATCACTGACCTTTGACCGATAGAATCAATTGGGTGTTTGACATCAAGAAATCTATTCACGCTCAGTAGATTGTAATAAGGTACCTTGGGAATCATTGACATCAATGGTGATCTCCCTCACACTTGTTAATGGTTCACATCATTGGCCGATAATCAAGTGGTTTCTACCATGTTCAGCTTCAGATCATTGTAATCACATGGATAGAATCGTGCTTTGTGGAAGACAAGACGAAGACCCTGGGTATTTGTTTAGCGCTCATTGCTTTACCCAGGCTATGATGGAGTTTTGTATATATAGCATGGATCCACATTTGTATGGTTGTGGCTATGCTCAAATTTGCGTCTATATGACATAGATCTATGTTGTATGTCCGGTAGCTATGTCCAAGTTTGAGTCCTCTATCACATGGATCTATGATGTGTTCTAGTAGCCATGCTTGTTTATTCCTCTCATGGGTATGCCTTGTATTGGTCTGCAGCCATGAGTTGGTCACATTTTTCTATGAGTCAAAAGTATTGATGTACTACGGATTCCTACTTGAAGACATTCTCCGACCGAGCTGACATTTTCACCTCAAAGTGACAACTTGTTCTCTCAAATCTCTCGCTTATCGTATCCCTCTAAGCCTCATGCTTTGGGGGGCATTCTGTTATACCTAAATCCTGTCACCATCATGTGATGAGATCCTTAACCCCTATTTTTTCCCTTAATCCCAACACTTGGAGTGGAAACTTGCTTTGTTTGTCAATTCTACTTGAAAAAACCTAGCACCACGCTTACCCTATGGCTCATGAGCGGTACCTTGTTCAGCACCGCTTGTATCCTGTTATATAGAAGCGGTGCCATCACCTATAGGATTTGTTCTTAAAGCAATTCTCACCTAAATTGAGAGAATCTGCAATAATAGATTCAAGGACATTTCTTACCAAAGAAGAAAGGGGACTAATCCTCAAACCGGTCAGCAAGGTCTACAAATGTGACTAAAGACGATGCTCCTCCAAGGACTTGGGTGAGTACATGTAATCCTTTAATTGGTTTTATTATTGATAAAAATCTCAATTTTTATGTTTTAGGTTCCCTAGGTGCTATGAAGGTCCAAGTTCCATTGCTTGAGATAGCAAATATTCCAGCTGTAAAGAACCATATATCCAAGCCATCTGGATTTGGAGAGACAACACAAGACATGTCTGCAGTAGAATAAAATGAATATCTTCCTATCATTCTCTAGAATATGAATCCTCCAGAAAATAAGAACCCAGATAATCATCCTTTCTTTTATCTCATTGATGATTCAATTTTGCATAGTTGTATGTTGGATTTTGGTGCCTCAACGAATGTTATGCCTTTAGTCATGATGTGCAATCTAGGATTGAAGGTATTAAAGCCTTACTAGAATATATGTTCTATGAACTAACAAGAAGTCAAATTTTGTGGACTAATCAAGGACATTCAGGTAGGTCTTACTGCACATCCTTCTAATGAATTACTAATGTGTATTGTTGTCATTGATGTACTAGAAGCATGGGGCATTCTATTATCAAGGAAATGGATTTTCTATTTGGGTGGTAATATACAAATGGATCTATCATATACTATCATCGCAACAATGGGAGGCACTTTCATGATACTACATATAGAACCTATGAGAAGAAATCATGTAGAGTATCTAGAAGATCTAGGAAATGGAATAATTTGCTTTCAACAGAGTTGTGTGCCTTACAATGTTTTTGCTACCAATGTTTCTCATCAAAAAGATCAAAATAATATTTGGATGATGAACTTCAATAGGGTCAAGACCCAATCAATTGAAGAAAAGTTTGTTTGTGAAAATGAAAAATTGAAAGTATATGGGGATACAGTATAGTTGTCCATGGAGGATCTTGATGCATTAATCTTAGATGTGGTTCTCCAAGCTCATAATGAACAATTCGATGCACTAGCAATTTCCTCTTCTATTATTTATCCTTGTGAAGGCCTTATAGAAAAGGGAAAAAGAGAAATAGTTGTTAGGCCCATTGTGCTTGATGATCTTGGAAACTGACAGGTTTTTTATGATGACAAGAAAATAAAAAATTCTATGAATAATTTGTCAAAATTTTCAAACCATGAGATTGACAGGGGCAAGGAAGGCTCACTAGACAAAGAAATCAACAATCTCGTTCCCCATGGACAAGTTCAGACAAAGAAATTCCTTGTAAGAAATGACAGGTGAAGACATGAAAAGGAAGGACTCACCCTAGAATAACAGAATGAATCAGAAGGATTGACCTTTGAAATCAAGGTTGATTGGCCTTATGATGATTTAAAGAACTGTGAAAGTGACATGAAAAAGGATGCATTACCACATCAACAAAAGATGACACAAACAAACCCAGATGTGGTCTAAAGCATAATCAACCAATCGACATAGTCATATGGAAAACAAGTAGAGTCTTTCATCACTTGGTACAACATCAATAAAAGATGCAATCTCAGTTTAATAACGAATCTCGCTAGCAAAATTTCAAGAAAGGTGTTGTCTTCTGCCTATGGCGTGAAAGAAAGAAATAACCAGGTAAGTATGGTAAGTTTGAAAATCTTTGACTAATCCCATATCAAAATGTTTTGAAGGTATCGATTCCTTATACTTTATTTATATGAATGGAGACAAATTGTCCTTTCCCATTAAGGGGGGAATATTTGATGTTTCATTTGGTTTACCCATGCATTGCATTTGTTGTGGTGTTTTTATGCATTTCATATTTTTATTGGAGCAAATTAGGAAGGATGTGTCTACCTCCAATGCATTTTACACTCTTTGTTGTTTGAAGTGTGTGTAAATTTATAGGTACCAAAAGATTTGAGAGGTTCTCACACATTCCAAGGAGAAACACATGTCCTGCAATTGGAGCCAGTTGTTACACCCCAAATCCTCTATTGATATAAGGGGTTCTTATATCATTGTAAAAGGCCAAGTTAGGGCTTCTTTATGTAAATGTGTTGTTCTATCTAGGCTTAAGAGTCATGGTCGCTCATGGAAAGTCCTCTTGGTCCTCATCTTAAGCTGTGCTTGTCTTAAGGAAAATATGAGTACCCCTTGATGAGTGGAGATCCTCATCATGTCAGGCATTTATTCTGTTGGTAGGCATTGGTGCACCTTGGGGTGAATCCATTAAGACACCTCGCTTAGGGGCCCCTAGTCACACTTATGGTTTTATGCTATGTAGGGTTGATTATGCTTGAAATATTTGTAACACATTCTCTAACACACCTCATTCATTTCTACTTGGACTTTATTTGTTGTATCACTCCTCCCTCTTTGCTCATCTTGGTCAAAAGAGCAAATCATCCACCTTGAAAGCAAGCTTTTGAAGGCCATAACAACCTAAGAAGGAGGGCATTGAGGGAAAACAACACTTGTTCGGGTTAGATGGGGCACGACATCCTCCTTCCAAGCTAATCTTTTCATCACGGTGAAGCATATGATTAATTATTATCATTATCTTATGTTTTATGAGGTTTAAACCCTGGATAATTTACATTTAAAATCACAAATTTCTAGTTTTCTATATCTTGGTATCTAGGGAAACAGGAAATTAAAATTTAAATCAATTTGATAGATTTAAGATTCTTTGAGGTTTCAGGTCTATTTATAGACATGAAAAACACCAAGAGGCAAAGTTCCATCATTGTGGGCACCATGATCATGGTGAAACTATGATCACGACAAAAAAATTCACTGGTATTGGATTAGAATTTTCATTGGAAATATGGAGGATTTAGGTGACCTTTATCCTACACAAAGGGAGTTGGATAACCATCACTCAAAATACACAATTCAGAACATCTAAAAAGAATCATTCGAAACATGTTGTCAAAATATTGATCAATCCATTGGCTTTTATGATTTTTTGAAATTTTGGGTTGCTTCAGAGATTGGCAAAATCCTCAAGGGCATAGTTTCTACCATGTTGGAAACTATGATAATAATAGAACTATATTGTCATGGAACTAGGATCATACTGGAAATTTTCAGTGGATTCAAACCAAACTTTTTTTGGAAAGTGGGGTATTTTGAGAATATTTTTCCCTAAACATCTCCAACACTAAGGCCTTATGGCCGGTTTCAAATTTTACATGTAGTTTATTTTTTCTTGAAATATTTAGCACTTAAATAATCTCAAGAGGATAAAAGGATAAAAGTCTATACAAAAATCCATGTTTGGTAATTTATGCTCAAAGTGCCCCATTTTCAATCATCTATACAAAAATTCAAGGAAACAAGATTTTAGAGTTCCAATTGATCTTGGTTGATTAATAAGTGGGAAAATCCCTTGGGGGCATAGTTCTACTATGAAGTAGACTATGATCATGGTGAAGTGCATGATCAAGGCAAAAACAATTATTAGAATCGAGCTATTTCTCGATAACAGGGGAGTTTTATAGAAATTATTCCCATGTGAGTGTCATGAAGGGAGTTTGATAGATGGCACTCAAAATTCCTCACATTTGGTCTATTGGAGAAATAAGGCATCAGATTTTTTATCGATCCAAAAGCTTTTAAGTTTTTTTGAGGTTTTGGGTTGATTCATAGACATGATAAACACTTGGGGGCATAGTTCCACCATGATGGGAACTATAATTATTGTGGAACTGTGACCAAGACAAAATTTCACCAAAATTGAGCTAAAAAATTCATTGAATGAGGGGTGTTTTGGATTCCCTTTATTGTTCAAGAAGGGAATTTGATAAATGTCACTCAAAATACTCCATTTCTATTTAGCTATGCCAAAATATTATGAAACAAGACATCTGAGTTTTGATCAATCCAATGTCTTTTGAGTTTTTTTTAAAGGTTTCGGGTTGATTCAGAGACGAACAAAATCCTTGTGGGCATATTTCTACCATGAAGGGAATTGTAATTATGGTGGAATTGCGGTCATGACAAAACTGTGACCATGGTGGCAATGTTTATTATTAATAACTAGGCCAAAATTTCTTCGGAAAAAAATGTTCCAAGTGTCTAAACCACCCAAAAAAAATGTTAAACAACTCTAAACTCCTTATTTTTATTAAAATCTTAAAAAAAAGCTTTAAATTTCAATAATCTTAATTGACCAAACTTCATAAAATGATAGTTCCACCATAAAAAAGACTACACATGATCAAGGTGATTTTTTTTTTGTCGAAATGGGACCATCTCATAAAACACCCTTTATTTTATACCTCTAAAACTTATTTCCACATAAGAGGTGTCCACTTTTTCCACGTAGATTAAGTTTTCTTTTCTCACCTAAAAAGTTAAAATTGATACACAATATTCATAACTCCATAGAATATTATAAAAAATAAAATAAAAACGAAAGCGGTGCTCTCTTGGTTGGATCAAAAGTTTCTTCACACTTTCCTCTCGTCTAACAAAATCGAAAACCATTCTTATAAGCATGTTTCCAATCTAGCTGTATTGAAACACTTTATATTGGATATTAGTTCTACTTTAACATTACATATATAGCTAATATATTGAGCTGTTAGGCATTTAGATATTATAAAATTTATTTCATAATTGTATTTTGTTATGTTTAAATTTATGTTGATTAAAATTTAAATAAATTTTAATTAAGTTTGTGGTTAAAAAGAAAGGTAACACACTTGCGACCTACTCTTGAAGAAGAACTTATCCAAAACCTATCATTGTGCTTTGGTGAATGGCTTGGCCAACTTAGCTCAACATGCTCTGTCCCGCTGTCACAAGTCCTTTTATGCTAGCACTTTGCCAACAGGGCTTCCGCAATCCCATGATACAACCACGTCACGACCAAAAGTGGAACAAACACCTCATTGGTGAGGTTCATTTAATTTTGGGGTTGTCAAATTCACAGGCAGCTCAAAAACATGTTAGTATCTAAATTTTTATTATTATATATAATAGTTTATATATTATGTACTATGGAGGTGATACTATTGGAGTGATTATACTATTCTAGACTCACATGTAGTATCTATTTTATTATTATTATATATAATAGTTTATATATTATGTACTATGGAGGTGATACTATTGGAGTGATTATACTACTAGACTCACCATTAGTCGAGTCTGATGGATAGCTCTTGCCCTGTGGCTGGTTGGTTGGCTGAATTGTGAGTTGGATTTCATTAATACGTAGGTAATGCAAATTGATTGTTATAGTTTGATCATCACTAAGTCCTGACTCCTCACATTAATATCAAGAAGATTATTAAGTCCTTCCTTTTCCACATGGTAACATCAAGATTATTAAGTCCTTCCTTTCCCACATGGTAACATCAAGATCAATAAAAAAAAATTTAAAAGCTGGGAACACCGATTCTGAAGAACCCTGGTAAGCTAGTCGTGAAAACGCTAAGAAGAAGTGAGAATCCTAGAAGGTTGGTTGTGAGAAGGCTAAGAATAATTGAGAACCCTTCAGTTTATTACAATAGAGCATATGATAGAACAACTCATGCCCCCAATGTTAACTACCTTTCTGCCAAACCTTTTAAGAATGATTTCCTTGCCCAATAGCTTGTACCATTAGTACATTCTAGAAATTTATCTATTTTAGGCCTTATTTTATTACAAAACTAGTTATCCCATTGGAACAAATTTGCTATTTCAAATGAGGTTTGTTTTAAGTTGTTTTTGGCTGCACTATTAAAAAAAACTAATTGATTTGAACTAGTAAAACGACACTCAACCCAGTTAATGAAAAATGACTAATGGGGTCGTCCCAAACCCACAATGCCAATCCATATATCATAAACCTTAGAAAACAAGAGTGGGTGGTCTAGGGTTTAAAGTGTTTGGGTTTTCATATACATAATTCATTTCCACCATTCCTTAGTTTTGTTGAGATATTCAAAGTCGAGAAGGATTCTTCTTACATGGTCTTTTGAGTACCATTGCTTGGTAGGTTTTTAACTTCGTTTTACTTTCTTTCAGTTTTGTTCATCATTTAGTTTCTATGGATAATGACATAACAAAAACTATAGATCTCAAGTATTATGTCTAGTAAGCAAAGAAATAGTAAAGTTAGTAGTGGAACTACTTTTAGAAGTGATTAATTTAAAGCCTAATGATCTCAAACACTAATGCTGGGATCACAATGAGTTTATTTGTTTGTTTGGATGGAAATAAAACCCATTCCCTGTTTCTTTTTTATGGAAGTCAAAAGATGTGTTAGATAAATTTCTTCCATGGAGGTTGCTTAGTAAATCTTAAAAACATCAATCAAAACAGGGAGCAGTATAAGCGCTAACCAAAACGCCAGAAACAGGCAGACCAATTTTGGTCAAAATAGTGATTTATAGTGTTTAAATTGTAATTTTAGCTATGTAGGTAGTTTTAAAATTGGGGATTTAGTTTATCATGGTGAAATAAGATTGCTGAAATTTCAAAATTGTGAAAATAACAATTTCTGGGAAAAATTTTAACTGATTTTTATCAAAAATCAACTATGTATTTTAGTTGTCTTTTATCTTACTCGTCAAAACAGTCCCAGATGGAAAAATAAAAGAAACCACAGGGACATTTCCTGAAAGTATTCCAGAACCTCATTCCCTGTTTCCTTTTGATGGAAGTCAAAATATCTATTGGATAAATTTCTTCTAGGGAGGTTGTTTAGTAAATCTTAAAATCATCAATCAAAACAGGGACCCAAACACAGCAAATTCCGGCAGACAAATTCTGGTTGAAATAGTCATTTATAGTGTTTAAATGGTAATTTTAGTTAGGTAAGTAGTTTTAAAATTGGGGATTTAATTTATCATGATGAAATAAGATTGCTGAAATTTCAAAATGATGAAAATAACCATTTTTAGAAAAAAAAATTAATTGTTTTTATCAAAATGCGCTGAGCGTTTTAGTTGTCTTTTGTCCTACTGGTCAAAACAATCCCATATTCAAATGCATGGAAAAATAAGGGAAACCATAGTGTGAATTTGAAAAGAAGGGCAATTTTTTATTTATTTATACATAGCCAAACATGCAAGCACACAAAACGTAATATATATGGTGGGCCCAAGAGTTCCTTATACAAACAAATGGCAATAGATTATGACCAAATACAACAATGGAGGGTTTCCACGGGCTAGCCCAACCACAGAATGCCTAGTTGGCTAACTCCACAAAGAGAATCCTAGAAAACCATGGCCACATGACAAGCCTATCGTTTCTCTTGCTACTGCAACTGAACTAACTGTCACCGCAGACGTTCCTATCGTAGCGTCTGTCTCCTTGCTCAGATATCTCTAGTATTGATGACTCAACACTCTTAAAACATCTCACTGGAGACGGTGATCTCTCTCAATGCATGCAACTCTGCTTAGTAAAGAACATCTAACAAACTCATGTTCAACTGGAATTGATCCTATGGACAACTATATCTCCCTTGCTTGCTATTAGAAGTTAAAACTACCACTCCATTCACTTAAGTGTTGCTATACTTGAGGCACCATCTTTGTTGGAAATATTAATCACTCGCAAATCCATACCTGAATCTCAACCGACTCTGTCAGAGTCTGTATCAGTCAAGATCTTGTCGGTCAGTCTGACAAGAGGGAAGAGTCCACGATTCGACAATGTAAACCAGTCGAATTTATTTCTGAAGCTAAGTTGTTAGGTAGATAGTTATTACAGTCTTTAATGTAGAGTCAGTCGACTCATGTAGAAGCAAGTTTCAGGTTTCCTATAAATAGAAGAAGAAGATTGTAAATTAAGTTAGTCACCAGACACAATAGAGAGACAGTGGAGGAACTCAGGGTGAGAAGAAGAGAGAAAGAGAAGTTGAAGCTCAAGCTTCTGTGTATGTGATTCAGTCGAAGAGCCGAAGCTTTGTAAAAGGATCAGTCGGTGAGCCGACAAGTCTGGACAGACAAGTTTGTAATACCTTTGTTATTTCCACATAGTTATATATATATAATAGTTTATGGTTGAATGCATGTTTATTTGGCCACACAATATTTCCAGAATTACGTGTGTAAATTTCTTTTACCATTACAGTTGAGTGAAAGTTCAATAACCCATAAAATTCTCACCCCGTGAAAGTTCCAGGTTTTACGACACATTGGTCGACTCAAGTCTTCCTACATATTTGGGTATATGTTTTATAAGTTCTTTGGAATTGTTAATGTGTCTATTTTATTTCATCTTACTCACAGGTGAAAAGCACTTGTAATTTCTTAAGTCTTTTAGACTAAGAAAAATACTCTATAGATTTCGACCAAACCAAGTGAATCGACAAGGTGGGTTGAGTAAGCTAACTTGGAGGTCGAAAAGGTCAACCAACTTAGAGGTCGAAGTCGGTAGAACCGACAAGTCGAAGTAAATCATTCGAGTCAAAATTTTGACCAAAGTTGATAGACTTGTCTAATCGAGAGATAGACAAGTTTCACCCGACAAGTGAAAAAAACGAAAAAGAGGTCAATGTGAAAATATTTAATTTTTATTATTAACTGAGTGGTAAACTCAAGTTTAGTCGGCTTGGTTTTGGCTAACTGGTATCAGAGCAAGGTTTAGGAAAGAAATATTGTCTTAAAAAGTGGAAAATTAATTTTCTAAGGAAAGTTAATTAAAAAATTAAAAATGGCTTCCACTTCTGGTTCATTACAAACTCCAATTTTTACAGGAAACAATTATGAATATTGTTTTGTAACAATGAAGGCTTTATTCAGAGGTCAAGATGTCTGGGAGATAGTCCAACATGGCTATGCAGAACCAGCAGACATGACAGAATATAACAATATCACACATGCTGAGAAAGATGTCTTGAGGGAACAAAGGAAGAAAGATGGAAAGGCTCTTTTCTACATACATCAAGCTATGCATGAGAGCATACTCCCAAGAGTAGCTGTAAAAACTAATGCGAAGGAAGCATGGGATACATTGGATACTGCCTATCAAGGTTTGGATAAGGTAAGGACATCCAAGCTGCAAATTCTGAGAAGAGATTTTGAATCTCTGTCCATGAAAGATTCAGAGAATGTAAACACATTCTACACCAGAGTTGTTGGTTTGATAAACCAACTGAAATATCATGGAGAAGCCATAGAAGATTGAAGGGTTGTTGAAAAAATTCTCAGAAGTCTTCCCCCAAGATTTGAAAACTTGGTTGTGACCTTGGAAGAACACACAGACATGTTGACATTTACCATTGATGAGCTGCAAGCTTCACTCATCAATCATGAACACGGACTCAGCAGAACACAAACATCACTGGAAGGTGCATTCGCAGCACAGTCATCCATAAGCCGTGGTAGAGGCAGGGGGAGAAACAACTTTAGAGGCAGAAGAAGAAGTTCTTCAAGAGGGGGACGAGGCAGAAGTCCTTCAAATTTCAGTGGTAGAGGATAAAATCATAACCCAAGTCAGCCAAGTGGCCATAGGTTTGATAAATAAAAAATCCAATGTCATTGCTGTAAGAAATCTGGTCATTATGCATATGAGTGCAGGAATAAACAATATGACCAAGGAAGACAAATCCCAAATCAGTCGACCAACACCAGCACTTCGACAAGTGCAATGTTAATGGCATCGACATCTCCACTTGAATGCAATGATGTTCAAGAAAGTCCATATGACATATGGTACTTAGATTCAGGATGCAACAACCACATGACTGGTAATTTAAACTTGTTTTCTAGTCTAGACAATTCAGTTCAAACTGATGTTACACTTGGAAACAATGTCTAAGTTACTGTCTTAGGAAAAGACATTGTTGATATTCTAACCAAACAGGGGGAGAGTAAGTATATCCCTGATGTCTATAATGTCAAAGGCCTGAAACATAATTTGTTAAGCATTGGACAGTTGATACAAAAAGGATATAGAGTCTACATGGAAGATGATCACTGTGTGATGAAAGACAAGTGTCCAAGAGACCAACTGATTGCAAAAGTGCCAATGACAAGCAATCGCTTATTTCCATTAAGGATAGTTCCCGACATGAAAGGGAAGGAAAAGACAGGAGCTGCATTCAAGGCAGAAAGTAAAGAAACAATCGAGCTCCTCGACAAGAAAGAAAATGGCAGTGCTAATTTGTAAGCTGCATTTCAGACAGAAGTTCAGGATGAATCCTGGTTGTGGCATTTCATATTTGGACATCTAAATTTTGGTGGGATGAAGCTACTGCACACAAAGAATATGGTAAAAGGATTACCATTGATCGATAGACCAGAGAGGGTTTGTGAAGGTTACATTTTTGGAAAGCAGCATAGAGAGACTTTTCCAGTCGGAAAGTCTTATAGAGCACACACACCACTTTAAATTGTGCGCTTTGATATTTGTGGTCCAATGCAAACATCATCCATTGGTGGCTGTAAATATTTTCTAAATTTTATTGACGATTACTCAAGAAAAACATGGGTATATTTTCTAAAACATAAATCTGATGCATTTGGTTATTTTCAGCAGTTCAAGGCTTTCGCGGAGAACCGAAGTGGACACCACATCAAGATCTTAAGGACCGATAGAGGAGGTGAATATGTTTCAAATGAATTTCTAAACTTTTGCAAGACCCATGGCATACATAAACAATTCACTGCACAGTATACAACTCAGCAGAACGGTATTGCTGAAAGAAAGAACAGAACCATCATGGAGATTGCACGTAGCATGTTGGCAACCAAGCATTTTCCAAATGAATATTGGGGTGAAGCAGTCGCAACTGTTGTATACACTATGAACCGATGTCCGACAAAGAGTGTGAAGAACAAAGTTCCTCAAGAAGCATGGACAGGTATGAATCATAGTGTTTCACATTTAAAAGTTTTTGGTTGTGTTGCATATGCTCATGTTCCAGATGAGCTGAGAAGGAAGCTAGACAAGAAGGGACACAAATGTATTTTTGTCGGCTATTCTGAAGACACAAAAGCATACAAGTTGTATGATCTCGTCACAAGGAAAGTAATAATAAGTCAAGATGTTCAATTTGTCGAGAATGAATCATGGGATGGAACCGTCGACATAAATGTCAAGATTGTGTCGAATGTTGACAATGATGATATGGAAGAGGAAGTAATTCAAATACCACATGTAAGTCAACCGGTCGTAGCACCGTCGACTCCCATGACACCACGACATGGTTCAACACAACGACCATCGACACAAGTGGCAGCTCAAGCTACACCGACAAGTACACTAAGAGGACAACAAACTCCATCAAGCCTTTCGTCAAGGTTGACATCGACAGAACCAGTGAAGACAAGAAGTCTGCAATAGATATATGAAGTTGGTACACCAAATTCATTCTCTCTCTTTGCATTATTTTTTCTTATATATGATCCACTAACATTTGAAGAAGTTGTTGAAGAAGAAGTATGGGCACAAGCCATGGATGAAGAAATAGAATGCATTGAGAAGAACCAGACATGGGAACTGGTTGATGTACCAAAAGACAAATATGTAATCGATGTCAAATGGATTTACAAGACAAAGCAAGATGCTGATGGGAATGTGCAGAAGCACAAAGCAAGAATGGTAGCAAGAGGGTTCACATAGAAACCCGGCATAGACTTCAACGAAATGTTTGCACCTATTGCACACATGGATACAGTCAGAATAGTCTTGGCCATTGCTGCACAAAACAAATGGCTTGTTTATCAAATGGATGTCAAGTTGGCATTCTTAAATGGCTATCTAGATGAGGAAGTATAAGTCGAACAACCACAAGGGTATGAAGTTCCAGGTCAAGAGCATAAAGTGTATAGGCTGAAAAAGGCACTCTATGGTTTGAAGCAAGCTCCTAGAGCTTGGTACAGTCGGATTGATTCCTATCTCAATGAAAATGGATTTCACAGAAGTGAAAGTGAACCAACTTTGTACACCAAAGTGAATGAGCAAGGTAAGATGTTAATTGTCTGCTTGTATGTAGATGATTTAATATTTACTAGTGATTTTGGCATAGCAGATTTTAAAGCAGTCATGGAAAGTGAACTTGAAATGATTGATCTGGGGCTTATGAAGTTTTTTCTGGGCATTGAAGTTCAGTAGTCTAAAAGTGGTATTTTTATATCATAGACAAAGTATGCAAGTGAAGTTTTAAAAAGATTTAACATGTCTAATTGCAAGACAGCCCCAACACCAGTAATAACAGGTTTAAAATTGAGCAAGGATGATGAAGGATCCATTGTCAATCCTACGTTGTTCAAAAGGCTTGTTGGTAGTCTTATGTATTTGACAACGACAAGACCAGACATTATGTATGGAGTAAGTCTGATCTCAAGGCTCATGGAGTCACCAAAAGACTCACATTGGAAAGCATGTAAAAGAATTCTGAGGTATGTAAGTGGCACAAAAGACCTTGGTATTATGTATTCAACCTCAGAAAATTTTAAATTCATTGGTTACATTGACAGTGACAATGGAGGCAGCATAGATGACATGAAGAGCACATCTGGGTACACATTTCATTTTGGTATAGGTGTTGTTTCATGGGATTCAAAGAAAAAACCCATAGTAACTTTGTCTTCAGCTGAAGCAGAGTATGTTGTAGCGACAAGTGCTGCATGTCAAGCTGTCTGGATGAGGAGAGTGTTAAAAGACTTGTCACAGAACCATCAAGAACCGATGACCATCTTCTGCGACAACAATTCAGCCATAGCATTATCAAAAAATCATGTGTTTCACAAGAGAACCAAGCACGTCGACACAAGGTTTCATTTCATAAGAGAGTTGGTGAACAACAAGGAAATTTGTTTGGAATTTTGCAGGTATGAGGATCAACTTGTAGACATCTGTATGAAACCATTGGCAAAGGATACTTTCCAGTATCTGTGTAGTTATCTTGGAATGACAAGTTCTGCACAATGAACTCTGTCATAAACAGAGCATGTCTAAGCTCTGAAACATTTTGTAAATTTTATTTTAAAAATCCCCATCTACTCATAATTAAGGGGGAGTGTTGGAAATATTAATCACTCGTAGATCCGTACCTGACTCTCAGCCGACTCGGTCAGAGTCTATATCAGTCAAGATCTTGTCAGTCAGTCTAACAAGAGGGAAGAGTCCACGATTTGACAATGTAAACTAGTCGAATTTATTTATGAAGCTAAGTTGTTAGGTAGATAGTTATTACAATCTTTAATGGAGAGTCAGTCGATTCATGTAGAAGCAAGTTTCAGGTTTCCTATAAATAGAAGAAGAAGATTGTAAATTAAGTTAGTCACCAGACACAATAGAGAGACAGTGGAGGAACTCAGGGTGAGAAGAAGAGAGAAAGAGAAGTTGAAGTTCAAGATTCTGTGTATGTGATTCAGTAGAAGAGTTGAAGCTCTGTAAAAGGATCAGTCGGTGAGCCGACAAGTCTGGACAGATAAGTTTGTAATACCTTTGTTATTTCCACATAGTTATATATATTAAATAGTTTATGGTTGAATGCATGTTTATTTGGTCGCACAATATTTCCAGATTTACTTGTGTAAATGTCTTTTACCATTACAGTTGAGTGAAAGTTCAAGAACCCATAAATTTTTCACTCCATGAAAGTTCCAGGTTTTATGGCACATTGGTTGACTCAAGTCTTCCTACATATTTGGGTATATGTTTTATAAGTTCTTTGGAATTGTTAATGTGTCTATTTTATTTCATCTTACTCGCAGGTGAAAAGCATTTGTAATTTCTTAAGTCTCTTAGACTAAGAAAAATACTCTGTAGATTTCGACCAAACCAAGTGAAACGACAAGGTCGGTTTAGTAAGCCGACTTGGAGGTCGAAGAGGTCAGCCGACTTAGAGGTCGAAATTGGTAGAACCGACAAGTCGAAGTAAATCGGTCGGGTCGAAAGTCCGACCAAAGTTGATAGAATTGTATAATCAGGAGATAGACAAGTTTCACCGGACAAGTGAAAAAAACGAAAAAGAGGTCGACGTGAAAATATTTAATTTTTATTATTAACTGATCTGTAAACTCAAGTTTAGTCGGCTTGGTTTTGGCTAACAATCTTTTACTTAAATTTTTCAAGAACGTGGGAAACACAGTTGGCATATAGGAGCAGAACTTTTGGAAAATTACTTTCTGAGCTATTTTATGGGACTCACTGTGCTATCGGCTAGCGGGCTAAGCATCTCTACTGTCAATTGATTTGATTGGCTGCCACTTGTGTCTAACAATTTGGATTTATACCTACCAGTTTGTACTGTGATGTGATTTGCATTTCTAAAACAAAAAGATGCATAAATCTATCTTTGCCTGTTATATACATTCAGTTATCCACTATTCCCTGCCCACTATATATGATTTCCCTAATTCATGGAACAGATAACCATAAGTCATGGAACTGACAACCATAATAAGACGTGGAAAAATAAATAGAGCACTTACACACAAAATGTTTTCAAAGCCAAAAGAAAAAAAAAGTCGATTCATATTTGGTATTACACATAGAAAACATGGATGCCACCCTGAAGAACCAGAGTTGATTCAATTGAAAGAAGGAGGAGGAGAGCGTACCATGAAAAGATAGGCCGTGAAAATCCAGGCGAGATTTGGCTGGCGGAAGATAAATTGCAAAACGAAACCAATAACAAAAAGCTGAAGGAAATGTGAAAGAAAAGAATAGAGCAAAAGAAACACGGGCAGATGACTGCCTTCTCATTATTCAGATGTGTTTAAATAGGAAGTACAAAACAATATTACTGTGGGTGAATACCACAATTAGGTAAATACCACTATGGGTTACCTAACTCTCTAACCTAACCACGGTGAGATTACTCTCTTCAACACACCCCCTTAATCTCAACTGGCAGTACATCATCAACACTGTCTATGCCTAAGTGCTCTCTCTGATATACAAATGCAGATGTTCCCAATGGTTTGGTGAACATGTCAGCTAACTACTCCTTAGAGCCACAAAACGGTAAAGAAATTTGTTTTTCATTGACTAACTCATGAATGAAGTGATAGCGAGTGTCAATGTGTTTGCTTTTTCTATGAAATACATTATGTTTAGACAACTGTATTGCAGAATTATTATCACAGAAAATAGAAGTGGGATCTTTTGGAGTGTGTCCCATATCTTTCAATAGTCTTCTTAGCCAAGCTGCATGGCAAGCTACTATGGTGGCTGCTACATATTCTGCTTCTGCATAGGACATGCTCACAATGGGCTATTTCTGAGATGCCTAAGAGATCATATTTGTACCCAAATGGAAAGCATAACCAGATGTGATTTTCCTATCATCAAGACTATCTGCAAAATCACTGTCAGTGTACCCTGTAAGAGTACTGTCTGGTGTATGAGTGTACCAGAGGCCATATCCAAGTGTGCCTGCAACATATCTCAGTATTCTTTTTCCAACATTCCAGTGAGAGTTTTTGGGAGACTCCATAAATCTGGAAATAAGACTGATAGCATACATCAAATCAGGTCTAGTTGCAGTCAAATACATTAAATTGCCTACCAATTGTTTATAGAGTGTATTGTTTACTGTTGGTTCATCACCATTCTTGGTTAACTTGGTGCCAAGAGCTATAGGGGTTTATGTTGGTTTACATTTATCCATTCTGAATCTCTGCAAAATATCAGTAGCATACTTATGTTGGCAGATAAAAATACCTTTATCAGTTTGAGTAACTTCCAGGCCAAGGAAGTACTTCATCAGTCCTAGATCAGCCATTTCAAATTCTTTTTTCATGACTGTCCTGAAATCTTCAAGCATCAAATTACCAGTGTAAATCATGTCATCAACATAAAGACATACCATCAATATTTTACCTTGCTATGTTTTGACATACATAGTGGGCTCATTGCTGCTTCTATTGAAACCAATGTTGATGAGGTAGGAGTCAATCCTACTATACCAAGCTCGTGGAGCTTGTTTTAGACCATACAGGGCTTTTTTCAGCTTATACTCTTTGTCTTCATGACCTTTGATAGTGTAACCAGGTGGCTGGTCTACATAAACTTCTTCTTCAAGAATGCCATTAAGAAAGGCAAATTTCACGTCCATTTGATACACAAGCCATTGATTTTGTGTTGCAATGGCAAGTACAGCTCTGATGGTATCCATCCTTGCTACAGGAGCAAAGGTTTCATCATAATCTATACCATACTTCTGTGCATAACCTTTGGCAACCAACCTTGCCTTGTTCTTTTCAAGTTCTCCTTTTTCATTCAATTTGGTCTTATAGACCCATTTGACTCCAATACTGGTTTTGTCTGCAGGGATGTCAACTAGATCCCAAGTCTGTTTTTTTCTATTGCATCAATCTCTTCATTCATGGCTTTTACCCATTGTGCATCCTTCACTACTTCAGTAAAGGATGTGGGCTGATAGGAGAAGAGAGCAAACTGAAGTTGCTCGTCAAGAATTGGAGTCTGTTCATATAACTCTGTCAAGCCTTTGGTTTTTCGGTTATGTGGTGGACCATTTGCTACATCTTCTTGCTGCTGTACTTCTAATCTTGGAACTTTGATAGGTAGATCTGGATGATATGAGTGATCTTCATGTTCTATGTCTGAAGGATCACTCCAACATTTGTCTTCAATGAACTTTACATCTCTGCTCACCACAAGCTGCTTGGTGACATGATTATATAGCTTGTATGCCTTGTGTTGTTCACTGTAACCAGTGAAAATGCAGCACTCACTCTTCTTGTCTAACTTTCTTCCGAGTTCATCAGGTATATGCGCAAAGGCAATAGAACCAAAGATTCTGAGATGTGAGACACTAGTCTTAGTGCCACTCCATGCTTCTTCAGGAATCTTGTCTTGGACAGTTACTATAGGTGATCTGTTGAGGAAGTAGACTGAGCATCCAACAGCTTCAGCCCAATACTCATTTGACAGCTTCTTGTGTGACAACATACTATGAGCCATGTTCATGATGGTCCGGTTCTTCCATTCAACAACTCCATTCTGCTGTGGAGTATATCTGGTGGTGAACTGTCTCTGGATGCCATGCTGCTTACAAAAATCTGAAAAATCATGTGACTCATATTCACCTTCACCATCTGACCTGAGCATTTTAATGGACTTTCCAGACTGCTTCTCAGTGAGAGCCTTGAACTCTTTAAACTTGGAGAAGGTCTCTTATTTGTGCCTGAGAAAATAAATCCATGTTTTTCTGCTAAAGTCATCAATAAAGGTCAGAAAATAAAAAATGTCTCCTATGGATTGGGTTTGCATGGGTCCACAGAGGTCTGTATGAACTAACTCAAGTTGCTCTTTGGATCAATATGTGGAAGTGGGAAAACTGTCCCTATGATGTTTACTAGTGATACAATCCTCACAGCTGCTGGATTGCTTATGAATAACCGGTAATCCTTTGACCATTGACTGTTTGTGTAGGAGATGGAGACTTTTGAAAGGAAGATGACCGAATCTACAGTGCCATAACCAAGATTGATCTTGACTAGAAACTGTATGGGCTACAGGATGTGGAAGGTTAGCACTCCTAATTCTAAGAGGAAAGATTCTATTCTTGGTCATTTCAACTTTGGCTATGAGTCTCTTACTGGGAGGTTGATCATAGATAGCAAAGTATGTATCATGAAACCTAACATCATACTTATTCTGAAGTAATTGACCTATACTGATCAAATTTACAGTCAAATGAGGTACATAAAACACCTCATGAATGGACATTTTTTCATTTTGATTACTAAGTACATGAACAATAGCTTTGCCTTTTGCTGGAACCAGAGAGTCATCTCCTAGCTTGATATTCGTGATAACAGAGGAATCTAGACTAGAGATTAATGACTTGTTACCTGTCATGTGATTGCTGCAACCGCTATCTAGTAGCCATAGATCTGAGCTGCAGTGTTCTTCAGTTGCTTGATAAGACAGAAACATCACCTCTGACGAGCCTTCTTCTGCTTTGGAGACATTGGCTCTACTGTTGTTTTGGTCCGCTTGCTTCTTTCTGCATTCACATTCATAGTGCCCATACTTCTTGCAGTAGTTACATTGAACATTGGACTTATTTGTCCATCTCTTGTTTCTTCCCCTCTAACCTTGAGTGTTGTGAGAGTGTTCTGAATGCTCTGAGTGTTCATGATTGGTTCTGTCTTCTGTAGATCGAGACCATCGGCCTCTTCTTCCTCTACCTCATCCTCCTCTGCCTCGACCTATATTGAGGGAAGCCTAGGTGCTGAACACATTGGTCAACGATTCTTCTTCTTGAGTGAATCGCGCTTCATGAGATAGAAGAGATCCAGTCAACTCTTTTAAGGCGAACTTAGACAGATCTTTGGCTTCTTCTATGGCAGTCACTACCATAGAAAATTTCTTGGTGAGACACCAAAGAATCTTTTGAACAACTATTTTTTGTTCTAGTGGTTCACCGTAGGTTTGGAATTGGGTCACAAGACCTGAGACCCTAGTCATGAATAGATCTACAAATTCTGACTCCTTCATCTTTAAGCTTTCAAATTGAACGCATAGGGTTTGCAGTCTTACCGTTTTAACGCGATCGGTTCCTTTGTAGGCTGATGTAAGCAGATTCCAAGCTTGATGTGCACTGGTAGCACCTGAGATCCGTGGGAAAATGGACTCTTTAATGTAGCTTTGTATCAGCCATGTGGCTGTGAGATCTTGGTCTCGGCGAGCTTTGAGAGTATTTTTCTATGCATTATTCATTGCGGCTAGAGCAATCGCTTCAGGTTCTGTGAACTCAGTTTCCACCATATCCCAACATTTGTTGAGCTGCAGAAATGTCTTCATTTTGATAGACCAAAATTCATAGTTTGCTCCAGTCAAAACAGGTTCGGAGATCGGCTTCAAAGAGCTGGTATTATCCATCTGATATGACTAAAAAAAAATTGCCCTTGCTTTTCTTCTCTTTAAAAGAAAAAAGAAAAAAGATACTTGTGATATCTCAGATCACTGACAGAGATTAGCCAATCAAAATTACCAAATGACGAAGAGTTGCAGTCTATGAAAAAAAAATCAGTGCACCGAAAGTAACATTTCATGAGATCTGATGCAAATCATGGAAAAAAGATAAGATCTAAAAAAAATTAGATCTGGAAAATAACCATACCCACGCCAACCGATCTTGACTTCTGAATAGAAGGCATAAAATTCGGAATTGCAAACAGATCTGAAACGAATCGCTGAAAAAAAAAAAACCGCAGATCTGAAGAATATCGGAATTCACAGTGATAGCTAGGTCTGCAATCAAAACCTTTGATGATCTGAGATCGCAAATGTTGACAGAAAAGGAAATCCAATGGCAGACCCCGAGTAGGATCTGGGCAAACTATTGGTGCCCAGATGAAGAAAATATCAGGTCGCTGGTTCTCTTCAGGGGGCAAAATGACGCTCTAGAAAATAGAGGATTCACTGTCTAAATTATTGCCGACACTCTCTTCTCAAGCAGTAGTCAATGCGCCTTGATAATGCCGTTTCCTTATGAAAGAAAGTTTTCATGCATGCAAAAATAGATTGGATCGAATCTTACCAAGTACCTCGCTTTCCTTCACACAACTGCGTAGGGAATTCTCAAGAATGGTCAAGTGGTTGCAATCAAAATCTTTGAACCTGTAGGGCTGCGCAAGTTGTGTATCCTTCCATCGAAGAACAACTTGTAGCCTCCGTTGCTGAGGCCGTCATAAGAACCAAAAGACGAGAGTTGTGACTTGTTACTCCCACAACATTCTTAAACTTGTATGCCCTGCTGGAGAAGACGGTTTGATCATTAGCACTCTTGATCTATACCGTGTTGTTTCTGTGGACGGTAGCAGCATGAGGATGACATTCGAGAGTGACAGCTAGGTCTAAGGCTTAGATTGGATTGCTGGAACCCTTGACAGATCTGATAACTTGAACTTTAAACCCTCTCCGAATGAGCGAATTTCGGTTTTCTCATGACCGGATGAACGAGAGGCTAATCTGTAGCAACAACAAGACAAGAGGATTGCACAGATAAACAATATTCCTGCAATCACGATCGCGATTATTACCACCTGTGACCTCTGACCACTGTCTTCAGGCGCAGGGGTAGCGTGGGCTTAGATCACCCACAGACTTCAGATCTGGAAAGATTTGGAAAAAAAAAATTGGAAAAACAAAATGGCCACAGATCTTTTCTTTGTGACTATGCAGATCAGATCAAGTAATCACCCCCTTTGCTTGAGCTAGAGTGCTTTCCACTATGTGAAAAGGCTTACCCCAACAATAGAAGGATCAGGCCTTAGGCTCTGATACCATGTGAAAGAAAAGAATAGAGCAAAAGAAACACGGGCAGATGATTGCCTTCTCATTATTCAGATGTGTTTAAATAGGAAGTACAAAACAATATTACTTTGGGTGAATACCACAATTAGGTAAATACCGCTATGGGTTACCTAACTCTCTAACCTAACCACGGTGAGATTACTCTCTTCAATAGGAAACCCCTTGCCATGGAGTATGACATTTCTCATTCCCACCCAAGTTTCTGCTGAAATGAGAGGAACACAACAACTGCTGGAACTGCCAAAGCAGCCACTGGCTTCACCATTCCTCTCAAGAATTCAACCCACTCAGATACCATTGCAGACAGATGGCTTGGCCGGCCCCGTCTACCACAGCAGGATGAGTAAGGTCCAGATAAGTGAAATGATGGAATCATATATATTATTATTTCCATGAGTTCTCGCCACTCATTAGCACGGGAGGTCGTATTGCTTATCGAATCTTTGCCAGCAGGTTGGAGAGGATCGAATCATATCATTTCGGACAGTTCAGTTTCCACTACGAAGTTGGAACTTGGATCATATTGTCTTCCACGAAGAATATATAGTTGCATTTCAACGTGTGGCAAAAATAAATATAAACTTAAGAATCAATTACATTTTATCACTTTACTAATTGGTTGTTATGAATGTCCTCCTCTTCAAGGAATACCACGTGGCTTTCGTTTTATGGTACTTTATTGGTAACAAATTCCTTTCACATATGTCACAATTATTGAGGCTGCTAGGAGGGCGAAAATTATTTAGCCCACTGCATGCATGTCATGTCACAATTTACAGTAGGCATGTATGTAACTTGAGATTCAACCCACACCATACTTAATGTTGCATTAGTTAGCATGTAACAAGCTATATAGTGATGATTTGCTATTATATCGATAATATATATATATACATACTTTATTATTTATAGTACTATTACTTTAAAGAAAATACTTATATAAAGCAAATAAGAATAAATACTTATATAAAGCAAGTAACAATAATTTAAACAGAGAAGTCTGGTTTTCAGTAAAACTGCATAAGATCTGCTTTTAAAAAACAGATATACTTTCAAATTGTACAGTATTCAAAATCGGAATCGTGGAATAAGTGCTTTCCAAATCGGATGGTATTCCACATCGGGATTGTAGAATCTTGGTCGGGAATGTGAAATTTGTCCTCCACGGATACGGTCAAGTTTATGTCAATGTGGAATTTATCATATTACAATAAAGTTCAGAGGATTTGCATTATTATTTAGCGAATTTTTTTAGTTAAATTTAAATTTATTTTTGGAACACAAATTAGGATTTCAACAATAAAAATGACAATTTCAATAATAAAAATGGCAAATATATAGCCATTATAATTGCAAATCCTCTAAACTTCAGCTTACTCCAAATTTATCTTATATCAAAATTTACAATAATTTATTGATAACAAATACTACAGTAAATTATCGATCACAAATTCCTGTGATGTTATGCCACAATTATTGATAACAAATTTTAAGTAAATTATTGATCACAAATTCCTGTCACATTGTGCCACAATTATTGATGCTGCTAGGTTAGTTTTATTGGTCGTAGACTGAACAGTTACAAAAATATATTTTTAATCTTGATAACTACGACCTAGATAAAAAGGAGTTCTCTAATTTTTATATAAAGCAAGAAAAATAATTTAAATTTAAAGTATTTATATTAACAAAATTATCTTTCCCACTATATAAATGTACTATTTATTAAATAGTTCGATTAATTGAATGTGAGCTGTTGCGTATCCATTGAATGTGAGCTGTTGCGTGCATTGTTCACCTGAGTTTTGATCTCTGCAATTTTTATCTCATCTTGCTACGGGTGTGATTTGATTTTGTAGGTGATTTTATTGATTGACCTCCCTCTGGGATTGATCTCTGTGGGTGATGACCAACATCTGAAGGCCATTTTCATGCGTTCCGAAGGGGCTTTATATTGATAGAAATACGTCAATCCACTGAATGTTGTTGCATGCATTGTTTGCCTGAGTTTTGATTTCTGCGATTTTTACCTCTCATCTTGTTGCGGGTGTGATATGATTTTGTGGGTAATTTTATTGATTGACCTCCTTCTGCGATTGATCTTGTGGGTGACCTTCGTCGGCCAACATCTGAAGGCGATCTGCATGTGTTCTGAAGGGGCATTATATTGACAGAAATATCACTAAGAATTTACAGATTTGAAGTAAATAAGGAAGAAACTCTCATGGTTATGCCAGTTGCTGGATCCACATCGATCTGAACCAGGGTTGGAAGGCGATCTGGAACGATTATATCAGGTGCACACATTCCTCTTTTTTCTAATACATATCTACTGCTCATATATTTCTTTTTGTTCATAAGTATGAATAATTCACCGCATCTACCAAAGATTGTCAAAGGTAGACCTAGCACAGTTACTCTACAGAGCATTTATGAATATATAGAGTCATTAGAGAAACATAGAAAAGAAAGAGAATCTAAGCTACAAACAGAGTTAGAAGCCATGCTGAAAAATAAATGTACATCTTTTGAAGACAAGATCCAAAAACAGATAGAAAATAAAATAAAACTATTGGAGAATAAAATGGAGACAACGGAGATTATATTACACTTATTAGAAAAACAAAGCCAATCTAAGAACCAAACATCCCAACAAAGAGATGCTGATACTTTAGAAAGTCTCAAAATTAAGGACATGATTAAAGCACTAAAAGAAAAAGATAAAACAATCTCACCCTAAATAGTGTGGAAGGTAAATTAGATATCAAACCCATTAGAGAGGATGAAAAAATTGATAGAATTCGACCATGAGCATAACAAAAGGGCTTTGAACCTTATAATCTTCGGTTTGAAAGAGGAGGTAGACGATGATACATTAGCCATAGTTGAGACAAAATTACATAATAGATTGCAAATTGAAACAACATGTCTCACAGGAGCAACAAGGTTGGGAAAATTAACTGAGAATAAATGAAGGTTGATCCAAATAAAGGTGAGCTCTACTGACAATAAGTATGACATACTTAGTAAAACCTCAAGTCTAAAAGGAACGAGAATATTTATAAATGAAGATCTCATTCTAGAAGATCAAACAGAATTAAGAAAGAAGGTTATGTTGCTGCTGTAACCACTATCCCAAAAAATTTCATGTTTTGGAGCCCCCCTTTGATTTCCAGTATCTAATCCTTCCTAGATTGCCTTTTCCTTTTTCCTGACTTAGTTTTTCTTTTACAAATCGAAAAAACCTTAAGAGGAAACTCATTTTTTCCATCCGCTATATTGGATGAACTCAATGATTTTAGCCAACGTAGCAGAGGAGCTACTTGTTAAGTTTACCGATCCTTCACTTTTCTTTTGACTTCCGGAAAACTCACGCGATTTTACCGATTCGTAGGTTAGACTCTAACCTTTGGAGCTGATGTTATCGGAGAGCGTTTCCCTTTTCCTTTTGGATGGCTTATTGATAGCCTTTCCGATGAAGCAGATTGCCGTGTCAGGAGTGTTTCCGATGATATCGAGAGAAGTTTATGTTCTTATCCACCCATCGTTTTGGAAACTTCCAATAAGTTTTCCGAGGGGTTGCTTCGAGAGTCTTGACCGATGTTTTCAGATGATCATTTTGTTTACAACCGATGTTTTCCCACAGTCCCAACCGATTCCGCTCTAATGGGTGAGTCTAGTTTCTGGGAGAGAAAATATGTGTCTCATTGATAGACGTCGGGTTGCTATTTGTTTCCTTCTCAACACTGTCGGATGTGCTTACCTTTTTCTAAGAGATATGTTCCTGAAGGTTCATCCGATGCTACGCGGATGAGCAGGGTTTTAATCGTCGATAGTCTTACCGATACGAGTCATGACATGCTCCTAGTAAAGGAAGTCTGATCCTACCCGATGAACGTCGGATTCATCCCAAGATTTCACCCAAGGCCGTCGATGGCACTCTTATGATATTTTTCAATGCGACATTCTATTTGGCGCCAACGATGTTTTCACCCACATGCCATTAATTACTTTTCCGCTGCTATGCTTATTTAAGCCACCAGAGGGTTGGATTACGGTTGTTTGTTGCCCGTTTGAAATTCTCTTTTTTGCTGCAAAGAGCTGTCAATTATTCTTTGGATCTAGTCAGTCGTGCGAAATTTTTGCTCACTCCAGCCTGTCTACGTTTGCTAGGTAGGATCTTAAACTTAACCAGCAGTCAATTTTGACGTTTTTACGAGGGATTGTTCTAGCTTAGTAGTTTAGGTTTGCTTTCCCTTAGCAAGTATTTATCCCCAGGATCATAGAGATTTATCTTTCCATCTCAGGCTCTTCAGAGCGACATTTCCCATTTGCTTCGCCCCTGGCTCGCAAGGCCTTCGATTTCCCCTACCTACCTCGTGCCATTCGTCACCTCTACCCTCGCCATGGGGGATTTCTTGTCAGTGCGTTTCACTGGAAGGGTCGTGGGCAGATGAGCGTTTCACCGTCTGCACCACTCCCTTTTCTTTCTATCAGTGCGTGAGCTGAGGGGTTATCATTATTGGCCAAGGTGGAAATTTTTGGGTCTAGAGAGGATCTTGGAGCTTGCCATGTTTGATTTCGAACTGCGGGAGGGGGTCTTTATTTTTAAACCAAGAGAGCCCTGGTTATCCGGTTGAGAGTTTGGTAGGTTGTTCTTATAGTCTTCACGGCTCCTTTTGAGCTAGGGTTTACCTACTCGCGATCTGTGTATGGAATTCTTATGAAGAAGTCTTAGGCATGTTGCTCAGCTATTGCTGTAAAGTTGCTTTATTTCCAGTTGAAATGTTTTATGATGACATGGTAAAGTTTTTTGCTTAGATACGAATCCATGTTGTTTCTAGTTATTGGCAATCGCAGAGTTATTAGTTATGTTTATGTGCATTAAAATGAATATAAGACATGGTTTTATGGTTTTGACAGCCCCAATTTTTATATAGTACCATGCCTAGAAAAGGGAAAAAGAAGGTCCAAGCTAAAGAGGATGATCCAGAAGTGGAGGTCATAACGAGGGTAGAGATCATATACGAAGATACCAAAGCTTTCACTGGCATTGAGCCCGAGTTCAGATGGGGTCAGATCTACCAAATGATCAAGGACTGGAACGTCCCAGATGCAGGGTTATATGATCTTCCAATATATGCAAACATAAAAAGGTCAGCTATCATGAAGGCCTCCACACGTCCAAAACTTTTTCCTTGTTCCGAAGTAATCGGCTGGACCCTCCCAAACGCGGATATAACTAAGATGATTCTGTTAGACTTTAATAAACAAGGTTTTGATGCCTACAACCCAGCTTATGTAGCTCAAGCTTGTAGTCTACCCACCCCTCAGATTTATTTGATAGAAAACTGGTTGAAGGAGCTAGACTTGTATGTTTTTTATTATATACGGAGAATGATGGTTTAGGGGAAATAGTTCCAAATGAATCCTACTGGAGAATATGAAACTGCAAAATTACGTACTCCATATCGGATTATAGCTTTGATGTTAAACAATATTTTTGGCTGAGCAAATGGAAAGTTTTACAAGACAAGTTGGGTGCTGGTGATTTATTTCGTAGCCACACAGGGTACCATCTTCAATTGGGAAGATATAGTATCAAACAGTTTGTCTTCATGCATAAGCGCAACACTTGGAGGTGTGTCACAGAAGAAGTCAAAATTATATATGAGCTCCTTCCTGATTGATTTAATTTCATGCACCCATCAGTTCCCAGCACTAAAGTGTCAATGGGATAAGACGAAGACCCCTGTGAATTCCACATACTAGCTTTTTTGGGCACACAAATACTATAGCTACTACAAGAATATATTTGTAGACTTCCTCATGCCACTTTACAAGTTAATATTCCTCACAGAATGCAATTGCATGTCTGAGAAGACATTGGAGATAGTGGAAGATAATGGGCATTATTATGTTTCGGAAGAATTTCTGTACCTAAGGATGTTTGGGGGAGCTAGGGCCCCTTCTTTATTGTCGAAATACACCACTGAATATGTTGTTCACAAAGAAGTGGTGATGCAGCTTTACATTGACGGGATTGGGAACTTCTTATTTGATCAAAAGAAGGCTGTGTACCCACCACTCCCATTCTACATAGGTTGTTACAAGTTCACTAAGGTGAAGAGCGCACCGGAGTTTGTGAAGGAATTTGAATATTTTCACTTTGGAGAAAAAAGTTTCCATAGGAATGATTCAGAAACCAAGGTTGCAAATTATTGTGCAGAAGCTGGAGTACATTTTGAATACACCAACTACTAGGATAAATATGAAGAAATATTCTGCAATGCCTACAACATGATAGCTTTAAGAAGAAGATTCAAGCAGAAGATAACAACTCTAGGAGGCAAGGGGAAAAGTAGTAAGGCTACTGAACAACAAAGGAAAGAAGAAGAAGTTGCAAAGAAGAGAGAAGAATAAGCCCTCAAATTATCACAAGAAGCGAAGCAACTATTAGTAGAGGAGGAAAAACAAAAGAAACAAGAATAAGAAGAGCAAAAAATATGGGAGGAAATTGAAAGAATAAAACAGGAAGCGGCTGACTAGGCAAGGGAAGCAGCAGAAAAAGCAACTAAGGAACTTAAGAGGAAAGAGGAGTAGAAACGAGAATGTGAAGATCTTGAATAGGATCAGTTTCGTGATAATCCTGTAGATTCATCTTTCCCATCAAGCAGCATGGAAGTAGGGGGTCCAGCTCCCTCAATAGAGCCTGGATTAATACCTTTCATCCCGTCCTAGGAACAGGCAGTAGCTGACCTTAATACGATTTTCTATGATAGAAACAAGAAAATGATTGTGATGAGGACCGAGAAAAAGATGGACACTGGAGGTCGTTATTAAATTGAGCACATAGATCTGTGGACAAACACACAACTCACATGATAGATCACACAATTTACTCAGTTATTGAAGAATGAAACAGTGCAAAAATGGCTTGCAGCTGTGAATGCTTTTCATTAATCAAAGAGTAACTAGATAGATAATTACAATGAAGTACAATGGCTTTAATAGCCACAAGCAATTCAAATCCACATGAGGAATTTTGAATTGATTAGACTCTACTTGACTGTAGGTAACCAAGACCTTGTCTAAATCACTATCGGAGGACTCAATAGTTAACTGACCTTGTCTAAACCATAACCGGAGTTCATCGGAGCTCTAAAACATAACTCAAGTGTTACATTCAGTGTTGAATAAGGTTAACTGATAGTGGTAGGTGAGAAATGCGCCCCACATGTGTTTAGTCAAGTAAACCTAGCGCTAACTGAATGTAGAGGACTAGAACTGAATGTAACTAACTCCTAACTTAGCTTGACTAGTCATTAACTGAAGTGAACCGACCTTGGTTGGTTTCAGCACTCCCAGTGGCTTCCTAAATTGTAGGGATTGGTCTAGGAGGCTCCTAAACTAATGCAATCAAGTGCAATCAATGGCAGTGAGCCTCAATTAGTGTTCCCCACACTTTAGTAACTGAAACATGTGCCCCAATTAGGTCAAGTGGACTCAATGGTGTTAATGACTATAAATAAACTGGATGGACTCCTGATTTAGACATGACTCCCGATTTAGACATATGAACAAATTTGGACAAGGGAGGATTAATAATCCTAACACCCCCCCCTGAATGCTAACTTGGAAAATATGTGGGCCCTGGTAACTAAGACCATAGGTCACCCATTACATCAAGTAAATTAAAGTAATTGCTCAAAAACAAGGTGCTGGGAAAAAAACCACATGGGAAAAAATCCCCCCCTCTAATTAAGCAGGTAGAATCAGGATCAATCTGGTTCTTCTGTGCACAGGTATCCTGGGGCCTGGCATGTGAACCTCTCCATCATTATGTCTGGAGGAATCTTCCTCTTTGGAAGAAGAATGATATGCTCAACTAAATCAGAAATATAGACAGCTGTTGGATGAAGACTGGACCCATGTAGAGCAACTGAAGTCAACTGAAAAGTGAGAAAAGGTTCTTGAGAATTCAGAGAATGTGAGGAACACTCAAGAAACTGATATGTTGCATCCATGAACAGCAAACCATGAGTGGTAAGAACAGCCCCAAGTGTTAGGAGCAGGTGTCCAGGCGAATGTAGAAAATCTTCCTTTTTACTAGTTCTGTGAGGAGATGAGCATGTGATCAATGGTAGAGAAGAACTGGGACTGTTGAGAGAGAATGCTTGAGCTCCATAGTCTGATATATATTTTGAAATAGATAATGAATCACATAATAAAATATCATCAACCTCATATGAGGAAACTAACACCAAATCCCCATCAGCAGTTTTGAAGAGAAAGTGCGGTACTTGATTTTTCACACCGGAATTGGTGAGAGCAGCTACAAGCATGAATGAAGGATTTTGGATTTTAAAATATGAACCAAATAATATCAAATCAGAAATTAAATCAGATCTAAATAGGTTCAAAACAGATCCAAAACTGTGAAATGGAATCAAATCCCCAGTAGCAGTTTTGTAGGAGACTTGTGGTACTTGTTTCTTCACACCGTTGATGAGAACATCTACAAGTGGTACCGAAAGATTATGAATTTGATATATTAAACCAAGAAATATCAGATTAGATCTAAATAAGATCATATCAGATCCAATAAGGTTAATATCATATTCAAATAAATGGTTAACCGAGACGGTGGATGCACAACTTTCTTCTTCTTCAAAATTCTGAATTTTGGTGCATGCAATCCTGCAGGAATTTGCTGGAAAATATAGATCATGGGGAGCGAATGGATCACTCTGGTAATCTGATATTTCTTCCAAAATATCCAAGGTATCACATATTTTCACACCAGAAGCAACATTAGAGGGAGAAAAATCAAATTTCTCTTCACTTTCGGAAGCAATTACTAGTAAATTTTGCACAGAATTTAAAGGAAAATCACCGGTGAATGTTTGTATGGAAGTGCAATAGAATTTTTCTTCAATATCAAAGATTCGAATGTATTCTTCTATTTAATCAATATGAGAAGATGAGATATTAGAGATCTCATGAACTTCCGGAGCAACAGGAGAAGGAGTCATTGCATGGAGACTGTCTTCAATTCGAATTGACTGTGTAGAAGTTTCTGCTTCTTCTTCATCTTGAACAACTTCATCAGAGAGAGTGGAGGCCGATATTTTTGGATCAAGGATGCTTATGGTGCTGGATGTGCTCTCCAAAGTGATATTATGATCCTCATAAACCATTCCAAAGGTTCTGTCCAGTCTTGTCCAAAGTTCCTTCGGGTCTTCAATAGATCTAATGAGGTAGCGCAAGCTAGGAGAAAGACCTGTTGCTGTTGTTCCAAAAGATCCATCACTTTTATTCAACCAGTTAATCTTACTAAAACACTCTTTATCGAGTCCAATAGACACCCGACAGAGACCTTGTCTCATCAAAGATGAAATCATTTCGAAGTTGTACCTGCAAAACAAAAAAATGATCTAGTAGGAGATCTGAGGAGGAGAAGTGCCTTGTCTGCCGAGGCTCTGATACCATATTAAATTGAGCACATAGATCTATGGACAAACACACAAATCACATGATAGATCACACAATTTACTCAGTTATTGAAGAATGAAACAGTGCAAAAAATGGCTTGCAGCTGTGAATGCTTTTCATTAATCAAAGAGTAACTAGATAGATAATTACAATGAAGTACAATGGCTTTAATAGCCAAAAGCAATTCGAATCCACATGAGGAAGTTCAAATTGATTAGACTCTACTTGACTGTAGCTAACCAAGACCTTGTCTAAATCACTATCGGAGGACTCAATAGTTAACTGACCTTGTCTAAACCATAACCGGAGTTCATCGGAGCTCTAAAACATAACTTAAGTGTTACATTCAGTGTTGACTAAGGTTAACTGATAGTGGTAGGTGAGAAATGCACCCCACATGTGTCCATTCAAGTAAACCTAGCGCTAACTGAATGTAGAGGACTAGAATTGAATGTAACTAACTCCTAACTTAGCTTGACTAGTCATTAACTGAAGTGAACTGACCTTGGTTGGTTTCGGCACTCCCAGTGGCTTCCTAAATTGTAGGGATTGGTCTAGGAGGCTCCTAAACTGATGCAATCAAGTGCAATCAATGGCAGTGAGCCTCAATTAGTGTTCCCCACACTTTAGTAACTGAAACATGTGCCCCAATTAGGTCAAGTGGACTCAATGGTGTTAATGACTATAAATAAACTGGATGGACTCCTGATTCAGACATGACTCCCGATTTAGACATATGACCAAATTTGGACAAGGGAGGATTAATAATCCTAACAGTCGTCCTACAGAAATTATGGTAACCGAGAAAACAGTTATACATGGGACTAATACAGATCCTAATCTCCTTGCAATGGCAGGAGTAGCATCAACTCTCGCCAATGTAGGTAATGCTAGCCAAATGATTGATGATATCGAACAATATAAGGAGAAAATTTCTCAAGTAGAATAAACCTTCAGAAAAGAAAGGGGAGAAGGGAGAATCCTAGAGATGAAGCATGATGACACTCTCACACAATTGGAGAGACTAAAAGAAGCATATCAAATTTTACAATCAGACAAAGATGCCTTGGTCTTGTCAGCTAATATCACTGAAGGAGAGAAAAGTGACCTTGAGGGAAAGGTTTTGGAGTTAGAAACAAAAAAGGACACAACCGACAAAATAATTAAAGAATTAGAAATTCATAACAGTTTGATAGCTGAGCAACTTAAGGTAGTGAATGAAAAACAACTTAATATAGCTCATTTTTGCAATCAAGCATCTTTGTTGTAGAAGCAAATAAATCAGATTTTATTGAAGTTGGCAGGAGAGATGTATAGGGTTAAGCAGATTGAGGCTAGGTTGAAAGAGATAACACTCAGATCATCAGAGTTTAGGAAGAAATTATCAGACGTAACAGAACTTGTGAAGAACCAACTAGCTTGGATAGGATCCAAGCCGACCTTCCCTGCAAACATGTCTCATAAAACTACATGAAGTCTAAATATGGAAATGGCCATATTAAATTTTGGCTGCAAAGCAGCAGTGAGGTTAAACACAACCATTGATAAAAATTTGGAAAATTGCACCGAGTTTTACAAAGGAATGTGTTCCATTCACAATCAATGCCAAGTTTTAGTAGGTACTCAGGATCAAGACTTCCCAGCTAGAGAGGAGCATTTAAAGAACCTACAAGAAAGGCTGCAAAAAGGGAAAGATGACATATATAAGATTGAATACGTCAATGAGGAGGCTATTGGAGTCTGGATTGTACAAGTTTTGGTTCACAAATAGCTATTGGGAGAATTACTAAGTCAGAATGTACTCAAAGTAAAGGAGATCGAGTCCCAGTTGTCAAAACATGAGGTAGTAGCACGTGTGCTGGAGCCAGTTGAACATCGAATCATTAATGAAGAGGCTCAGGCATGGGATGTTTTCATTTAGACACCAACATGGCCCACTTAAACTTTGTCTTATTCACAAGTGGAGGAGTTATGTAATATTTTTTGTATTTATTCCTTTTTTCCTAGTGAGCACACTAGAGGACATTTTTTTTGTAAACAAAGAGTTAGAGAAGCCCAAGGGGCTAGGGTAACTAAAAGGTCATTTGTAGTTTGTATAAGTAGGGGTAAATGAGAATAGTAAAGGAATTTTCTCTAGCATATATGTTGAAGCTTGTTGTAAGAAGAACTACTTCTTTTTATAATAAGGAAGACTAAATTTTGTTGGAGAGAGGATTGCATGATTCTCAGAGCATGTTGTGTAGATCGCTGAATAAATAATTATTTATGTTTTAGCATACTGTACAATCTGTGAGATCGTTCTTAACCCCTTGAACTATTTCTGTGTTATGAATGATTTTATGTCATGTTATGAATCTTATGCAATGATGAATGATGAATACTTTTACTTCACTGAGCTATCTCTGTGTTAATTTTCTGTTGTATTTATTCCTTCTGAATTTATCAGCTATCTGCAGAATTCTATTTGCAAAAAATGTAGTACATCATTCATTTTTAGTATTTAATCTTGCTCCCCGGGGATAGTTTTAGAATAGATTTAGAATAGCGCTTATTTATCTTTATTTGCAATTAATCTAGGAACTTGCATATAATCCCTTTAAAATAAAATACATAAACGGTGGGCCAGGCCACAACTGGTAAAAGAGATTTAAACTTTACTTTAACTCTACGGTAGCCAAGGACTCAAAGCATGGAATAGATAACTTTGAAACCCTGCTCACAATGGGAGAAGTTTTTTTATTAGAAGACATAGACTTTGGGGTTAAACATATGGAAAATGGAAAAGCTAAGGACATTGAAGGTTACCATGCATAAATATTAAAAAATGGAGGTCATGTCCTCAACCCTCACATGCACAAGCTTTTCAATCAAGCGGTCAAGCAAGGGTTCCCTAAACCTTGGACTCAAACCCTCATTATCCACATTTTAAAAAGTAGGGATACAAATAACCCCTCTAATTATCAGACAATTATGATTAGCCCTCTCTTAGCCAAGTTGTATTGTTGGCCACTTTTCTTAACTCGCGCGACCCAGGTTCTGCGCAGCTCGTTAACCCAACAAATACCTGAGATATCGGCCCGACAGAGCAAGCCCTATCAGCAACACTTGCAAAGAAGGCATAGTCTCACTCGATATATATCTTTGATGGGTAACCTCTAGATCCATGTTTCCACGATTGTCAAGGGATTATAGTCCCTTGCATCGCAGCCAAGGAGCTCAACGAAGGCAACATGATGGATGGATAGAGGAGTCAGCCTTGCACAATTGAGCATAAATACATGTCATCATGCACAACTTGTCCTTTCTTTCCACCTAGCAGCTGGCGCAACTTGTGCGGCACAACTAAATCATATCAACGGACGTATGACTCAAGTCGTAACTCAAGACAGAAGCGCACAGGCCGATATATACATGTACATTTCAATGACGCCCTTTCAACATTCATCTACTGATTACAAGATAACATCATACATTTAAGCAACATTTAGCATTGTACAGGAAGAAAATAACAAACATTCACATAAACATTCACCACATCAATCATCCATTCAAACACAATAGATAACATGGAAACCCATCTGGGAAAAACCACCAAGGTGCTCTTCATCTGGCATGAGAAAAGGGTATATCACCTTGCAGTCTGTAGGATACAGACTGATATTAAGATATGTCTGTGTGACTTCGAATTATGGTTCTCATGCTCTCTAGTTTTCTCTTCTACCCTACCTCTACTGCTAGCGAGCTACACACACATCAGCCAGATCCGTGGCTCAACAACCCCCCTATCACTACCAGACTCTTCCTGAGTCTTCCTTTCCTCTGATTTCTACAACATCATAGCAAAATGGCATCCTTCACTATGGATTACCACTGAACAGACTAACAACCACTGGAAACTAACCTAAAACATAATTCCGATCGATAACAAGAAACTAAAAGCCAACCTTCTAACTATTGAATCTCTCCTATTTATACTATTTTACATGACCACGTAGGGTCGACTGGATACAGGGATTTTGTTAACTGTCGCCATCAGCCACCCCTCAGGCTATAACTGTGGTAATTATGACTTGACACAAGGCACTATCGACCTAACTTACAAATATCCCCTCATATGTGCGTAGCAACAGGCTTACGCCGCCTTAAACGGACATGATCTGAATTATGCACCTGTCACTTTCCGGCCGTTATCACTTGCGCGCTCTTGCACTTGCCTTTCCTTCACCGCACAACTTTCCATTCTATCTGTGTGGGTCCTTTGCTTCCTTCGCGATCTTCCTTTGTTTATGTCGTGCGCGTGGTGCACCTTCCTTTCTTGCGCGCGAGATTCTTCCTTGTGCTCCTTTCCCAGGAAAATAGGCCCCCAACACTCACATGTGGCTCATCTCGAGCCACGAAGCAAGGGACATATGAGGAGGCGCGATCTGCATGGTAGGCTTTGCAATTTTTTTTTTCTTGTGTAGCTTCTTCTGTCTCCTGGCTTGCGCACCTTCTTCCTTCTGTGTGTTTTTTTTTTTGGGCGATGTTTCTTGCACCATGGTTTCTTTGCATACTTAGAATATTTGCTGGGTTACAACACCGATACAATTTCCCTCTTGGAACCATTAGAAGACTCTTAATGGGGGGTTCAAATTTTGAGTTCGCTTAGGAAGACAAAGTAAGCTATGCACTTATTATTGGGACCAACATCCCAGCAAACAGTAATGTTGTCTTTGCTCCAGGACTTGCATCATCTTATCATAGTTCGCCTCCAATTTCACCAAGGGTGGCTAGTGTCCCATTCCAACACAACAATCCAATTGGCCTTGGTTCTTCTGCCATTCTCATGCTCCTGGGGTTTTACCCATGCTTGTGATAGCTTGTCTCCTGCTGCTCTTATTCAATTTTGTCATTTTCTTCATCCTCCTTTTCTCTACCTTCTTGCTTTGCCACCTCCCGTTCTGTAGAGCTGGGAAGTCCAGTGCCCGATCGAAGGTATAATCTTGGAAGTGTGAGGCATTGTCCATATTGAAAACTAGAGAATCCCCAAATTCAAGGGAGTAATCAGAGGTGAGTGATCCGCCAAAATTTGACAAATTTCACCTAAGCATCACGGTGTACAAGCCATATGTGGCGATGTAGCCCTTCTCTATTTTTTTTCCACACACAGGCCTCGCCTAGACTGCTAAAAATTAGGCCTGCTCGCCAGCCCTGCAGACTTTGTCAAATGCGGCAAGGACTCTGGTTCTCACCCCGCAGAGTTTGTCAAATGGGGAAAGAACTCTTGTCCCTAATGGAGTCCTCTCTGGTGCCGTAGACAGGGCTGCTAACCTACTGAACAATAAATAGCCAAGGATGACTTTGCCAGATACTTCTAGCTAGGTCAAATTAGCTTGTAGACTGCTACCATCTTTCTTATTCCCATCTTCAGAAATACTTGACACACTGAAGGCTGCAGCAACTGCTTTAGCCCGCAAGGCTACTCTCCATGACACACCCCAACCCATTTCTAACTATAAGTGGTGCTCAAGCAGCACGAACAAGTGATGTTTTCTCTAGGGGCGCCCATCTCTTATAGGAGGAGCATCGGGTCACCTGCTGTGTAGGCTTATCTAGGTGCATCATTAGGATGAGACCTTCCCTTGGTGTAACAGATCCACCTCTCAGATTTTCTATGATTAACGGTATTGTCATTCTTCCATGCTGACAGTCATCATCAATATTGATGTAATGTCCAGTTACTGTCACAGAGTTTCCCACACTTGATCCATCTAGGGCGATGTCTTCTCGGGAGCGCCAAATATTTGTGGAATATTTATGCATTTAACGGGCTGTCAGTGCCTGCTTGCTATTTGGGACCTCCTGCCCTTTGTCTCTTGGCTGGTTTGCTGGTGGGTTTATAGCACACCATTATTTATGCGCAACTTCTTCTGTCTGTGCAATTTCATATTTTTCGTGCACGCTGCACTAGGGATGCCTCTCTTGCTGGTTTTCAATGTTTTTTTTTGTTGTTGCGCTCCTCGGCTTTATTTCCTTGTACACTTTTAAGTTGCCAGCGTTGAATCAAGTTGCAGAGCAGGATGAACCTTGTCCTGGAATTTCTTCACCATCTGTTGAACCTTAGCGATTTCCTCTGCAACTTCCTCTGCTTGTGCGGCCAACTGCTCCACACGATTGGGATGGACATGTTCTAATGATTCCGCCTGTATTTCTTGTATATTCCTTGAAGTTTTTTCTGTACCGGTTGAATAAATTCTGTGATCCACTCGACTTCTGCCTGATGTGCCTCAACCTCAGCTTCCCTAGCCTTTTCTCGTTCGCGAAGGGTCTGCACTTCTTGCTGCAAACTTTTGATCTCTGCATTTTTTACGACCTTCTATTGGAGGGGAATATTCGTCATTTCTACCTTTGTAGTGCTGATTTTCTTAGTTGTCTCATCTTTGAGCAGCGCTCCCCAAATGGTAGCGACAACATCTGCATCCTTTGCATAGAGTGTTTTTCCTTCTCTGATTTTAACAACAGCTTCAGACGCTGCTCTTCTTCTTTCCTCAAGAACCTCTCAGGGTGTGGTTGGAATTTGCCTTGCTTGCAGCTCCTCTACCTGCTACCGAAGATTCTGTGCGATCTTCGCAAGCCTGGTCACTTTATCCCGATAATCTTCATCTTCTTGCCCTGCTTCTGGTGGGAATGCTGCGATGGAATTATTGATGGAGTATACTAATGTGATGCGGTTTTGCTCATGTGCGAGTATTTCCTGTTCTTTCTTGGCAAGAAAGTTGATGTGCCCTTGCAGTTCCTGCTCTTTCTCCTTCAAGAGAGCCTTGCGCAACTTTTCCTTCCTTAGCTGTTTTTTCGCCTGGTAAGCAACTGCATTTTCCCTTAGCCGAATTTTGGATGTGGCTGCCTGCTAAATGAGATAGACTTCCTTCAAGGCTAGCTTTGATAAGTCTATCTGTGCATTGTTATCATCAGGACCTGCACTTGTCTCTGCATCTGCCTCTAGTGTCTGCCTCTAAATTACCACTCTAATTGGCGGCACTAATGCTGGTGTAACTAGTGGAATACTGGGATCAACACCATATGTCTCGGCCTCCACTGTAGCTTTGACATCCTAGATGGCCTCTATCAACTTATTGAGATGTCCCTCGACTTGAATAGCAATATTTACTTGCTGCATCTTTAGACTAGCGAGGTTATCTTGTGCGACCTTAGAAACAACATCGACAAGTTCTCGCAAATCATCTTCAGTCAATGTATTTTTGTTCACTGTTCTATCTGCTTTCTGCTTCGTACGGGACAAGTGGCCCTCTTCTTGCTGCGTATGCATCGATGTCTGTGCACAGTCTTGATTTGGTGTGTGGTTTGATGCATGATGGTCTGAGTCATCAATATTATCATCGTCCTCATTGCGTTCTAGCGATGGATCATCTTGGTTGTCATCGCCTTCATGCTCTTCACCATTAACTTGGTGAAGAGGTGGTTCCTCTGCATTCTACCCTTTAGGCAGTGGATCTGCTAGTGGGCCGTGCCACTCCTCCGGCCAAAGATGAATAATTGCATCCACATCCTCTTCTGTGACCATGAACTCCGCATGGTGCACTTGATTGAGTGGGTCCCTTGTTGGAAGTAGGGTTATAGTATGCGTGTGAGCTTGAAACTTGATGAATGCAGCATACCTATGTACGGTCGCAGCGCAGATTTTGTGGGATTGCCGAAAAACTTCACACAACGCTTCTCCATGGACAAAGAATGCAATGTTGCTATCTTTCTGGTGATCGCTGTCCACCTTGTCTTCCCACATATTTTGGTACCTTTACCCAAGGCAAGGTAGCAAGACATCCATCTGGACATAGTCTAGCAGGTTTCCCCACACAGTGAACAAAATCAAGATCAATAGCCAAGAATAGTGGAATTTGTATGCATCCTTATGCTGGGCCTGTAGCACATCGTCTATGAGTGCGTTCAACAGGTACCGTGACCAATTGAATTTTACTCCTAATGCACATAAATCTGCCAATTCGACCACTACTGTGGAACATTGAGTGGGTATCGCCTTGTGGAACATCTTACAAGATAGGATCTTTACTGCAACATGGACGCCTTGGTCCTAGATGGGCCCAATCAAGTAGCCCCAGCTCGCTCACTGAAGCCTATGATTTCGTTTGATGGGGTTACCATATTGCTTGGTCAAGTATGTCACAGGATCTTCGCCTTCATTTGGGAGGTCAGTGATTCTTGAAATTAACTCAGTGCTGATTGGATATGGATGATCTAGCCATAGGAATCCTCCGTGGAAGCAGACCAATAACTACTTTACATACGTATTAACTTGTATTCTATGGCCAAAGTGAGGCATGAACATCATGTTGGTTAGACCTAAGCGAGAAAGTCCCTCATCCCAGTCCCTTGGCTTGAGTACCTAGGCGTCACTTATGGTGGACTGTTCGGCTACCATTCGGTCTGTTATATGCAATCCTTCCTGCTGGTGAATGTCAAAGTATTGGAACTTCAACCTAGCCAGTTTAGGCAGGATATCCTTTAGTAGGGTATCGTCGTTAGGAATCCTCAACGATACCAGAGTGGTCACCTCCTTCTTTGGGAGATCCCCCTCCTGTGCATCGGTTCTCCTTGGGTGAATGTAACATGGGAAATTCGGGTCAACCTGCTCTGTCTTTGGCTCTCTTTGTGGCAGCACGTTGTCGTTCCTGATATCTTTTGGTTGCTCACCAACAGGTTCCTTCCCTCACTGTTCCAGAGCGGCCACACTCTTGCGTTTTCTTTGCTGGAGCACTGGTTTTGCAGATGCCTCTCCTAGTTGCGTCACACTGGGCTGCCTCAGCTCTCTGTTGGGCACTACTGCTACTTGTTGCTTGCATGTTCTTTCCATGGGGTTAGTCTCTAGTTTCTGTACTACATATGATTGTATTTCTTGCTCCTCATCAATGGGGCAACCAGAGATAACAGTGGCGTCTGATGCCTCACTGTCACTGGGGATGTTAATTACCATGGGCACCGGTGTAATTGAACAAGGATGGCAGGGTTTAGCTCTATAGCCACGTGGCTCTAGTTGTCACTGTGCGTAATAGAATGCTGGAGGGGGAAGCTGAATATTTACACAGTCCTCGACGTTCTACAATTATCATTTGACAGAAGGTCAAGGTCTAAGCAATTTACCAGATTGCTTCTACCGACACTTTCTGCATTAACTTCTGTGAGTTTCTTTCTGGGCTGGACCTGTCAGGCTAGTTATGGTAGTTATTCCAAGGACAGGTGATGGGACCAACAATTACACCACCCTGTTCCTCATACCATGTCGAGTTAATGTCACTTAGCTAACACAGTTGCCAGAATCCTTGTCGGAGGTTCGTAATTTAATGCTGGCTAGCTTGTCATTCCTGCTTTTTGCATCCTTTTGCCACTTTTTCTTTATCCGGTGTACTAACGACGTTTTGATTTGCTCACTTTTTCCGCGCACCCTTTTCCTTGCTTGAGTTCGTGTGGTGACTTGATTCATGCGCGTCTTGTTGCTTGTGGTTTTATGCTGGTTCTGTCGCAATCCTGCAATAGAGTAGATTACGTCTTTTGGCCTCTCAACTCTTTTTTTTTAATACATAACCTGAGATGTTATGTGTGTCATAGCATGGTTTCAGGCGAGTACCATTCACCATACCCATGACATGGGTACCATATATTCTTCTAAAGTTTTTGTGCGACTGCATCAGTACTGTGCGCGATCCTATATGGCCCTAGCCATTATGTCTTTAGCTTATTCGGTTGCTTGAACCCTTTGTTGTCATACTGTAAGACAATTCTTCCTTGTTTAGATGGATTAACCCTTATATATTGATCATACCATGCCTTTTGTTGCTTCTTACTTGGTTGATCACTTAGTCGTAGGGATATTTTCATCTCCCCTAAGTCTCTCACTATTCCCCTCATTTCTGCGAAGTTTGCATCGAATAGGTTCTGAGACTCATGCAGTAGATATATGATCCTTGCAATTGCTTCATCATCCCAATAATCTTAGCTATTAGCAGAATTTGGGTTCTTTGGCGATCCAATATGTACTTCCTTGATTTGCAGGGGTTGGAGGAACTGACCACTCGAAATGCTAATTCCTTCTACTTCTCGTATGCCCTCTGCTTTTGGTCTGCTGATGTTACTCGGATTATCATATGGGTCTCTGGTTATACTGTACTACTGAATGGTTGCACTGCATTAGTGAGGATTAGCCTCTTTTTTAGGGGTCTCCTTAACTATACTCCCTTTTTCCTTCTAAAGTGCAGTGCCAATTGTAGGGTGCTCATCAGCAAATTCAACTGTATGCTCAACCTGCTGGGCTCCTTGTCCCAACTCTGCAGAGGTATGCCAGGTTTTAGGTGTCATTTCCAAAGTATATGTGAAACCCTCATAGGTGGGTAGCTCCATTGACTCAGTGTCCACTCGTCACAAAGACCTTGTAATTCTTGCACACCTTCTCATAGAGACTTCATGTAATCTATTTTGCCAACCCTCTAAAGCCTCAACTGAGTCAGATGTACATGAACCCACACATCTCCAGTTCAGGTTTCCTTCTGCTATTGGATTGGTACAATATTCTTGCATAGATATGACATTATAGATCTAATTAAGGTAGTCACCTTGTCCCTGATTATAGATAGGCTCAACATATCTCTGTCCCTCAAATGGATCGATGGGTGATACTACCCTCATTTCCTCATCTTCGAATGAGAGGATCCTTTTCTAGAAGTTTATGATGATCCAATTGTCTATGGCCCAATCTATTCCCAGCAGAGCGGGGCATGGATTCATGTCATCAACAATATTAATGACTTCAAAGTTTGCGAATGTGCGCAATACTTCAACATCGACGGGTGCATTGCTCAGTCGGCCAATAGGTAGGACCTTCACCTGATTGGCCAGTTGCAACTAGATAGGAGACTAGTCCAAGCGTGGATTGCCCATACTTTCCCATGTTTGTCGTGTCAAAATATTAACATCTGAGTCTAGATCCAAGATGATATAATCCATATCGTAGTCACCTATCTGCATAGTCATCCTCAAATCAGGACCAGTTTTACAATTTTTCTGTACTTGGTTAACTTTCTTCTCAGGTTAGGGTTCTACAGAAATCTCTTCTATCATTTCTTGTAGTTCTGCAATAACATCTTTATCTTGCATTAGTGTTAAACAACTTGACATAAAGTTTCTTAGATTACTAACCTTTGGTGGAGCCTTCTTCTGCAATATGTGTTGAAATCGTTCAGGCATGTCCTTGACTTCTGTAGAAGTCGATGGTACTTTTGAGCTAATGAATTCTGATTGTACATCCCATAATATTTCTTTATGTTTTTGGACGGTCGGTGGTTCCTTTTTCTGCGTCGTTGGTCTCACTTGTGGCTGCGGTTGCTCTTGCAGTTTATCCTGGTCTACTCCAGTCATCGCACCTCCTCGAGTTACGACAGTGATGTTTAGGTCTCATGCTTCAGCTGAAATCATCTGGATATTCACATTTGGATTCAAGTTCAGTTTCAGTGGAGGGTTAGGTGTTGCAATGGTTCTTGCTTGCCACTTTGCGATGAGCTGAGGACATTGTTCGACATTATGGTCCTGTCCCTTATAGTATGAACATGTCTTCATAGGCTCTAAACAATATCTGGCATAGCGACCCAGCTGTCCACAGTTATAGCACATAACTTGACCTTTGCCTCTGCCAAATCCTCTGCCTCCACCTCTTATTTTGAAGTTTACACCACCCCTTCCCTACGGGTGTGGCTGTTGTGATGCGTACTGGTTTTGCTAGTAGTGTGACTGATACGGGATTTTTTGTGCGTAGGGATGCTGAAGCGCGTATTGCAGTTGATACTGATTAGATGGGAACTATGCAGGATGATACGAGGCTTATGCATGTTCAACCTGAGTCAACCCTTCATTTTTCATTAAGTAGGTGCCAACAGTCTTTTATTTCAAGAGCTGATATGCTCTACAATATTTTTCATCATGACCTACTAATTTACAAAATTTACAGAATAGGTTTGCAGGGGTACTTACAAATTTTTGTAAATATAAAAATTCTTCATCACGGTGGCCTCTTGACTGGCATATATGACACCATGGCATCCCATGGCCGTTTAATGGGTTGGGTGCACCTGATGTGACATAGTTCAGGAAATTCGGATAGTTATCCTTAGTGTGTCCATCCGTCCTAGATTTTGTGCACCATAAATATTCTTGTGCTTCTTTACCCTTCTTGATGTATTGAAGTTGTATCGTCAGATTGTCCAGCTGTGACTGGATCTGCACCATCCCTGCAGCACCATCGCCAATGGGCGAGGCTTCTAACTTCATTGCCAGTTCTAGTCCTTATGTCTGCGATTCAATCTTCTACTGCATCATCGACCCTCGGATGTGTGGTAGTAGCGTAACAATAAACCACTCTTTATGTTGTACATTGGACATTTGGAAGCTTACTTTGGCCATCAGTGTTTTAAACTGTTGGTCAAAATCCCATACCGTTTCTGCCAGTGCTTTCTTGATTTCTTTGATTTCGGTAATAAACTATGACTCCGATTCAGGTTTTCTGAACTCAGAGATCATTGCAGCTCGAATCTCCTCAAGGGTCTTCTATGGTGTTCTGGTTGGTGCAACACAGAACTTCATGAACCAGTCTAGCGTGCGACCGCTCAAGGTCGTGATCATATGCGCCTTCTTTATGTCTGTATTATGGACTAAACACACCATCCAAACAGCTTCACAGATGAACCAATGTTGCTCTGGGTCTTTCGTTCCATTTCCATTAAATGTGGGTAACTGGACATCTGTCGCAACCATTGAGTTGGCCTCAGGGTTTTCCGTGACAAGATTCAAAGTGGGTGTACATTCTTGTGCACTAGTTCTAGGGCTAGCGCTATCCATATTAGCGGTCCTTTTGGGGGATGAAATTCTAGATCTTGCCTCAAGTGATATTGCTGGTGTTATGTAGTTGTGCTCTGACCCTGATGTCTCCTCAGAGTCCTCAAAATCTCTAGGTCCTTCCTAAATTGGGCTGTAGTCCTCCTCTTCGTCGCAATACCCTTCGACTTCACATGACCGAAGTTCATGTTCGCTTTCCTTAAACAAACTAGGATTCCATCGTCCCCTTTCGGTTTTTATTCTCTTTCCTGATTTGAATCTTCTCCCACTCCTTAGGACTCCAAACTCGAGTTCAGGTTCTGTTCATCTGGGGAACATTTCAACTCATCCTTCCCCATCTTCTTAATAGGTCATCCATGACATAGCCTCCTTCTAGGCACGGGACTCAACTACTCAGCTGCAAAATACCCTTCTCATAGGCAACCATTTTTATCCATGTACTGACACATAACAAGTATTGTAGCTAGGGCTTTCACCCTAGTTACAGGCAGGAACGACTACCTTCCATCTATAGGACGAAAGGGTAGGGTTCTTGTGAGGTGGAAGAAAACCTGCAAAACAAGGTTAGGGCCAAGCTACGAAACCCTGCATGAAATAGTTATAAAACAAAATATAGCTACAAGAAATCAATGGAAGACTTGCAGCAAAGCATTAGTAAAGAAGCCTGCAAATGAAATAAGTTAAGAAACTACAATAAAAATGAAAGAGAACACAAGTATAGCTTTTGTTTGGATGGAAATGGGCCACCATGCCCTAGATTTGGAAGCACCTCTCTCTCTCTCTTTGAGATGGAAGCTTGGCTTGTGGAGCAATGGAGAAGAGGGAGGGTGAATGGCTTGAGAGGCAAAGGGTCTCAAGGCACTCACATGGGCATCATAATGATAGGGAGAGAAGGAGTGTTTTGAGAGTGACCCACACCCCTCTATTTATACTTTTTCTTTGAGATTTAGGGTTTTAAGCCCCTGGTTAGGGCTTTAGCCCCTTTTTTGGGCTTTAAGCCCCTTTCGCCCAATTCTTAGCTCCTTTGGGGGTATTAAGCTCCTTTGATGGGTTTTAGCCCCCTTTTGGAGGTTTTAGCCCATATGAGAGCTATTTTGGCTCTTTTTAGGGGTTTTTAAGCCCTTTTTCATATTTTTGAGCCTTAGCAAGGGTGTGGGTGTCAAATGAGGGTCGTACATAGATGTCTTTGGGTGGTGTAGGCCATGTAGAGCTCATTGAGGGATTTTTTGGGTTAACAGATTGCCCCCTGATGTGTGAGGGTAGGAGCTCATCGTATGGTTGACGGACATCATAGGATTTTCTGGGGAGAGGTGGTGCTTCCTGGGCTGGGGCATGGTGGATTTTGGTTTTTGTATTAATATGGTTCCCATCAATGGGTGAGATACAAATAATGTGTGACATGTATATGGACGAGGCGGGCATCCCCATGCTCATAACAATGTCAAAAGAATAATGTGATCTAAGCTCTATAATACAAGAGCTGATCATGTACAACTGTTGTTACAATAGTGGTTGCCTCAATGAGAGGCAGAATACAATACTGATATGAAGAACTGCTACATTGGACCTGTTAGTGATAGAAATTGTTCTCAGACTACTAAATAACAAGCCAACACAATCTCAATAAATAAAAATAAGTAAAATAGGTTTTTTAGGGTTTTGGTTGTGTAGTTTGTAAACAAGAGGGTAAAAACTCATAAGGCTAAGACAAACACTAAATCATGCAACAATGAAATACTGAGATGTATCATATATGAAACATAAACCAGATCAACATAAGCACTTTACTGAATTTCATCCACATCTCACAAGCATTCCATGAGAAATAACCTTAAATAAGAAATGAATTTATAAAATGAGTGATTACACTAATCAGAAACGAAACCAGCAGATAAGATAAAAAGGGCTTATAGTTTGCATATATACCATAATCAGTAATTCAAAATACATAAGAGTTTCTGAAACTTAGCTCTGTATAGTAGCTAAAAGCCTCCCCTTGTACAAAAATTTGAACCCCCTATCATTCTATAGTCTTACTTTTATTTTAGTTACCAAAAACAATTACATAACTGAAAAACTATTTTTTAGGTCATACCATCGAATCACTTAGAAAAATAAAGTCATTCATACTAAACTAACTTCTTTACAAAAATTAACTAATAACACCTATCATTTAAAGCATTTTACAAATCTTTAGAAACCTCTGCCAAAAGGGCTATCCCATCCAATGCTTGAGTCTTTCTCCTTGTTTTATGATGATCAACTTCTAGGTCTTTGACTCTTTTTGAAAGCTCCTGATTTTGTTGTGTTATGTCTTGAACAGTTTGCTTCAATTCTGCACACAGACTTTGTGTCTTTCTTTTTCTCTTCAAAGCTTCCTTAGAGACTGCAATTAACTCTTGGTAATGGCTATTGACCTATTCTAAATCCTCTCTTAATCTTCTGTTAGCAACTACTAACCCTTCATTTGTTTCATGCAGGATTTATATCTGATACTTATACTATTTGATGCTTCTCTGTAAGTTCTCGTTCTCTGAATCAATACATTGTCCTTCTGAGGCTGAATGCATTCCTTCTGGCATCCAAGGAATCTTCAATTTCTTAAATATCTCCTCATCCCCCTCTTGCTGCTTTGTCATAGTTATAGGAACCCCTGGAGACTCATTAACTTCAAAGCTGCATTGAGCTGATGGTTCTACAATCTTTTCTTCCTCTGCACAAAAACTTGTCATGACTGAGTGCTGCTTCATTAAATCATCCTGATGATGGCCTAAAGTTACTTTCCTTCAAACCTCTTTTAATATCTTTGAGATTTTAGTTTTAGTTAAGGCTGACTTATCCTTTAAAGTAACCTGTTTCTTACCTTTCATCTCTTTTACATCCAAGCCTTCATCCTCTTCTAACTCTTCTTGGGGAGAAGAGTCTTCTATCAATGTGATTTTCTTCTGAGCTAACTTAGGGTTTAAAAATTTTTTCATGTTCAATCTCAATTTATTCTTGGGTTTGATCTTAGGTCTCCAACCTACCCCAATCTCTCCCAGCATGCTCAAATTTTTTCCTTGGTTCTTTATGGCTGCTAGCTGAAACACCTTTCTTTTGACTCCTTGTGACACCAACTTCTCTTCAGACTGTTCTTGTAAATCTTGTATACTGTCAGCCCTAGCTTCATTAATCAATGGGATTTTCTTACTTCTGATTGTACTCCCATAGGGAATTGTTCTTGTTCTAACAAACTTTCATCTACTCCCTGATTTACTTCTTCATGAAGGCTATCTTCTACATGATCTAAATCCTGCATTTGAACCTTCGATATTTCATCTTCATCAACTTTATTCTTTTGTTCATGTTCAACATTTTCATCCCTTTGTGTCATAGATTTTCCTTGCACACTATCTTCATCTGCTTCAACTATGACATTTTTCTTCCATTTCTTGACTAAATTCTGTGCTTTGTTCACTTGTATTTTCTTTGATTGGTCTTCTTTCTCAGATTGAAACCCATACTAGAATAGAAAATAGTCCCAGGTATTTTCCTTCTTTTGGAGCACTGTACTTTTGATTAACTTTATCAAACCATGATGAAATATGGACTGTTGAGTATGATCTTGATGCTCTTTTACTCTCCTGGACATCTTTTGCAAACTCTTTAGGAAAAATAAAGGAAGGTTCATCTTTGCTTCATGATTTAGATGCTGCAAAACCTGAAATGGTATTTAAACACAAATGCATATCTTCCTTCACAAGTTACATAGCTTTGTATAATTTTAAATGGTTCTCTCCACTCTGGTTTGAACTTCTGTATATGCACTCCTTTACCCCAATACACAACAACATTTGGAAGCAATTAATTCTGTGAATTAAAGGTAAAAGGTACCTTCTTGAACCAATATTCACCTTCATCAGAAATGCATGTAGCCTCTGCTATTAGCTCTCTAGTCAGCTCAATCTTTAGGGTGTCAAAAGTAACTATGTCATTGTCCAATCCCTGAGCAAATTTATATGAAACTTCTGTGTGATGTCCATCAATCTTCTGAAAATAATTCAACCATCCTGGCTCTGAAAATAAACTTGCACAGTAAGGGAAAGATTGAACCCAAGACATATATGAGGCTTCAACTCTATTTGTTTTCCCACTCCTCTTCATTCTGGATGATTGATCTTAATTGTGCTTCCTTCAGTAAAGAGTTTAACACTATTCGAATGTTTGCAAATTTAACAGTCAATCATATGCTGAGAAAATTAAACCCTTGACATGAATTTTACTTCTCAAACTGATAAGTATTTCGACCCTACTGACAGAAAATATTTGACATTGAGCAAAAATTGAGTTTATGAACTGGCATTCTTAGTTAATATCAATAACTAATCCTCTGTCAATGTGAACCCGAACTCATGGAACATGTCAATAATTCATTTCATACCTGCTTGAATAATGGATTCGGTTGCTAGAAATTTGCTTTCCTGTCTTCCCAGGTGTCCAATATCCTTCTTAAGTCTATCTCTAGCTTCCACGATAGTGCTAAACAGTTACCCTGCAAACCCTAAATAGCCGACCTTCTTCAATCTTCAACCACAAACTGCCAGGTCTTCAAACGGTTTCTATGATCTTCATGCATTCAGGAAATGCATAGCTGATAGCGAATTATCCTCAACATGCATAATCATTATCATGCCACTATTTTGTATCTTCTAACCTCCAGACAACCGCAACTCACCCAAATGATTCTTTGCCTGATCTCACAACACTTGTCACAATGATTATTGTGGCTGAAACACGTATCAAATTCGTCGACAGGTGTGAAAGACTTCTCTTATGCACAAATTTTGAAAATTACGAGCCAAAATCATGACTTTTCAAATAGCACGATTTTCTTGTAGCGCCCTTGTTTACCTTTTCTGAGCTTGCGCTACAAGAATATCTATTTTAACAATTTTTTAACCAAAACTCATAGCAAGGGGTTAAATTTTAGTTATTAGTTTTGAATAAAATTTTATGATATTATTTTATAACCTTTAAGTCATATATACATTCTACAAGCCCCTAAAAACCATGAAATTCACTAAGTAAAACCAAAATTAAAAGAAAACCTATCAACTCAATTATAAGTATAAGCCTGAAATCAAAGAAAAATTTAAAAGAAACTAAAGTCAAAACTTTAAAATAAAAAGAAAGACCATACTTTAAAAACAAGCAAATGATTTAAAATGAGAAACAAAAACAGGCTATAATAGGACCCATGGCATTCTCATGGAATGCTATATCTTCATGATTGATGGTCTGTTGGATTTGGAACGATACATAGTTGTAGGGACCCACTGACGGAGAGTCAAAGTCTCTGTGGTACAAATATGTTGCATGAATCATAAATCTATATAGAAGCATTGCTGGGGCTTCTGAACACTATCTCCAATGCAACCCGAAAATCACAAGGGACATCAACCTATTTGGGTCCCTCAAATAGACGCATCAATGTGCTAGATTCATGTGACATCCAGGGTCTTCGACCAAATATTGTACAGACCAATACCATGTATGAATCTCAACGGTGTGTTGATGTAGTTGGAGTCAAGCACGTGAGAAACAACCATCCTGAGGGGTGCTAAGGAATCCTCTCAAGTGGTCCAAGGAACTCATCAATGAGGTTGATGAAACCAGGATACAGGGACCTCTGGGTCTATCCTATGGAATATGTGTGTTGTCGTTGACAGAGGGAGACCTACAACTGGCCAAGGCAATGGTGTTTCCTTGACCAGAAGTGTGGGGGAGATAACCGAAAGATGTGAGGCAATTTGAGGACTAACCTATTGAATGAGAGGGGGGGGAGGGGGAGGAGTTGAACAAGGGCATGGAATCACGGGGGACTCAAACTCCCTTGGTTCAGAGTATGACGACAGGGCGGAAATAGCTGCAAATGAAACTGACTCATGGGAAAGGGATCATAGCTGTAATACCGGGAATGTAATTGCAGATGGGAAATACTTGGGGGAGGTAGACACTTTTGGTATTGATGGGATCCAAGGAAGACACATTGTAGAATAATTTGAACAAAGGAAACCCAAAGTAGGAATACTGCTGAAGTGTTATCTGTGGGGTGGTGTATAGAGACACCATTGTGGTACGAGCTCGTGGATTTTTGGAAAGCCCGAGAAAGTAAATGATCGATGGTGATTTAAATTTTAGAGAGTCTGAAAGCATGAAGAAGACTCCAGTGGGGGCTCTTTTTCATTGATAGTCTCCTGTTCCCGAAAGAGGTTAAAAGTGTACATAGGTGAGCTTGCTCATCCTTTAGGGGATGAGAGACTTCTTTACCGTTGGTAGTCCAATCAGGCCAGAAAAGGTTAAACCTATACTGACTGGACAGTCATTCAGATACTTTTATGAGCATGAACGATACCAAGTTTGCTCGGTGATATTTTCTTGATGAGAAGGTTGGAAAAGAGCTTAACGACAACCCATGGTGAGATTTTTCATAAAGTTTGGCCCCTCTGCCTGAGAAATCATAAAAGGATGCAGAGGGGAATGGTCTTGGCTTGAATGTGCCAAGGTGGTCCTTTTCAGGTGGTGGTCTACATAGTCCGCAAAAGGAGATAAATGAGATGATGTAAACTCCCTTTCCTATACTTTAACGAGCGAGAAAAGGAGCAATTGCACTTGGCAATATTTTCATTCTTTTAGGAGTGAGAAAAGAGCTTAAAAGAAACTCTGGTATGGTCAACCGATCGAGGGGGAACTGATGGTGCCCCCATGTCGAGATAATGGACAGTGGTACAAAAGTCATCTGTGCAATATGGATGAAGCAAGTGGCTCTTAAATGTACCAATACATGCACATGATATATCGCGGTAGAGGCATGCGATTCATTGCGGTAGAGGCATGCAAACCGAGGTGGCTCTTGGATAGAGGTGAGGAGACTCGTGTGTGAGTTTTTGTGGATGGACTTGACTACATATGGTGTGAGTGCAAGTCCGGAGGTAGTCATATGCCAAATGGATGCAAAATAAATGATCCACCCTTCGGGTGATGGTACAAAAACCCACGTAAGGTGCAATGGACAGATTAGATAGTTATATGCTGAAATGATAAAATGATGTGTCTTTCGAAGAGATGGTCCGGAGTCCCGCATGAGTTGTAGTAGGCAGGGGTGACACAAGTACAGGTCCGGAGACACTTGTATCACAATGTGGTATGTAAACCGAGGTGAATTCCAGGAAGTGGTCTCGAAAATTACTTATTAAACATGAGATGATGGTCTCATTAAAAGATAGGATTTTGATCCCGGAGGTGTGAGGGACGTCTTGAACAGGATCTAGGTGAATATGAACTAGCAGCTAATGGTAATGCCCCTAAATCGGGGGTTTCTTATTTGTGGTAAAAATGTTGTAAAACAGAAAAGGAAAACCAAGTGACTCATTGGTGATGTTAAGCGTAAAATCTCTTGAGGTAGAGCCTGTTGTGGGGATTCTCCAAGAGTTGTCCATCAGAGTCAATAAGGGTGTATTCCCCTTTTCCAAGGAAACGATGGATGACGTATGGGCTGTACCACATTGACTCGAACTTTCCTTTGCATAACTTGTCATTGGGTTGGTCATAGACCAGAACCATATCGCCTTCGCTGAAGGTGCGAGGGTGGACATGGGAGTCATAATGGGCCTTTGACCATGTTTTCGCTGCTTCAATGGCTTGGAGGGAAGCTCGACAGTCTTCTATTGTTTGCTTGAGTTGGAGGAGTTTTTCTTCCAAAGGTGAAGTATCAAGAAGGAGTTCAACCACTAGGTGGAGTGATGGGATCTGGAACTCTATAGGGAGTACTGATTCAATGCCATGTACTAGATGGAAAGGGGTGAAACCGGTTGCAGTTTTTGTGGATGTGATGCCAGTTGGTTTTATGGTTTCCTACCATCCTTTGGAGCATTGTTTTGATGATCTTGTTGACTACTTCAACTTGGCCATTGCCCTGGGGGTAGTAGGAAGATGAGTACTGGTGTTCAAATTTCAATATGGTTGGAAAGCTCAATCCAAACAACATCTTCAAAGTGTTTACCATGGTCTGAGACCAATTGTTTGGGAACACCAAATCACGAAATGACGTGGTTAAAGAAGAAACGTGCTGCTGTTTCACATTTGCAATCAAATGTGGGCATGGCCTCGGCCCACTTGGTAAAGTAATCAATTGCCATATTGATGTATTTATGGCCATTGGTCAAGGCAGGGTTGTTTGTCATGAAGTCAATTTCCCATTTGTAGAAGGGACCGACTGTGACTACGGGGTGTAACGGTGCAGGGGGGGTTCTTTCCTTTGGGGCGAAGAGCTGACAACTACGACAGTGTTTGACTTCCTCTATGAAATCAATGAATATGTAAGGCCAGAAGTAGTCGGCATGCAAAATCTTCTGGGTGGTTGCTAGACCTGAAAGGTGGCCACCGCAAGCTCCACTATGATAGTCATTGAGGATGGTCTCAGCCTCGTCACAGGTGAGGCAACATTGTAGGATGGTATCAATTACTCGATGATACAAAACATCTCTAATCATAATATGGTGAGTGGATTGATGTCGGATACGTCATCTGTCTTTGTAGTTTAAGTGGGCTGCGAATTTTTGTGTGCGTAAATATAGGAGGATGTCCCCATACCATGGGTCTTCCGTGGATATGACGAATAGGAAATCATTAGGGAGGTCATCCTTGGGTGGTGGTGACATGGTCAGTGGAGGTAGATCTATCATTAGCACGAACAACATGAGTGCCTTTGTGCTTTTTGGAGAAACAAATTCCAACTCGAATTCTTGGAGAGCGACTACCCACTTGGCCACGCAGCCTTGTAGAAGGTGACGGGTTAAGAGGTACCGCATTGGATTGGAATCAACCAATACACGGATATGGTTTGCAATGATGTAGTGGTGCAACTTGTGAGCCGAGAAGATGACGGCGAGGGCCACTTTCTCTACGGGTGAATATCGCAGTGGGGGACTTGTCAGCCTATGGATGACATAATAAATCATGTGCTCATGGAGAGCATCGTCTTCTTGGACCAAGACTCCAACAATGGCATTTTCTGAGGTGGGCACATAGAGAATGAAGTCTTGGGTGAAGTCTGGCGCTGAGAGTAATGGTGCAGAAGCCAGGGCTTGTTTGAGTGCATCAAATAATTCATGCGCTTGCTAATCCCAAACAAAGGGGATTTTTGTGTGGAGTAGGTGAATGAATCCATGGGATTTTGTTACATACTCTGGTACAAAGTGGCGAAGGAAGTTGGCCTTGCCTTGGAGGCTCTACAGTTGCTGTCGAGTTTTTGGTGAAGGGACATCAAGGATAGCTTGAACTTTGAGGGGGTCCACCATTATCCCTTTGTGGGATATGATGAACCCGAGCAGACGGTATGCTGGGACACAAAAAATGCACTTTAGGGGGTTCAAGTGAATTTTGTACTTGCGGCATCACAAAAATACTTGCCGCAAGTCGTTTATATGTTGTGCTCATTTTCACAATCGAGCGGTAAGATCGTCTAGGTATACCAATATGATGTGGATGAGGTCATGGAAACAATATGTCATGGCGTGTTGGAAGGTGGCTCTAGCGTTCTTTAGGCTAAAGGGAATTACTCGATACACGAATGTGCCCTGTGGGGTTGTTAATTTAGTCTTGTAATGATCTTCTTTCTGGATCTAGATTTGGTTATATCCGAAAAACCCGTCCATGAAGGAAAAGACCTCATGTCTGACGCATGCATCGATAATATGATCGATGAAGGGGGTTGGGAAGTTGTCTTTGGGACATGCCCAATTCAGATCGTGAAAGTTTGTACAAACCCGGATGTTACTCTATTTTTTATTCATGGGAACAGGATTTGAAACCCAAGTGGTGTATGCAATGGGGTGAATGAAGTCGGATGTGTGCAGCTTCTTGATTTCAGCTTTGATCGCGACAACTTTGGAGGGATGGATGGGCTGCTGCTTTCGGCATACGAGGGCTACATTGGGCCATGTGTTGATCTGGTGCTCCATAATGGATGGATCCAACCCGAGTATTTTAGTGTAGGACTAGGAAAAGATGTGGGAACAGGATTTGAAACCCAAGTGGTCTATGCAATGGGGTAAATGAAGCTGGATGTGCGCAACTTATCCATTTCAGCTTTGACCGTGACAACTTTGGAGGGATGGATGGGCCATTACTTTTGGCGTATGGGGGCTACATCGGGCCATGTGTCGATCTGGTGCTCCACAATGGATGGATCCAACCTGAGTATTTTAGTGTAGGACCAGGAAAAGATGTCGTGGAATTCTTGGAAAAGTGCTTTGTAGGAGGCAACTTCTTTCGGGGAGCAGGATGCCCCCAACATGATTTCTTCAACAACCTTAGGATTAGTTGAGATGTTGATTTTGATGGTTGGTGAGATGTTGGCCATGTTCCATTATTTGAAGGCATATGGTGCCAGAATGGGATTTTTGAACCAATCGACTTTCCCATGAATGAAATCCTTGGTTTCCACGAAAAACTGGTCAGACTGCGACAAAAGCTCTTCAGGGAGGAAGAACGAGCGATGGTGCATGTTATCCCATGGGTATTTTGGGGCTGTTAAGGCTTCAAGTATCTCCTCATCATTGCAGAAGCAATGAAGAGACAACTTTGATGGACCGTCAGTGATGGTAGAGACAAGGGGATCTGTAGAACTGGACATCATGTAAATGAACATGGTGTATGAAGAAGGAGGTGGGGGGTGGATTTCTTTGATCAGAGTGATCTTAGATTCAAGGGAATGTTGTCAAAGGTTGGCTAGGGCCGTTCAAAACTCAGAAAAGTCCAGAAAGTGGTGAGAATAATGTCCATACAATCCGCAAAGGGCACAACCATGGTTTGTTCTCAACGACTTGTTTCTCACTATTGGCCTGCTTGGGACTTCAACCACGGGGAGGTTTTCCGTTGTATCCATGGCATCCAAATGTGCATAGATTATGGGAATCTCAGGGCAGTTTTGGGTTGGATGGCCTTGTTCTTCACAGACGACGCAAGGTGGGATCTATCGAGGTTTAGCGGTAGCTTTTGTGTTTTTTCCCTTGGCCCTTTTTAGGTGGGGCGGTGCGGGTGTAGTTGCAGTGGTCATTTTTGCGGGCCAGGTGGAGGATGATATTTGACTGCAATGGGTTGTACAAGATTTAAGACTACCTAGGGTATTAGGGGTTGAGCCGGTGGATCGAGGTACCACATGGGAATCCCCAATGTAATATTGGGTAAGTTTAAGGTAGCCATTACTGGCTTACTCATGACGCCAGGGGGGGCAATAGGAATGGAATTGTGTGGATTAGGGATGAGCCCAAATAACTCCCTGATGGTTGCATGTGGGGATGGGGTTGTGGTTGCAACTGTGTGTAATGCTGCAGCTACGGATGGTGTTGCGGTTGTGCATACCGCTGCGGCTGTGGATGATGTTACAGCTGCAGATTTTGTTGTGGCTGCTGTTGGAGCTGCGACTGTGGTTGATGTTTAGGTGCGACAGTGCTGGATGAGAGCATGCAAAAGTCCACATTCTCATTTAGTGTCAGTGGTGGTGACACTAAGGGGAAGGTAGCCATGATGGTGGTATCGGCAAACAACCTAGGGCCCACATTCAACAATGGGGAGGCTGGTATGTTGTTAACCATGGTGTTGGCTGCAGGGATAACATTGGCGGGCACAGTTAGCCGTTGCGGATTGATGGTATTGATAATAGGGATAACATTTGCTGGTTTAGTTATCCCTTGCAGATCGTGATAAGTTAGTTGTTCAACCGTCATGATTTTCCCGTTGTGAGGGAACATCATGACATGAAAAACAGTTGATGCTTTGGCTCTCATGGCGTACATATAACTTCTTCTAAGGAGAAGGTTATAGTCCAACTGAGCATTGACAACCTATATGTCAATCAACATTGTTTTCCCGGCTAATGTGATGGGGACGTGCGGGAGGATACCTTGGGATTTAGTGGATGGTCATCATAAGCCCTCTTATTAGTGGTGGATGGTTATAGAAATAGGGACCCAAGTTTCTACCAGACTAAGGTTGACATGATGCACGTGGATGCCCCCTTGTGCACGATGCATCGGTGCACGACCAAATTCTGAATGGATACCGAGATCTGGAAACCAATGGTTGATGGCATCCATGGTTCTCCATTCTCTATGTCGAATGTGATCAACTTGGATTCAGAGGGGTCTACAGCATCAAGGGCGGCTAGTAAGGCTTTTCACTGTGTTGGGCAAGTTTTAAGTACCTCAAGAGAGGACATGGTTGTGGGTGTTTGGGCTAAGTCATCCATGATGTTGTAGCTCACATCATCTCTAGCCGTGACATTGTTGGAAACCCGCTGTATGGGGGGGCATGGGGGGAAAGGGGGTAAGAGAAGAGGTGTACTGGTTGTTTTGGACATGGATGTCGCTGATGGATCAACGGGTTTGGTGTTGGTTCCGTAATAATTTCATCTGGTCTGTAAATTAACCTCTTCAATTGTCAAGGCTAGCAGATGATTAACATCTGATTCTGCCGTTGGAGGTGCAGTCGGGGCGATGGGATTGGGTTGGGGAGCCGGTGCACTTGCTACCAGTCCTTGCACTAGTAATGTGTTTTGGAGCACCATAGGACGAGGTCTTGGTGGTGTCGGGTTGGGTTGAGGTGGGGATGCCGTATTGGTGGCATGCTGAACCTCATTCTTGATGGCCTGCTTAGCACGAACCATGAAGGGACACTCATGTGTATAGTGCCCGTAGACCTCACATAGTGTGTACGACTGGTTTGTGCGCAACAATGCATTGCGTCTTGGTGCGTTTGGTTGATGAGGATTTTGGGTTGGCTGGTTTTCCCCTACATTGTTGGGAGGATTTTGTTGTTGACCGCCTCCCTGCGGTTGATTGTTGCCTTGGTTCTGGGATTAGTTATTTCTAGCTTTCCCTTGTTGGTTATTGGGGGCTGGCTGGTTGGGACGGATTTGCTGTGCAAACACCTGTCCCAAAGGTGCTGGTGGAGTGGGGGTGGGGGCTTGACCGGATTGCATAGGTGGTGCGTAGTAGACTTGGGGAGGTGGAGGTGTCACAAATGTGGGAATTTGTCCTGCATATTGTTGAGCTGGCCAAGATAATTCCTGGGCCTACTGCTGTAGTGTAGGTTGTGCATAGGAGGTTGTAGCTCCAGATTGAGACATCATTCTTTCATAGTCAGGAGCTTGGTTTGTGTAGGCAACAATAAGGGTGTTTCTTGGTTGAGGTGGCACCATAGGTGGTGTTGGACGATGTTGTGATTGGTGGGAGACGAAACCTATGATTCCATCTATGGCATGGGATGGCCCCGATGCATCGCGGTATGACGTGCTTGAACGAGGAGCATCTGGAATGATGGTCTAGAGGTATCCAGACTGTTCCTAAATGAGGTCAAACTGTTGGGGCTTCAAGATGGCCTCTTCCTCTATTTGGGGATGTTCGGAGGCGACGTCCTTGGCTATAGGTGGCAGTAAGGTTTTCAAGAACCAGTCCAGCAATATTTAGCCATCAAGCTTGATCTTGCACAAGCTGTGATGTCACCTCCACTCATGGATGTGGTCGGTGATGCGGGTCGCAGTGTTCTGGTGGAAAGATATCAATATTTCCACTCCTTCATCATATTTGATAGGGAGTTGGAAATATTGCAGGAACATAAAGGCCAAGGAGTTGAAATTTGGATAGTTGGCTTGTGGTAGCTCAATGTACCACTTGTCTACAGCACCTATGAGGGTGCATTGGAATAGTCTGAGTTTGATTGAATCATCTATGATGTTGGTTGATGAGCACCATAGGTGAAACGTCATGATATGGTTTTGGGGGCACTCCCCTGTCTTCCCTTCAAACTTGGGGATGTCTGAGGGGAGTTTGGTTGGCATGGGAGGCCAAAAGGTTTGATGACAGATGAGGTCATTGGTTAACCTAGCCAAGTTAGGCAGGTTGAGGTGTGCCATGAAGGGGAATTTTGACCCAAGGTTGAGGTGTGATGGACCAACAATGGTGGTGGGGTTTACAGGAATATGATGTACCTGCATGACTGGGGGTACTTGTGGCATAGTTATGGATAGGCCACTACCCCTAGGTATGGTAAATGGCATAGTGTGAGTGGAAGGGCCATTGCCCCCATGTATTATAGGAGGGACAACGTAGCTGGAAGGGCCACTGCCCCCAGGCATGCCAAGTGGGACAACTTGACTGGTAAGTATGAGCAGAGGTAGATGACTTATGATCATCTGCATGACGGTGCTAGGACCTCTAGTAGGGGTGTTTATGGTGGTCTGGGGTATGGACGTGGGTCCACTGCCAATCACCAAGTTGAAAAGTGGATCCAGGTTTGCATCAGCCATGGGATAGATGGTGCAGTGTGTAAACCTGGCTCAGATTGATATGATTTTGATTCCAAGTCATAGGCTGTGTGGCCTTTTGATGGTGTAGAGGGTCATTGAGAGTAGTCTCGACGATGTTGGTTCAAGGACCCGAACTGTGGTGGATCACCTCTTAGGCATGAAGAAGAGCGTGGGGGATCAATTTTGTTTGGTTGGTAGATCAGGTGGTGAGATATGGTAGTGACGTTCTTGACCCTAGTTTCAGTGGCTTCCTATTGGCTTTCAAGTGGTCACTAAAAAACCAAGACTTCCAGGAGATAGCGCTTGGATTTTTCCTCACGGGAGTGCTAGTCAATCGGTAGGGGTCGTTGCTTGTTTCACTTGGGAATTCCTCTCAACGACCAGCTACTTTGGGGTTCCTGTGGTACTCCTCACAATGAGTTTCTGGGCTGAGCCAAAGTACTTCCCATGGTTAATGAAGTCAGGGACTTATGTCCTCAAAGACTACAAGTGTTTGAATTAGTGTAAATTAATAAATTTTACTCGCTAGCTCAGCATCATGAACTGAGTTTGGTTGTTTTAATTGGTATGGTTTGTGTCCATGTCCATTGTATTTGTGTTACACTTGGTGGCTACTTGTATGGTTTATGAATATTCCATAGAGATTGTTTGGTTTATTGCAGAACTTATAACATGGGTAAGTTGTTTACGAAAGCAGTAAATTGTGAACAGAAATTTAAAACATGTCATACATGAATCTGAACTATGGTAGACTTACTAGGTGACTGCCTTACACTTGTTGTAACGTCCCCGACCTGAAGAGGACGCTACCAAACCATTATCTATCCGGACAACTAGCCCCATGAACATACACACATAAAAACTAAAATGATTTGAAGTAAAACGTGCATACATTGTTACCATACAGCGGAAGCAAAACCATACATTCAAGCATTTAGCATGTTCATCTTTTTCATTAAACAACAAAATACAACTTGTAGAGATTGAACACAAGAATACTTATCTTATGAAGAACTTGTCCTGCAACCAGCTAAGTCACTGCAACGTTCCACCCAACCATAGGCTAGTGTGCTCCTTAATCTCTCAGCAACACTGCCACCCCCGAGCTGGGCATGATTCCCTAAGGAATAAGGAAGTAAGCAGGCTCACACATAGCCAAAGATACACAAATCAGATAAGCCAACACAGTTGGGTTTATTAGGCCATCAGGGAGCTGGAAAAAGTTGAATGCTAAGATGGCGGGCTCACTGAGGAGCTAAGGACACCTACACCAGAACTAGCCTGACTTCTAGGACACCCACACACAACCAACACAAGGAACCAGTCCCTTCTTTGCTACACAGTCCCTCAGACCCTGAATTCCCTTCCAGTGCTATTCAGGGGTTGTGGAGAAGAAAGCCATCCCTCCAGCTCTGTTTATGTGGCTCCCAAACACACCAGGTTTATCAAGCATACCAAGCATTCATTCCCACTCCAACATAGCCCAAAGACCAACCACTACATACACACAGCAAATCAAGCAATTCACAGCTCTGGGGAAGAAAATCAGACACCACAGAACAACCGAGGTGACACTTTAGGTAATGCACAGCTCTGACTGGGAAATTCAATTCTTGAGTCATTCTTGGCCCTATCATGGCCAAAATGACTCAATAAGAACCCACAACAAACCAAATCATGGGGAAACCAACGACAATCGATTTCTCAACTGTGTGAGGAAGGAAAAACAACCCACTTGGAGGTGAATTCACACGGTCAAACCCACAACGATGAGAAATACACATAGCAAAATTCCCCAACCATGAAATTCACACACACAACAAAAATCGCGCCCCTGAGGCCTCTCTCCCAGCTCTTTGCGTGAGTAAAAATGCCAAGCCTATGCGTGAGGAGAAGAGAACGACCGTCTCTGTGTGAGGATGGGAAAGAATGCAAGAATGGGGTCGTCCCCTCTCTTCCTACCCACGTGAGGGTGAACGAGTCTGCTGGTGGAGTGTGCATGTGGGAAAGGACTGACAGTCCTGCCACACACTACTGCCTAGCAATAACTGCCCAACTAACAACAAAGGTTTTAATGTGGTAGTTGACTGAGTGAGACAAAGAAAGGTGAGTAAGTCAAAAAGGTGGGTGACATCTAAATGGGTTTAACAACCGACACTTGAATTTTCCCCATTGGCGCAAAGTTTAATAATTCCCCCTCCTTATCCTTAGGAAAGATCATGCCCTTTTCATCATGGTTGCATTGACATAGCTGGTTGGGGTTTATTTTAATTAAAGTGCATATTTACATGATGCCAAAACTATAATGTGCCAGATATCACGATATACCATCGGTAACGATTTCAATCGTCGAAACATAAAACAACCAAATCGATGGTGGGGATTTTTCCTTTAGCTCCACACCACGATTAAATTCAATATATACATCATATACATTTAATGCAAACGGGGTCAAAACCGAGGTGTTACACCTGTATTTCTCTTCGACCATGAAAGAGTGTTGGGCTCTCAACACAATGGGGATAAGCCCATCCATAGATCCTCAGGTCACTCTCCAAGTGAAAGGTCAATCAACAGGAAGGATGCGAACACCATGAGGACCCCTGGGCCTACCACCCCCTCTACCTTCCAAGTCACCCATTTTTAGTGGTCTCAAAAAATTACAAATGAATTTCCTATTACTATATGAGCTGCACCCTTCATCTTATCCCAGAATACCCCGAGGGTGATGACTGGGTAGAGGAGGAAGGGCTAGGCAAGGTGTTAATTTCCAATTAAGAAATGGAAACTTAACCTATAGTAATTTGCTCAATCTTTAAAATAGATTCATTATACCATTAACCAGTTATATTTATTAGTGATTTATGCAGATTGTATGAAATGAACACAAATTGTTGTATAGAGGCGGCTGAGCCGCACTAACAGTCCAGATAGCTTAAAAAATTGAATCTGAGAGACAGGTCACCTATTTCGAGGCCAATGTGGTGAGGGGGTCGCTTAGAAATAGAAAATAGGAGGGATCTGGCTCCTGAGAGGGAAGTCACATATTTCGGGCAAAATTGAGTGATCTGGTCACCTATTTCAGCCCGATAAGTGCGACCTGGCTTGAAAAATGGAAAATGTTTTAACCTGAGCAGGGAACGACCAACAGTAAGTTGTACTGTGGCTGATCAGACTCGGTTTGGCATTAAGGAGGCTCGACTATGAACTAAAATGAAGAAAAATATATATCTAAGCTAGATTTAACAGAAAATGAACTAGGTTAACACAACAAAAACAAAAAACTGAAACTTGAAAAGAAAATCTAGGGATCCTGTGGGATTGACCTGGTATGGTCACCAAATCTGTAGTAGGGCTTTCACCCTAGGTATAGGCAGGAACAAATCCCTTTAGTCTATAGGATGGAAGGGTAGGGTTCCTGTTGGTTGGAAGAGAACCTGCAAAACAAGGTTAGGGCCAAGCTACGAAACCCTGCATGAAATAGTTAGAAAACAAAATATAGCTACAAGAAATCAATGGAAAACCTACAGCAAAGCATTAACAAATAAGCCTGCAAACAAAATAAGTTAGGAAACTACAACAAAAATGAAAGAGAACACAAGTATACCTTTTGTTTGCATGGAAATGGGCCACCATGCCCTAACTTTGGAAGCACCTCTCTCTCTCTTTGGGATGGAAGCTTGGCTTGTGGAGCAATGGAGAAGAGGGAGAGTGAATGGCTTGAGAGGCAAAGGGTCTCAAGGAACTCACATGGGAATCATAATGATAGGGAGAGAAGGAGTGTTTTGAGAGTGACCCCCACCCCTCTATTTATACTTTTTCTTTGAGATTTAGGGTTTTAAGCCCCTGGTTAGGGATTTAGCCCCTTTTCTGGGATTTAATCCCCTTTCCACCAATTCTTAGCTCCTTTTGGTGGCTCCATGTAGTTGATCAAACAGATCATCTATGTGGGGCAACATATATCTATTTTTGATGGTCATCTTATTTAACTGACGGTAATCTATGCAAAGTCACATGGTTCTGTCCTTCTTCTTAACGAACATGACAGGTGCCCCCCAGGGAGACACACTTGGTCGAATATACTTTTTATCAATTAATTCTTTTAATTGAGATTTAAATTCATTAAGTTTGAGTATGTTCATTCGATAAGGGGCCTTTGAGCTGGGTACTGCACCTGGTACCAGCTCAATGGTGAAATCCAATTCCCTTTTCGGAGGTAATCCCAGAATTTCTTCTGGGAATACATCAACATATTCTCTTAAGACTGGTATGTCTTCCACTTTTAATTTATCTATTTTAATTAGACTTTCCTCATCATTTATTGTTACTGCATAAGCTTTACATCCATTTCTAACAACTCTCTTAAGCTGTAGGGAAGAAATATGCCTTATGGTGGTTTTTCTAGGGATTCCTTTAACACTTACTGGTTTTTCATCACTGTTTAAACATGTGAAAGTTTTATTATAATAGTTTAGAATTAGTCTATGTTGTTCTAACCAGTCCATACCAATCAGTAAATCATAAGAACCAAGAGGCAAAACATTAAGTTTGACAACAATTTCAAAATGATCCTTAACTATTGCACATTCTTCTACAAAACAAGTTACCTTTCTTTTAGCACCAGTGGCTAACTGAACTAACCAAGAATTCTCAAATTTTTCAACAAATAACTTACATTTTTCTACTATTTGAGGTGCAATATAACTGAGACTAGCTCCTGGATCAATCAAAATAGTTACAGGGGTCTGATTTATCATACCTTCTACTTCCACCATGGAAGTCTGATATTTAGCTTGTCAATTCTCCAAGGCTATGTTGATTCTAGGCATGGTCCTCACGAGTTCCCCAACGATCATTTCCTCCTAGATGGTATGAATGTTGCTAACAGTCTTCTTCCGATTTGGACAGACTGAAGCATAGTGTGGGCCATTACACTCCCAACACTTGATAGGCTCTTTGCGCTCAAAGTTCCGGGTAAAATTTCCATGATTATTTGCGAATTCCTTACCTTTAGAATTATTTTGGTTGTTGGGTGTATTGTTCTTATTTCCTTGGAAGTTCTTGTTATTAGAATAATTTATGGCCTTATTGTTCTTAGAATTTCTACTAGGCACAAAATCCTTCTTCTTTTGTTCAAACCGATTATTATTTTTCTTAGCCTTCCAGTTGGCCAAGCTTTCTTTCTTTTGATTCTGCTCAAAACAGAAGTTAGCTTTTCTCATAGCTTCTTTCAAGGTCTTTGGGTTATCATATTCAATCCTATCCTTAATATGATAAGGTAAATAGTTGAGGAATCGCTGTATCTTTGGTTTCTCATCTACAAGGTATGGTACATACCTAAGTAGACTTAAGAACTTGCTGTTCATATCTTTCATTGTCATTGATCCTAACTTCAGCTCATAAAATTCCTTTTCTCTTTCCTCATAATATTGCTCAGACAGAAATTTCTTTTTAAAATACCTCTTAAAGGTACTTCAGTTTCATTTTTCTCTTTTATTCCCTTAACTCTTTTCAAGTCCTGCCACCAAATGTCAGCCTTTCCTAAGAGGTTATAAATAGCCATTCTATCCTTTAATTGGTTAGAATAGTTATATATTTGGAAGTACTTCTTCATCCTAGATAACCAGGATTTAGCTTCCTCCCCCTTCTCAGTCTTTCCATTAAAGGTTGGTGGTTTTATCTTTTTGAATTCTCCGGAAATCTCTTCATAAGGTTTGTATTTCCTCTTCTTAGTGTATTGATTATCATTACTACTGTCACTAGTAGAATGGTAATTTCGTTGGTTTGTGCAGTCTCATCAAGGTGGCTCGAAATACTGTTAACTTCATCAACAGAGCTTTCGCGAAGGCTTTGAAACCGGTAAGCCTTGGTTTCACCTGCACAGGTGTGAAGTGGATTTTTATGGCACTACCATGTGTTGTGGTTGTTGGTTCGGCCATGGTCATTATTTTCTCTATTTGTTCCTTTTAATTTCTATTTTTAAAAGCCCTAGTGGCTGTTTGTAATGGGAGGGTATGGGATTTTATAGCCGTGACTTACATATTTTTGTTTTGAGCCTTCTCGGCCTTAGTTGAATATATGGTGATAATTTTTAAAACTGGCCTTAAGCCGTGACTTTATTGCCAGGCCATTGGGTTGTTTCATTAGGATTTGATTAGGGTTTTAAAGGAAACTTTGAGGGATGTTCTTACAACACCTCTCGCTTGGCTAAAGGACTTTTGTAGCTGAACAGATGGTTGTTTCGATTTTGTGAACCCTGTTTAAGTATTGATATTTTTATGTAGGATTTTAAGCTTTGACTGATAAATAAAGGCTGTGAGACGAGACTCACTTTGTTCAGTTTCATTTTTATTATTAAAAGGATTTTCACAGCTTAATGCTGAATTAGCAGTATCTCTGTTTGGTTTACATTTATGTATATTTGGTTTATTTTAACTATTTTTATTGTTATTTACTTTTTTGATGGTTAGGGTTAACTAGATCAGTAAGAAATTTTGTTTCTTCCTAAAAGGACTAAGATTTGATAATCTTTGGTTAAGAATTATTTTGATAGCAGCCAAAATTAATAATGCTGCAATAAATTTTGGAAATAGGATAGAGTATATTATTATTAAATAAATGTATCTCTTTTCTATAATTTCTGAGATATACTACTAGGTTTGGTATTGTAAAAATTGAATTTAATCAGTGTGAAAGAATAAATATTTTGTAAACCCAAATTCTTTTCAATGGTTTATAGAAATAGTATTTTAATTTCAGTAAACCTAGTTTACATTTTCTCATAAATGACTAACTGGGTAATTATTTAATCTAAATTACTGTTTTACTAAGTTAAACTTTGTTTAAATATTTTACTGTTCCTATATTATTTATTTAGGTTTACATACTAGGTTTATAATATGTAACTTGATTAGTTTTACTGTATAAAATATTATACATACTAGTGTGCATTATTTAAACTTGTACTTCTATTTTTAATTAATTAATTTAAATCCTTTAAGCAGAATAACACAAATACAACTAAAGTTTTGTAAATAATTTTACAGTATAATCTGGTAGATAGTATTCATTTGCATATACATTCAAGTTTTATTGAATCTAGTTATTTGAAATAAATAAGCCCGCTGTACTAGAGTATTCCTTGCAAAAGGTGTGGAAAAATACAATTTAGGTAATTTTTCCTATCTATCAATTTACACATAAATTTCTTTAGTGATTTACCCTAATCTAGTTAATTACTAATTTTCACAGCATATATAATTCTCCTATTTATCCCTTAACATAAATAAAACCACAATATACTATATTAATGAAAAAATCGTAAACTTTCCAGATGCAGTGAATAAATAAAATAACTGAACTAAGAAAAACCTAGAAGTATAGATGAGGTGACAACAACTTAAGTTGGTTGTTCCTCCCAACCAACTCCCGAAGAAGAGCTGGAATGCAATTCTCAGGACCCCCGAGCTTGTCTCCTGGTCCTCCTGGTAGAGTACTGGGTGAGAGATGTAGTCTTGAGATCCTCTGCAACTCCACTGAGTGTTTAGTAGTAACTCAGCTATGCTTAGAATAGTATAAACTCAGCTTAGAATAGTTGCACTAGTTCAGTCTTCAGCACTTATCCCATCAAACTTACTTCAGCTATTCCCCTCCATCGAATTCAGATGTGCACTTCATTCACTCGGAATGATAACAATTCAAGAATGAGAAGCCTTAGCTATCTTCAATGGGAAGTTTTATTAGCATGCCTAGGTATTTTTGGGTCAATTTTTACTTAATGAGCCACCTGCCCCTATTCCACTTTCTTGGGGAATCATGACCACAAAAATAGGGAAGTTGCCACTTGCAACAACTAGAAGTAGTTTGAGTATGCTGCCACATGTCAATCTGTTCTCAACCCAGCCTCCTCCACCAAGTGACTAGTAAAACACTCATTTAATAGCTCCTCTAAGCTGTTGTCTCACCTTTCATTTATTTATTAATAAAATATTTTGAAATACATTAAATTATCCTTGACCACACTTGGTCATTAATTACAAACTTTAACATAAAATATAACATAATGTTCCTCAAAAACATAAAATTGTTTTGCAAATTGGGGCATGTGACATACACATCCCCTTAATTTATAACATTGTCCTCGATGTTATTTATTCTTTGTCCTCAGAATTGACCTAAAATAGAATTGGATATGCATCCCTCATATGAATTTCCAATTCCCAGGTGGCTTCTTTTGGACTAAGGTGCTTCCATTGCACCTTCATATGACCAATGGTGTGATTCCGAAGAGAGATCTCCCCCCTCTCGAGGATACAATCCGGTTCCACTAGAAAATATCCTTCGGGTTCCACCTGCACATCATTCTAGTTAATAGCATGAGTAGCATCATGTACATATTTTTTTAATACAGAAATATGAAAAACATTGTGAACCTTTAAGTTTGGCGGTAAAGCTAACTGATATGCTACCTGTCATATTCTGGACAATAATTCAAAAGGTCGGCAATATCAGGGTGCTAAATTAGCACAAATTACTAACCTCAGAGAACTCTTTTTAAGTCTCACCTGAATAAAGACATGTTCACCTACCTGGAACTCCTTTTGAGTTCGTTTAAGATCTGCTTGAATTTTCCGTCGATCTTGCACAACTTTCAAGTTACCTTATATGTTTTACAATTAACTCCATATCTTTTAATAATTCAGGTCCTAATACTAGCCTGTGAACTGGATTACTCCATGAAATGGGGGTATTGCACTTCCTTCCATACAAAATTTCAAAAGGACTATATCTTGCTGAGACTTGGTAGTGATTATTGTAAGCAAATTCTACCAGGTGTAATTAATCTTCTCATTTGCCTGGCTGTTCTTTTACATACATTCTGAGCAGATCCTCCAATACACAATTTACTCTTTCAGTCTGTCCATCTGTTTGAGGATGGAAAGAGGTACTGAATTTTAATGTAGTATTTAGTCCTTTAAACAAAGACTTCCAAAATTTGCTCGTAAACTTAGGGTCTCTTTCCGAAATTATTACTTTCGGTATTCCATGTAATCGAAAAATTTGTTTTAAGAAAATATCAGCAATATTTGCATCTTTAAAAGTAGTTTTTATAGGCATAAAATGAGCTACCTTCCTCAATTTATCAACAACTACCATTATTGAATCATTCAAGTTTTGATTTCTAGGTAGTCCGGTGATAAAATCAAGGCTGATTATCTCCCACTTCCAGCTAGGAATAGCTATTGGCTGAAGTAACCCAGCTGGATGCTGATGTTTAGTTTTTACTTGCTGACATTCAAAGCACTTAGCAATGTATTCTACCAATTCATTTTTCATGTTTGGCCAAACCCAGCTGGATGCTGATGTTTAGTTTTTACTTGCTGACATGCAAAGCACTTAGCAATGTATTCTACCAATTCATTTTTCATGTTTGGCCAAAAATAATCCTTTCTTAGCATAGTTATTGTAATAATCCAAAAATTCATACAAATTAATTTTTTTTTATGTAACATAAAATGTTCAAGGTTGTCATTGCCAATAAACCAATAACTGTTAGAGGGTACTCAAAGAATAATAATTAACAAAGAGCATTATATTTCTTTAGCTCTATATAATTTATTAGTTTATCTTGAAGTGCTATGTTAGGGATGTTAAACACAACAATTTATGTTTTAGAAAGCGAGAAAGGAAACTGCATCTTACTCTGATACTAAGTGTGTTATTACTTTCTTTTGTCAAGTAGGAAATAATCTTAGATGAGATCGGGGCTTACTTAGCTTACATCTAACGCAGTGGAATGATGCTTCTTTTATAGGTTCTAAACAGGTAAGCAGTGTTGTTACCAATAAAATATCCAGATCGAGTATAATATTCAACTAGCATAGGATAAAATGCTAGTAAAAATGTTTGTTTGCAACTTGACCCTAAAGAAGGTATTGCTGGTATTTCTAATGTTATCAAACTACATAAATGATGGTAAAACAATACCGTGAAAGGATGGGTTATGTGCAGTTGAGTTTACCACCATAATACGCGGTCCAAGTAATTCTTCCTTCTTGTATTTTTCAACTATATGATTATATATTTTATTTTGAAATGTTTAAGAACAATTCTACTTCTGTCAATAAGAACATAATGGCCTAACATTTTTATAAACAAGAAGATATGTTACACATGCATGTACCCATAATTACATATTTTTTCGTTTAGAAATTGGAATATGGTTATGTTCATATCTACTTGAGTTCTTGTTTTAAACTTCAAATACTCCATGTTGGTGATTTTTCTAAATCATGTATCTTGTATATAAAACTTTGTTTTATATGAGCTCTTGTTTTCAATAAATATATTGTGCTTTCTAAAATGTATTTACATACTGATCCTTGCTCTAGGATTCCTTTGATTAGGTGTCTTCATAAAACTAGTTTATCTTCCTTGATTTGGAAACTGCTATTGTCAAAGAAAGCATTAATTTACATGAGGGACTCTTATAAATGTTTAGGATTATAATTAAAATTATACACAAACCCTGTGTAAATGAACACCTTCCAAACACAAGATCCAAGGTTATGTACTTCTAGGGAAGGTTAATTTACCTCCATCCTTGTTGTCTTACTATTATCAAATGTAAACATTATTTAATACTAAGAAGAATATAGATATAATATTGTTATTCCAAGTTTTCTAGTAAAATGAGCACTTTTCAATTTTTTTACTATCCTATGGTTATAAACCAGGAAATCAAAACAAGGAACAAATATTTTTACTAGGCAATGATTTATATAAGGTTTTGACTTGTATCTAAAATGATTATACATGATATAAATGAGACTCTCAAACTATAGCTCGTTACCCATAATTTGTAAATGATTTTGGAGGACACGTGGATGGTGGTTGATGATTAGGTTTTTACGTTGACTTGAGATGCTATAAAAGTGGCTTCAACCCTAAAAATGTGCTTTGTTTTGTCTGGGTTGTGGAGTGGTTGAGCTGAGAGCTCATGGCCACCATGTTTGGTGTCAAACCTCCATTAAAAGCACAAAGACCTTTGTTAGCCTTATGAGCTGCTGTAGAAGGGTGAGATAGCAGTCTTGCTACCGTTGTGAGGTGGTTTTTTTTTAACTGTGCTGAGAGTACTGAGGGTTTGATTTTTACTTCTTGTTACTATGAGAGTTGGAACTCTAAACTAGTAAAAAGTGTGATGGGGTTTGTTCACTCTGTGAACTGAGTCCTTAATGACTGCTTGTTCCTCCACGAGGGTTTTGGTCTTATCTTGCTGCGGCCTGAGACTCCATATTGAATACTGCACACTTGCATGTTTATGTTGGCAGGGTTCCACTTCAGTTTGTAATGCTCACGAGGGAAGCAGGGTAAGACTGCTACATTCAGCCGCTGCACCGTGCTCTAGGTAAGAATTTTGACTTGTTTTACTGCTTTGAATAAATTTAATTTTATTTATTTATGGATTTTAGTATTAACCCACATCTTCTTTTGGTCTTGTTTGTGCAGGCTCATCACGGTGGCTCGAAGTATTGTTAACTTCATCAACAGAGCCTTTCACGAAGGTTTTGAAACCGGTAAGCCTTGGTTTCACCTGGGGTTTTTCTCCTGCATAGTTGTGAGGTGGATTTTTATGGAACTACCATGTGTTGTAGTTGTTGGTTCGGTCGTGGTCTTTACTTTCTCTGTTTGTTCCTTTTAAATTCTATTTTTAAAATACCTAGTGGTTGTTTGTAATATGAGGGCAAGGCTTTCACATCCTTGACTTACATATTTAGTTTTGAACCTTCTTGGCTTTATTTGAATGTATGGTAATAATTTTAAAACTGGATTTTAAGCTGTGACTTTACTGTCAGGCCATTTGGTCATTTCATGAAGATCTGATTAGTGTTTTTAAAGATACTTGAAGGGTTGTTCTTATAGCACTACTAGCTTTGATAAAGGGATTTCATAGCTGAACAGATGGCTATTTTCAAATTTTTGAGAACCCTGTTTAAGTGTTGATAATTTTATGTAAGATTTTAAGTTCTGACTGATAAATAAAAGCTGCTAGCCGAGACTAAGTTTGTTCAGTTTTGTTTTTATTATTAAAAGGATTTTTCACAGCTTATTGTTGATTCAACAATATTTCAGTTTGGTTTATATTTATGTATATTTGGTTTATTTTAACTATTTTAATGTTATTTACTTTTTCGAAGGATAGAGTTAACTAGATGAGTAAGATATTTTGTTTCTTATTAAAGGACTATATTTTAATAATCTTTGGTTAATAATTATTTTGGTAGCAGTAAAATTAATAATAGTGTAATAAATTTTAGAAATGGGATTGAATATATAAAATTATTTCTTTTCTGTAATTTTCTGGAATATACTACTAGGTTTTAGTATTATAATTTTTTTTACTTTATTTGTTGTGAAAAACAGATCTTTTGTAAACCCTAATTATTCTTAATGGTTTATAGAGCTAGTGTTTTTGTTTTAGTAATCCTAGTTTACATTTTCTCATGAATGAACTAACTAGGTAAATAGTTAATCTAATATATTGTTTTACTAAGTTAAACCTAGTTTATATATTTTATTGTTTAAATATTGTTTATTTAGGTCTACTTACTAGATTTATAATTTGTAACTTTACTAGATTTACTGTATAAAATATTATACATACTAGTGTATAATATTTAAATTTGTTCCTCTACCTTTAATTAGTTAATTTAAATACTTTCAATAGATAATACAAATATAGCTAAAGTTCTGTAAATAATTTTCACAAAATCCTGTAGAAAGTAATCATTTGCATCTGCATTCAAGTTTTATTGAATCTGCCTACTTGAAATAAATATACCTGCTATACTAGAGTACTGCCTTGCAAAAGGCGTGGAAAAATATAGTTTAGGTAAATTTTCCTATCTATCAAATTACTCAAAAAATTCTTTACTAATTTACCTTAATCTAGTTAATTACTAATTTTCATAGCATATATAATTTTTCCTATTTATCCCTTAACAGAAATAAAACAACATTATACTATATTAATGAAAAATCTTAAACTTTCCAGATGCAGTGAATAAATAAGATAACTAAACTAAGAAAAACCTGGAAGTATAGATGAGGTGACAACAACTTAAGGAGCTTAAGGAGGCTGTTCCTCCCAACCAAATCCCAGAGAAGAGCTGGAATACAATTCTCAGGACCCCCGAGCTTATGTCCTGGTCCTCCTGGTAGAGTACTGGGTGAGAGATGTAGTCTTGAGATCCTCTGCAACTTCACTAAGTGTTCAACAGTAACTCAGTCTGCTTACAATAGTATGAACTCAGCTTAGAATAGCTGTATTAGTTCAATATTCAACACTTATCCCCTCAAACTTACTTCAGCTAGTCCCCTCCATCAAATTCACATGTGCACTTCATTCACTCAGAATGATCACAAATCCAGAATGAGCAGCCTCAGCTATCTTCAATGGGAAGTTTTATTAGCATGACTACGTCTTTTGGGTCAGTTTTTACTTAATGAGCCACCTTCTCCTGTTCCACTTTCTTGGGGAATCATCACCACAAAAATTGGGAAGTTGCCACTTGCCAACAACTAGAAGTAGTTTGAGGATGCTTCCACATGTTAATCTTCTCTCAACTCAGTCTCCTCCACCAAGCGACCAGTAAACACTCATTTAACAGCTTCCCTAAGCTGTTGTCTCATCTTTTATTTATTTATTAATAAAGATATTCTACAATACATTAAATTATCCTTGACCCCACTTGGTCATTAATTACAAACTTTCACATAAAACATAACATAATATTCCTCAATAACATAAAATTGTTTTGCAAATTGGGGCATGTGACAGTTATAGTTTTCTGATAACCTGGATGCCCTGAATAAAGAGTTTTATGAATTTCGTTTAAAATCAACAACTTAATCTTAGGTGCATTAGGTACGTATAGTCTATTTTTATATAATAATAATCCTTTTTTGTTCAAACTATACCTTGTACTTAAACTTTCAATTAAATTTTCTCTTACCTTTGCTTGTAATTTTCGATAATTTTCATCTTGTCCTATTCCTTCTTCTATTTTTTCTTCTAAATCTGTTTTATAGGTGCTGATTGTTGCTGTAAAATTCAATTTTGCATTTCTACTTAAAGCATCAACAACCTTATTTTCCTTTCCTTCAATATGTTGGATTTCAAAACCGTATTCATTGAGGAAAGCTAGCCATCTAGCTTGCAGTTTAAGTTAGGTTGATCCAACAGACATTTTAACCCTTTATTATCTGTCATTAATATAAACTTCCTTCCAATTATGATGACGCCACTTTTTTAAGGCATGTATGACAACAGCCAATTCTAAGTCATAGGTCGCATAATTTTTCTCATGAATCTTCAGCTTCCTAGACTCATAAGTAATGATGTGTCCTTCCTGAGTTAAAAATCCACCTAAACCATCATTGGATGCGTCAGTACATACTATAAAATCTTTATTAGGGTCAACAATTCTTAAGATTAGTGCAGTGGTTAATAACATTTTTAACTTTTTAAAACTATCTTCACACTTTTGACTCCACTTGAATTTATTCCCTTTCTTCTGTAAGGAAGTTATGGGATTTGCAATTCTTGAAAACTCTTTGATAAATCTTCGATAATAGCCAGTAATCCCCATGAATGATCATACGTAAGTTACGTCTTTTGGGACTGGCCATTCTTTGATTGCCTTTATCTTTTCAGGATCAACATAAATTCCTTCTTTAGTCACCACATGACCCAGATACTGTATCTTATTCTTAAATAAATCACATTTACTAAATTTTGCATAGAGTTGATGTTCTCGTAACTCTTGTAAGACAATTTTTAAATGTTCTTTATGCTCTTCTTCAGACTTTGAGTAAATTAAGATGTCACCAATGATCACGACCACAAAATTATTAAGGTATTTATGCATTACATTATTCATCAGACACATAAAAATAGCTGGTGCATTAGTAAGCCCAAATGGCATAACAACAAACTCGTCATGACCATATCGGGTCCTAAAAGCTATTTTAAAGATGTCTTCATCTTTGATTCGGACCTGATGGTAACCAGATCATAAATCAATCTTCGAGAATACCGTTTCTCCACGTAGCTGATCAAACAGATCATCTATGTGGGGTAATGAATATCTGTTTTTGATAGTCATTTTATTTAGTTGATGGTAATCTATATATAATCATAGAGTTCTGTCCTTCTTCTTAACAAAAATAACAGGTGCTCCCCAGGGAGACACATTGGGTCTCATGTAATTCTTATCAATGCATTCTTTTAACTACGAATTTAGTTCATTTAATTCCAGTATATTCATCCGATAAGGGGATTTTGAGCTGGGTACTGCACCAGGTACCAGCTCAATAGTGAAATCTAACTCCCGCTTCGGAGGCAGTCCCATAATTTCTTCCGGAAATACATCCGAATACTCTCTCAGGATCGGAATATCTTCCAGTTTTAAATTCTCTTTGTTATTAGTATTTTCTTCATTAATCACTATTACATCAAAGTATTTACAACCCTTCCGAACAACTCTCTTAAGTTGCAAAGCAAAAATCTGTCTTACAACTGTTTTCCAGGGATTCCTTTTACATTTACTGTTTCTCCATCGTTATTTACGAAAGTAAAGGTTTTATCGAAACAGTTCAGGACTACCCAATAATGTTCTAATCAATCCATACCAATTAACATATCATAAGAACCTAAAGGTAAAACATTAAGCTTAACAGAGGTTTCAAACTGATCCATTTTTACAATACAATTCTTAACAAAGTTGATCACCTTCGTTTTTGCTCCAGTAGCTAGCTGGACTAACCAAGACTTGGAAAACTTTTCTACTGATAATTTCCATTTTTCTATTAAATCAGGAGAAATATAACTTAAACTAGCCCATGTATCGATTAAAATAAATATAGGTATTTGATCCAGCTTACCTTTCACTTCCACCATGGAAGTTTGGTAATCCTCTTTCCTGTTCTCTAGTGCTGCATTGCTCCTGGGCATTGTCCTTGCTAGATCATCGATAGTCATCTCCTCCTGTATCATATGTATGTTACTAACAATCTTCTTCCGGTTGGGGCAAACTAATGCATAATGAGGACCATTGCATTCCCAGCACTTTAATGATTCCTTTCGCTCAAAATTCTTGGTATAGTTACTGTGATTATTAACAGATTCTTTATTTCTTTGACCATTTGGATTTATCTGTGAATTACTTTTGTTCCCTTGGAAATTTCTATTAGGAAGGTTCCGTGTGTTATTATTCTTGAAATTTCGATTAGGTACAAAACCTTTCTTCCTCTGTTCAAAATTATTAGTTCTTTTAGCCTTCTAGTTTGTCATACTTTCCTTTTTGCGATTCTGTTCATAACAGAAATTCACCTTTCTCATTGCTTCTTCTAAATGTTTTGGATTGTCATACTCAATTCTGTCTTTTATATGATAGGGTAAGCAACTTAGGAACCACTGTGCCTTAGGATTCTCGTCCACAATATAAGACACATATCTGAGCAGACTTAGAAATTTACTATTTAGTTCTTTCATGTTCATTGTTCCCAGTTTTAATTCATAAAATTCCTTAGCCCGCTCCTCGTAGTACTGTTTAGACAAAAAAATCTTCTTAAAATTTTTCTTAAAATACTCGAGTTAATGTTTTTCTTCCTAATTCCTTTTACTCTTTTTAGGTCTTGCCACCAAATATCTGCTTTCCTAGTGAGGTTATAAATAGTCATTCTAGATTTCAGCTGATTAGAGTAATTATAAATTTGAAAATATTTCTTCATCCCAGATAGCCATGATTCAACCTCTTCTACCTTCTCATTTTCACCATTAAAGGTTGGTGGCTTAATTTTCTTGAATTCTCCAGAGATTTATTCGTAAGGTTTAAACTTTCTCTTTCTTGTATGATGATAATCTTTGCTACTATCACTAGTATATTGATAGTTCTTTTTACGTGGATTGCCATAAACCTCATAAGATGAGCTACTTTTGATTTTAATCTGTTGAGACCTTTTATCTTTATGTTGATAAGGCATATCTTCAGACTCTAATCGTTTATCTTTTTCTTCATTCTGAAATCTTTCCATTAAAATATGATTTAGCTCCTCCTGAGCTCTCAGAATTCTCTCATTTTCCTTTTTGACCATTTCCATCTCTGTTCTTAGTTCCTTGACTGTTTGTAATAATTCAAAAGAGTTATTAGTTATTTCTTCTTGCATAGGTTCTCTTTTAGAATTACCTCGTTTAGTAAATGGGGACCCCTCTTCCGCATATTCTTCCAATCCTTGCATACCTGCAGTTAACTCAGAAAACTTCTTTGTAGTGTAATTCAAAAGAAAAGTAAAAATTAGTATACATGTTTTAAATCTACTATTTCATTTATGCAAGTTGAGCCACATTCAGTCCTAGCGTCTGAACCTTGTGCTCTGATACCACATGTAATAACCCAAAATTTCATAAAAATTTAAATTTTTCATGTAACTTAAAATGTTCAAGGATGTCATTGCCAATGGACCAATAACTGTTGGCGGTTACTGAAACAGTAATAATTAACAAAGAGCATTATATTTCTTTAGTTCTTTATAATTCATTAGTTTATCTTGAAGTACTATGTTAGGGATGTTAAACACATCGGTTTATGTTTTAGAAAGCAAGAAAGGAAACTACATCTTAATCTGATGCTAAGTGTGCTATTAATTTCTTTTGTCAAGTAGGAAAAAATCTTAGATGAGATTGGGGATTACTTAGCTTACAGCTAACGCAGTGCAATGATGCTTCTTTTACAGGTTCCAAACAGGTAAGCAGTGTTGTTACCAGTAAAAATTTCCAGATCGAGAATAATATTCAACTAGCATAGGATAAAATGCTAGTAAAAATGTTTGTTTGCAGCTTAACCCTGTAAAAGGTATTGTTGGTATTTCTAATGTTATCAAACTGCATAAAGGATTGTAATACCACTACTGTGAAAGAATGGGTTATGTGTAGTTAAGTTTACCACCATAGTACTTGATCCAAATAATATTCCTTCTTGTATTTTAAATTACATGCTTATATTTCATTTTGAGATGCTATAGATTTAGAACAATTCTACTTCTGCCAATAAGAGCATAGTGGCCTAACTATTTTATAAACGAGAAGATATTCTACACATACTTGTATCCCTAACTACATATTTGTCATTTAGAGATTGGACTATGGTGTTGTTCATATCTATTTGAGTTCTTTTTAAACTTTAAATACTCTACGTTAGTGATTCTTCTAAATCATGTATTGTTACTTAGCTTTCTTGTATATAAAACCTTGTTTATATGAGCTCTCAGTTACAATAAGTATATTGTGATTTATAAATGTATTATCATACTGATCCTTGCTCAGGATTCTTATGATTAGTTATCTTCATGTAACTAGTTTATCTTCCTTGATTTGTAAACTACTAATGTCAAAAGTAGGCATTAATTAAAATGAGGGACTTTATATATGTTTAGGCTATAGTTAAACTATGCATAAACCCTAGTGTAGAAGAACACCTAACACAAAGTCTTGATAATTGAAATAAGAAAAAAAACATGGATAAGATACTTATGCAATGATTTTTTTTATAAGGTTTGACTTGTAACCTTAATGATTATGCAGGTTTCGAATCGAGACTCTCAACTATAGCTCGATACCCATAATTTGTAAATTATTTGATGGACACGTGGTTGGTGATTGAAGCTTAGGGTTTTCGTTGACTTGAGATGCCATATAACTGGCTTCAAAGCCTAGAAAAGCACTTTGTTTTAGTCTGGGCCGTGGAGTGTTCGAGCTGTGAGCTCATGGCCGCCATGATTGATGTCGAACGTCCATTAAAACGCACACAGGCCTTTGTGAGCCTTATGAGCTAGTGTAGAAAGGTGAGTAAGAAATATTTCTTCCATCCAGAGGTGTTTTTTAACTGTGTAGAGAGTACTGAGGGTTTGGGTTGTCTTCGCCTTTGCGTTACTGTGAGAGTTGGAGCTCTGAATTTGTAAGGAGTGCGATGGGGGTTGTTCACTGTATGAACTGAGTTCTTGTTGACTGTTCGTTCCTCCATGATATTTTTGGTCTTACCTTGCCGCGGCCTGAGACTCCACCTTTGGATAATGCACTTTGCATTTTTCATGTTGGCAGGCTCCATTTCAGCTTGTGAACCTCACGAGGGAAGTAGGGTAAGACTGCTACATCCAGCGGCTACGTTGTGCCCTTGGTAAGAATTTCGACTGTTTTACTGCTTTGAAAATAACTATAAAATTATTTATTTAAGGATGTATGTATTAACCTTCTTCTTCTGTTGATTTGGTTTGTGCAGGCTCATCAAGGTGGCTCGAAATACTATTCACTTCATCAACGAAGCTTTTGTGAAGGATTTGAAACCAGTAAACCTCGGTTTCACCTGGGGTTTTCTCCTGCACAGTTGTGAGGTGGATTTTTATGGCACTACCATGTGTTGTGGTTGTTGGTTCAGCCATGGTCATTAGTTGCTCTGTTTGTTCCTTTTAATTTCTATTTTTAAAAGCCCTAGTGGCTGTTTGTAATGGGAGGGTATGGGCTTTTACAGCTGTGACTTACATATTTTTTTTTGGAGCCTTCTCAGCCTTAGTTGAATATATATGGTGATAATTTTTAAAATTGGCCTTAAGCCGTGACTTTACTGTTAGGCCATTGGGTTGTTTCATGAGGATTTGATTAGGGTTTTAAAGGAAACTTTGAGGGATGTTCTTACATCACCTCTCGCTTGGGTAAAGGACTTTCATAGCTTAACAGATAGTTTTTTCGATTTTGTGAACCTTGTTTAAGTATTGATACTTTTATGTAGGCTTTTAAACTTTGACTGATAAATAAAGGCTGTGAGATGAGACTCAGTTTGTTCAGTTTCATTTTTATTATTAAAAACATTTTAACAGCTTAATGCTGAATTAACAGTATGTTTGTTTGGTTTACATTTATGTATATTTCGTTTATTTTAACTATTTTTATTGTTATTTACTTTTTCGATGGTTGTTAACTAGATCAGTAAGAAATTTTGTTTCTTCTTAAAAGGACTAAGATTTCATAATCTTTGGTTAAGAATTATTTTGATAGCAACAAAATTAATAATACTGCAATAAATTCTGGAAATAGGATTGAGTATATTATTATTAAATAAATGTATCCCTTTTCTATAATTTCTGAGATATACTGCTAGGTTTGGTATTGTAAAATTTGAATTTAATTAGTGTGAATGAATAAATCTATGTAAACCCAAATTCTTTTTAATGGTTTGTAGAACTAGTATTTTAATTTCAGTAAACCTAGTTTACATTTTCTCATAAATGACTAACTGGGTAATTATTTAATCTAAATTACTGTTTTACTAAGTTAAACTTAGTTTAAATATTTTACTGTTCCTATATTATTTATTTAGGTTTACATACTAGGTTTATAATATGTAACCGGACTAGTTTTACTGTATAAAATATTATACATACTAGTGTGTATTATTTAAACTTGTTCTTCTATATTTAATTAATTAATTTAAATCCTTTAAGCAGAATAACACAAATACAGCTAAAGTTCTGTAAATAATTTTACACTGTAATCTTGTAGATAGTATTCATTTGCATTTGCATTCAAGTTTTATTGAATCTACTTATTTGAAATAAATAATCCTGCTGTACTAGTGTATTGCCTTGCAAAAGGCATGGAAAAATACAGTTTAGGTAATTTTTCCTATCTATCAATTTACTCAGAAATTTCTTTAGTGATTTACCCTAATCTAGTTAATTACTAATTTTCACAGCATATATAATTCTCCTATTTATCCCTTAACATAAATAAAACAACAATAGACTATATTAATGAAAAAATCTTAAACTTTCCAGATGCAGTGAATAAATAAAATAACTTAACTAAGCAAAACCTGTAAGTATAGATGAGGTGACAAGAGCTTAAGGAGGCGGTTCCTCCCAACCAACTCCTGGAGCATAGCTGGGCTGCAATTCTCAAGACCCTTGAACTTGTCTCCTGGTCCTCCTGGTAGAGTACTGGGTGAGAGATGTAGTCTTGAGATCCTCTGCAACTCCACTGAGTGTTCAACAGTAACTTAGTTTTGCTTATAGCAGTATGAACTCAACTTAGAATAGCTACACATCATTAGCATGTGAATGTTGGAACATCATCATCATCAACATATGGAACATCATTAGTATGTAGATGCTGGAACATCATCATCATTAGTGGAGATATGGAACATCATCATCATGTAAATTGTGGATTATCATAATCATGCAGAACTTAGAACATCGGCAGCAACAACATGTAAATGTTGGAACATCATCATTATCAACATGTAAATGTTGGAACATCATCATCATCACAGGGAATATGGAAAAACTATATAGTGGGAACTCTAGTAGACCAAATACTCCTTGTCTAACTTGCTAATCCTTTTGAACCAAACAATCCTAGTCAGACATACCAATCTACCTGGGGATCAAACATGCCGTGTCTGACTTACTAATCCTTTCAGAACAAACAAGCCTAATCAAACATATCGATCACCCTAGGATCAAATAGGCCTTGTCACATGCCCAATTTTGCAAAAACAATTTTATATTTGAGGAACATTATGTTGAATTTTATGCTAAGTTGTAATTAATGACCAGTGGGGTCAAGAATACTTATTGTAAATTTAGGATATTTTATTTATAAATAAATAAATGAGGAGACAACAACTTAGGAGAGCTGTTAAAAGAGTGTTTACTGGTAAAATTGGTGGAGGAGACAGGGTGGAGAGAAAACTAACATGTGGCAGCATCCTTAAACCACTTCCAACTGTTGTAGGTGGCAACCTCCCTACATTTTTGGTCATGATTCCCCAAGAAAGTGGAATCAGAGCAGGAGGCTCAATTAATGAAAACTAACCCAGAAGACCTAGGCATCTTTATAAAAAATCCCATTGAAGAGAGCTGAGGCTGCTCATTCTAGAGAAGTGATCATTCAGGATGAATGAATGTACTTCAGAGAAATTCAATGGAGGGGAAATCTGGAAAGTGTTTGAGGGGATACCTGCTGACTGATCTAGTTTCAGATTTTAAGCTGAAGATCATACTGCTGAGAGCAGAGTGTTTTATTGAGGTATTGAACTAGTTAGTTGACAAAGGATTCTACAGTTGCATTCTCCACCCAATTCTCAGCTAAGAATACCAGCAACAGGCTCGGGGGTCCTGAGGAAGCGTTGTTTGAGCACTCTCCAGGAGATTGGTAGGGAGGAACGACCTCCTAAAGCTGTTGTCGTCTTGTCCTCAATAGGTTCTATGTTATTTTAATTTACTGTTTTTAGTTAAATAATCTTAGTTTATCTGCTATATGAATGTTAAAAGTTCAGAGTTTGTAAAATGTTAGATTTAGTATTCTTATTAGATTGTTATAGAAATGAAATTTGTTTAGAGAATAATGAAATAGAAAGAATATAAATTTCTAAACTGTGTTTTTCCACACCTGGAAACCAGGTCGTACTCTAGCACAGATAGAATGCTTTAAGTATATGAAAGAATTCTTAAGAGAATGAAAATAGTACTAATAGGATTTTGTATCTGTAGATAGCAGAGTAAAATTTATTTCAATGTTTAAAATATAATGAAAAACAGTGTTATGGTTTATTTGTGTTTATTGTTTTACTTAGTGTAACTAAATAAAAATGTAGGAAAAGAAATAGTAACTTACTTTAGAGTTGCAGTAATAGTATACTGATACAAATAAAAGTTTATAGAAGATAATACCTAAGTATATAAACAAGTTATTAACCAAACAATATATCTTTTAAACTATTAACTAAATCTTAAAACTATTACTTAATAAAAACCAAATTAGGGTTACATTTATAAACCCTTTATTTATGAAAAATAAACATAGTTCTAGAGTTAACCTTCTATTCTTTATAGAGCTTTGAATAATTCTAAGTTACAGAATAGTAAATAAAATAAAAGTAAATATAGACATTAAACGAAATAAAGCTAACAATTACATAATTAGGAGCTATTTATTTTTAACAAATAGGCTTATAACCTGTGAAAGAAAAACCTGAGGGTCGAAACCCTACCAACTATTTTTATCCAATTAGAAATTAATCTATTAAAGTTTTAACCTTTTACATTATTAACTGTGTAACAAAATCATCAAGAAAACTAGAATTCATGCAATAGAATGACCATAGTATTTTTACAAACAAATAACTTTTATAAACCTTTTAAAATAGTAAAATAACACATTAATTACAGGTTGAAAAAATCATTGCAAAAACGAGACAGAGCTCCAAGATTGACGAAGTATTATCATTTAATTAAAAACCAACTATATTACATTGTTGAGCTGTAAGGATAAGACTTAACAAAAATACATATCACAGCTCAAGGGCCGGTATTACCTAGCATAAGAGCAAGGGTTTGTAAGTAAAAACTAGAAAGAAACATGATACAGCCTCTTAACTAACGAAGAAACCGAAACAGACTTCCAAGCACTTTGTTTCTCCTTCAACAACCCTCATTGCAAGTAGGGAAAAACCCATATTTGAAATCAGGGCTTACCGGTTGGGGCCACGAGTCCACTAAAGCCGGCCGTTGTATTCTTTTCCACTGAAGATTGGAGCTGTCATGGGTTCCCGTAAATAGCACGATACCGAGCATTAGTATAATGCTTAGCTTCTAAGCTTAAAAACCTTAACTATATAAATAACTTAACAAAGAGTTTTCGTAATGAATATTTGAGTTGTCTTTACCTGTAAGTAAGAAGAGAATTCGAGCAACGAAGAAGCTGTCACCAGCTTTATTAATTTACACAGAGGAGTATTCAACCCCTACGCCGACCCTGGAGTGGAGACAGTGTTAACAAGCTTCACAAAGCCATGACGAACCATAAGAAAATCAGAACTGAAACCGTGAATAGGCCAAGAGCCAAACACATAAACAAGTAACCGCTTGCGTAGTAAGGTTCACAACCATGAATATTTATGACCTAAAACTAAGTAATAAGACTACAACAACAAAAAACACAAGCTACAGAGCAGGCAAGCAGAGGAACAACCTCTCATGGCCGCTAAGAAAACTACACAGAGCAGCCCGCAGGCCAGCGCAACCTTCAGAGACAAATGACATGTGAATAGGGTTTTCGAGTCTTTTAAGTCACCAATGCATGGACGAGAGCAGACCACGTGCCCTCCAAATCTTTCAACCACGCAAGGGTCTTGTCTATAGTCAATCTGCATTTCCAATTATTTAATTTGTTATTGCCATGATCAATAAACGAACTATGCACATGACTATGGAATGTATATATATAGATTCGCTAATGAAAACATAAAATATATCATTGTAAACGATAGTCTTGAGGTTTGTAATAATTGTTAACAATGAATCTACGTCATTGACCATAGAGTAAGGATGTAAAAACCTTGCCTTTGAAACAATCCCAAGGTCGACCATAGAATAAACATTTCCTAATAATGATTTGTATATTTACTTTACATTCAAATTTAAAATAGTTACATATTATTTGAAGCTCAAACTATACTTTTTGCAATCGATGGTTTAAGATTACTTACAATTGCTAATAACTAATATTCATCGTTTGAATATAAAGTAAAGGAGTTTTAACCATGTCAAATAAACAATCACGAGGCTCGACCATACGGTAAACTTTTACAAATAATGTTTTGTATGCTCAACTTGCCAATGACAATAATAATGAATCTTTTCACTATTTACAAAGTCAGTTGTGCTTACTGGGTTCTAGCATAGTATAGGGATCTTTGTCATAATGTTTCACTTGATATAGACCTTAGACTAGAAGTTCTAGGTAGTAAAATATACCATAGTAGTTATTATATACTACAACTTATTATAGTGAGGCAACATTATAATAGTAATTTTACTATTGTGTAAACCATGCACAAGGTTTATAAATTATAGGAATAACATTGATAAAGTATTTACCTATGATTTAGACTTTATACAAGTGGTGGTAGATAGTAAGATTTCTATAGGATGCAAGTAACAATTAGATTGGTACATTATAAAATAATGTGGTATTGTATGTTGTTACAATAATACATGCAGGAAGGCGATAATATAAGTACTAAAGTTTATAACTTGATGCTTAGCATATGTAAATACAAACATCAGGTTAATAATTTATGTGGCTAGTAAGATAGAGACAAAATAGAAACATGTACTCTATTGGAAATCCTTACCTTCAAGATTTATAGGAGTAATTTCATGAATAAAAGACAATACTTTTAAACATAACATTAGCGATATAAGCATGTTAAAATATAAGAAATTGTTTGACGAAGAACTTCAGCTCTAAGCTCACAGTAAGTATCTTTTTGTTTAGCTAAGTATGATAAAGATAACAATCTTTATGACTAAACATTGAATACTGTCTTGGAAACAAAAACTATAGAAGACAATTACCTTACCTCATCAGAGCTTGCTTTTAAATAATCAGTTTAGTTACTAGCATATTAACTTGCAATAGAATTACTTCTTGCTACATTATGAATTAAACTCCTACTTGATCGATCGTTACCTGTTGAACCTGTAATATGCAGCAGTTGATCTACTTTAGCATAATGCTAAGTAAGTCCAAGTTTTCAAAGATAGATTTCACATACTTGCCAAAAAGTACAATTATTAGTAAAGCTAAAAGAAATATGAATGCAGGTCATTCTTATATACCTTATGAAATTGAAAGTTGTATTAGTTATTGTATTATGAAACTAATTACTACTAATTGCTAAAATATTTCATTTTTCACTAACCGCTAGCAGTTAGTAACTATGTATTCACACATTTTATGTTATCTTAAAAATTTTAAATTTTTATGAAATTTTGGGGTTATGACATGTGGTATCAGAGCACAAGGTTCAAACACTAGGCCTTGATGAAGCTCAACTTGCTTATATGAAATAGTGAATTTAAATCATTTTGCTGATGTTGTTTTCTTTTAATGTTATTCAACAGAGAAATTTGTTTCTGAGTTTAACAACAGGTATGGAAAGACTGGAGGTATGGAAAGACTGGAGGAATATGCGGAGGAGGAATCTCCCTTTACTGAACAAGAAAACTTACAAATAGAACCTATATAAGAACACATAACCACTAATTCCTCAAAACTTTTACAAATAGTAAAAGAGTTAAAATCTGAAATGGAATCTATTAAAAAAGAAAATGAGAGGATTTTGAGAGCTCAGGAAGAGCTGAATTAGATCCTAACGAAAAGATTTCATACTTAGGGGAGGGTTAAAAGAGCTGAGTTAGAAGATATAAGTTACCAACATAAGTATAAAAAGACTAAACAGACTAAAAATGAAAGCAGCTCATCTTCCGAAGTATTTGGTGATCAACGTAATTTTCATTCTACTAGTGATAGTAGTGAAGATAACCACTATACCAAAAGGAGAAAATATAAACCTTATGAAGAAATTTATGGAGAGTTTAAAAATATTAAGCCGCCAACATTTAATGTAGAAACTGAAAAGGGGGAGGAAGTGGAATCCTGGTTATCTGGGATGAAGAAGTACTTCCAGATTTACAACTATTCTAACCAATTAAAGGCTAGAATGGCTATCTACAATCTTTCAGGGAAAGCTAATATATGGTGGCAAGATTTAAAGAGAGTGAAAGGAATAAGAGAGAAGAACATAAATTGGACTACCTTCAAGAACTACTTTAAAAATAATTTTTTATCTGAACAGTACTATGAAGAAAGAGCTAAAGAATTCTATGAGCTTAAACTAGGTACAATGACTATGAAAGATTTGAATAGTAAGTTTTTAAGTCTTCTTAGGTATGTGCCATACCTTGTGGATAAAAAACCGAAGGTACATCATTTTCTCAGCTGTCTACCTTATCACATAAAGGATAGGATTGAGTATGACAATCCAAAAACTCTGGAAGAAGCTATGAGGAAAGCCAATTTCTGTTATGAATAGAATAGGAAAAAGGAGAGTATGGCCAACTGGAAGGCCAAAAAGAATAATAATTACGATCAAAAGAAGAAAGAGTTTGTGCCCAATCGAAATTCTAAAAATAATAAGGCCAAAAATTTTTCTAATAAGAATTTCCAAGGGAATAAGAATAATTCACCAAACAATCAGAACAATCAAAAGAGTAAAGAGTCTGCTAATAATCATGGTAATTACATGAAAAAATTTGAACGAAAAGAACCCATAAAGTGTTGGGAGTGTAATGGCCCACATTATGCCTCAGTCTGTCCTAATCGAAAAAAGACTATCAGTAATATCCATACAATACAGGAATAGATGACTGTTGGAGATTTAGCGAGGACTATGCCCAGGATCAATGCAGCCTTGGAGAATTGCCAAGCAGACTATCAGACTTCCATGGTGGAAGTAGAAGGTAAGATAAATCAAACACCCATAGCTATTTTAATTGATCCAGGAGCTAGTTTAAGTTATATTTCACCTAATTTGGTAGAAAAATGTAAACTTCCTGTTGAAAAGTTTGTAAGTTCTTGGTTGGTTCACTTAGCTACTGGTGCAAAGAGGAAGGTAACTAGTTTTGTAAAGAATTGTGCAGTAGTTATGGATCAATTTAAAACTTTTGTAAATCTTAATGTACTACCTTTGGGTTCTTACGACATACTAATCGGTATGGATTGGTTAGAGAAACATAGGGTGATCTTAAACTGCTATGATAAAA